>CM076584.1:976077360-976483595 GCA_034641835.2 Pinus albicaulis | reverse complement strand
GGTCTAACACTTGCTTGTTCTTTTACCTCAGAGTTTACACTTTCCTCCCTTTGCCACGCTGCGTAGTCGCCTGCCCTTTTGGCTAGTCGGGTGCAGATCAACCGAATTTTAATTCCTCACGCTTCCAGGATCGTGAAGGTCGGGGAAACCTTGGACCATTGCAGGGTCCGGTACAATTATTTCGTCCTCATGGTGTTGCTCCGCTGCCAGCGAACCTCTCGGCTCCGGCGGAGTCACTGCCTAAGGAGTCGTGAACGTTGCTCCGCTGCCAGCGAGCCTGGTCAGTACCCCGGCGGAGTCGTTACAACACCTCTCTGCGCAGGAAGCCTTTCTCAATCCTTTACCCTTTATTTGTGTGCGAGTGCACTTATTTGAGAATGTGCCTGTGGCACTTATTTAGATGGGCATATTTTGCCTGGGCGGATGAGGGATCCCGACTTATTTTGCTTGCAGAGAGGTTGCTCCTAGTCTCGTATGAGGACTCGGGTTTTTCCCGGATGACCTGCACTTCCCTTGAGTTAGCCCTGTTCCCTCACGATCCGGTTGCTGCTATGCAAGACCTTTTCTGCCTGCACCCTTTTAAGCCGCTAGGTGGTTCCTTATGCTTGAAGGCTCTGGTAAGACCTTGTATCATCCTTAGGTGCCCATTACAAGCGATTTTCGACCGCTCCGTGTTTTGCGGGAAGGGCCTTTCATCAGCACAGAACCTCTTCAAGGAGTGAGCCGGTTGTGGGCAGCTTAGACAAGGTTTTTCTTTGAAGAGTTTAGAGAAAGGTTTATTTCTTCCTTTATTTATTTATTTATTTATTTATTTTTTATTTTTATTTTTATTTTTTATTTTTATTTTTTTTAACATGTAAAAAGGGGTTTAAGTAAAATAGTGTTTGAGATCATGCCCGTTTACCGGGAGGACCTCGACTCTTCCTTCCAGAGTCTGCAAACGGAAGGTATGGGAACCTACCTTTTCTTTAACCTGAAAGGGACCTATCCATAGTGCTTGAAACTTGGCATGTTTTCCTTTTTCTTCGTGTGCTTTATCCCATTTTAGGACAAGGTCTCCTACTTCAAATTTTTTATCTCCTGCAGATTTTTTATTGAACCATTTCTTGATCCGACTCTGGTGTATGGCGAATTTCTCCTGGGTTTTCTGCCTTTCCTCTTCTAGTTTCAGCAGGGTGTCAATGCGGGTTTGCAAGGCGGGGCAGGGGGTACCGTGGCACTCTTGAGACAACTGCAGAGCGGGAAGAGACAAATTGGGAGGGAGGATAGCTTCTTTTCCGTATACGAGAAAAAATGGTGAGGTGCCTATTGATGACTTAGGGGTAGCGCGATCAGCCCAAAGTGCGTTTTGGAGAGCATTATGCCAGTTTCGTTGGTGAGACAGAAGGGTCTTTTTGATGATGCGGATCAGATTTTTATTGGTTGATTCCGCTAGACCATTTCCTTGGGGATAGTACTTTGCAGAGTGTTTGAGGACGATGCCATTTTCTAATGCAAAATCATATAATTTAAAAGATGAGAAATACGTTGCATTATCAAACACCAAGGAGGTTGGAACGCCAAACCTGGTCATGATGGAGTGAGTGACAAATTGCATTACCTCCTGATCGTTGACTTGGCGTAATGGTACCGCTTCAACCCACCTGGTGAAATAATCAGTGGCCGTCAGAATGTACCTGTGTTGCTTAGAAGAGTGGGGTAAGATCTCACCAATGACGTCCAGACCCCATTGTTGAAAAGGCTCTTCTACTGCTACTGACAATAAAGGAGCGGCCGGACATGCTTCTCGGCTTGCAAATTTCTGGCATTGAATGCATTTCCGGGCATATGCGTGGGCATCTCTGAAAAGGGTTGGCCAATAATAACCTGCACGCATAATTTTATGAGCAGTGGTATCCCCGGCGAAATGGCCTCCTGCTGGTCCATCATGTAGCTCGGTTAAAACCTTCTGAGCCTCATCATGTTCTAGGCAGCGTAACATTACTCCGTTGGAATGTTTCCTGAAAAGATTCCCTTGGATCAAACAGTAAGACGCGGCTTTGAGTCTGATCGCGCGTTTCTGCCGGGCGTCTAGATTTGGGTCCAATACACCGTGTGCCAAATATCCCGAGATATCCGAGTACCAAGACGGGTTCCTTTCCTGAGGCATGACGTCAGTTTGGTACATATCAATTTCTTGCTCCCAATTATCTTCTTCATTTTTTTGGGAACCTGCGGCCTCTGCAGCCATTTGACATAAACCCCGTCCTTTGACTGTGCGTGCCGGCTTAAAATCTAAGTCGTATTCTTGCATACACGCAACCCAGTTCCCTCGTTTCTCGCCCAGTTCCTGTTGCATGAAAAGTGAGCGGACAACTGGGTGGGGAACGTAAACTGTGACATGGTTTTTCAAAATGTACGGTCTGAAATGTTTGACCGCTTTGTATACCGCATAAGCCTGTTTCTCGATTTCAGGATAATTCAATTCAGCGCCCTGCAGACCAGTGCTCATGAACGAAATGGGACGCTCGTCATTATCCTTGTCCTTTTGTGTGAGTACGGCTGCCAGGGATGAGTCTGAAGCGAACGTGTACAGACTAAAATCTCTGTCGAAATCTGGGCTCTGGAGGGACGGTGCTTCGGCTATAGCTTTCTTGATCTGGTCGAAAGCTTCCTTTTCGGGTTGATTCCATTTGAAAGTAGCATTTTTCTTTATCATTCCCTGCAGTGGTTTCACTATCTGGGCGAAATTTGATATGAACTTACGTACAAAATTTATCTTTCCCAAAAAGGACTGCATTGCTTTCTTACTGCTGGGGGGAGAAATCTGTGCAATGGCTTTCGCACGTTCCGGATCAACGACAATGCCCTGTTTGGTTATGATGTGACCTAGCAGATTTCCCTCTGCTACGGCAAAAACGCTCTTCTTTGGGTTGAGCGAGATACCGTATTTTCTGCATCTTTTGAAGATTTGTCTGAGGTGACGCAAATGATCCCCTCGGCGTTTAGAGAATACCGTAACATCATCCAAGTATACTACCACACTTTGGCCTATCAGGCCCCTGAATGCTATATCCATAGCTCTTTGGAATGTTGCCCCTGCGTTGATTAATCCAAAAGGCATGTGCCTATAAGCGAAAGTTCCCCACTTGGTCCGAAAAGTAGTCTTTAACCTATCTGGTTCGGCTACCAGTACCTGATTGTAACCAGAGAATTCGTCCAATAGAGAGAACATCTCTGACCCGGATACTGCCTGTAATATTTGTTCCATAGGGGGAACTGGGTAATTGTCTTTACTCGAGGCCCTGTTCAAGTTTCAGAAATCTACACATAGGCGAATTTCACCTGACTTCTTCCGTACTGGAACCAAATTGGACACCCATGTGGAGTGGCGAACTTTGAAGATAATGCGGGCATCCAATAGTTTCTTAAGTTCCTTTAGAATCAGTGGCTCCATCGTAGGGTGTACTTTCCTAAGCTTTTGTTGAAAGGGTTTTACATTTTCTTTGATCGGTATCACGTGTTGTATGATTCGAGTATCGTATGTGCGTAATTCCTCATATGTCCACGCGAAAACGTCACGATACTTGCGAAATAGCTGAGTGAAATCCAGGGCCTCCTGGGGGGTGCAGTCTTTTCCGAGGTTGACGAATTTGGGATTATCCTCTGATCCCAGATTCACTTGTCGGTGAGCTAAAATAGAGCTCTGTAATTTTGCATTTGGAGGCCCACGGAACCGATTTTGCAGATCGAAAAGCTTTTCCAGTGATACCACCCCTTTAGGCATGGGATTTCCTTTGATTTGCTCGTACTCCTTTTGTATAGCTTGGTCGTGCTCATCTTCATCTATAGCAGCATCTTTGAATATCTCTGAGTTGCACATAAACTCCAGCACATGTTGATCATCATCAAAAACACGCAGATTAGTGATATTGTCTGGCACGGAGGGTTTGTACATAACTTCAATGGAAAAACCGTCCCTCAAAGGGGTAAACCTGGCGGCAGCATTATCTAGAGTGTCTGCCGCTGCGTTATGCATTCTTAGAACAGATTTAATTCCAAAAGCGTCAAAAGCGGAAATTAATCGCCATACCTCTTGCTGATACGCCTTCAAATGTGGAGATAAACAGTGAATAGTATTGCGTACCTGCCGAGTGATGATTTCGGAGTCTCCAATGACCCGCAAGCATTTTACCTTCAAATCCAGCGCCCTTTTAAGCCCAAGGATCAAAGCTTCATACTCAGCGGTGTTGTTAGTGCATTGGAACTCAAGTCGGCAGGAGACTAAGAATTTTTTCTTATGCGGGTCAAGCAAAACGCAACCAGCGCCAGAACCATCGAGATTCTTGGAACCGTCGTAATACAATGTCCATACATCATTTTCCGGGTCCTTGGGGGCAGTGGCTTGCGGAGGGACTTCGGCTGGGTGTGATACAGTTGGAGTTTCTTCCTCAGCGACGAGTGTCATTTCAGAAAGGACCTCGGGGCCTACTGCGGACCGGGGAGGTTGGTAGCATCCAAAAATGGAATCTAGAAAACACATACCAAGCTCCTCCTGGGCGAAGCTGATGGGTTCATTTGTGGCATCCAAATCAGTTACAGTGTGTTTCATGTATGGTTCACTTTCGACTCTGATTTGGTTGTTCCTCCCTTTGTAAGGTAGCCATAAGTGAGACCAGTCTGTGGCGAAGTATCCTTGCAATTTGCTAGACCAGTCTCTACTAAGCAGTACACCATAGGCTTCTGGGATGTCAACAACCACAATATCAATACATTGATGAACCCTAGAGTCGGACGAGAGGCGGATGATAACATTGTTCAATTCTCCGACCGCTGGTACTTGTGTCCTATCCAGTTGAATGATTTTTGCATTAGTTTTCTCTGGGAGGATGTTGAGTTTCTTACACACAGAGAGAGGCATGACATTCGTGGACGCACCAGAGTCAACGAGGCAGTTGTGAACGTTGAAGTTAAACATCTCAAAGGATAAGAGAAAAGGAAGGGTGGATCCTCTCGAATTTGTGTTGACAGCGTTCACTATAGATTGGATATCTGGACTGGTTTGTGCAGACGTGTTGCTGACGTTCTTCGTATTTTGGTTCTTGGCGAAAGCTTTTAGGATAAGTTCCTTTTGGTTCGTGATGCGGGCCAACTCGTAGAGTGAGATATTGGCCCTGGTCTTTTTCATGTCCTCCACTATGTTGTAGCTAGTGTCGTTGTGGGGACTGGGTTCGGTGGTGGTTTTCGGGGGTTCCACCGGGAGCTTGGTCTTTTGACTCGCTTTGATATTACTATTCATGAGCTTTTCTGGTGTAGTTTGTCCTTCATTTCCGGGAGGAATAATTTTCCTCAGGAAAGCCCTTTTCTTGTCCTCATATGATTGTTCAGGAACAGAGCCTTTGCTTCTAAGACTGTAGTTTCGAGTGGGCTGAGCTTTGGGGCTGCCTGCCATGTTAATATCAATAGGAGCAAAACTCCCTTCCCCGCGGATTAAATCGAAAGTTAAGACAGAGGCCCCTGATTCCCCATCAAGGAGCGAACCCTCATCTCGATCAGAGACTTCATCCTCTGCCGGGCTTCCTGGAGTCTGATCATCCAAAAGTTGGTTAACCACTGCGGTCATGCTGCCAATCCATTGTGGGCACGTTTTTTCAGAATGAGCAGCTTGGTGAAAAGATCAAAAATTGTCTTTCCCTATCTCCTCCACGTTGAGAGCGGCACTGGTATTTGAGGGAGGCCTGCTGGTGTTGGGATTGCTTTTCTTGAAAAAGGGTTTCGGGGGTTTATTTGTAGTTGAGGTTTCAACGCCTTTTCTCTTTAAGTCAGAGACCTCATTCGTTAACAATTTGAGGGTTTTGGCCATACTTTCGAAATCGAAAGT
This sequence comes from Pinus albicaulis, assembly GCA_034641835.2. Taxonomy (NCBI): domain Eukaryota; kingdom Viridiplantae; phylum Streptophyta; class Pinopsida; order Pinales; family Pinaceae; genus Pinus; species Pinus albicaulis. The sequence goes on along the minus strand of CM076584.1, from coordinate 976,477,735 downwards.
TTCTCTCTCCCTATTTGGGGTGGAAGACTGACCCTTTTTAGTGGTTGGTTTGAGATCGTCCTTCCCGTCATGATCCATGACTCCTATTGACAACATGTCCTTTTCTACCGCGAGGGCAGCGACGTAATTTGCTGTAAGAGTAGCGCGGGCCTCACGTTTGACAAAAATGGCAATATCCCTAGGGAGGGCTTTAGTATAGTAGTCGATAGTGATAGAATCGTCCAATGCTAAGTTTGGAGGAAATTTTTGCAATATGGTGGCGAATCGTTGGTTAAAATCTTTAACTTTCTCTTTTCTGTGACATTTAATGGTGCTTAGTTCTGTGAGGAGCATAGAGGGTGTTTTATCCTCTGCAAACTTTTGCAGGAACACACAACGGAACTGGTCCCATGAAGTGATAGAAGCACTGGGTAGGGAACGGTACCAGGTGGCTGCTTGGCTTACAAGAGTGTGCGGGAAAAGTCGACATGCGACATCATCGGACTGAACTCTCATGATCTGTAGTGACAGATAGAAACTACTAATATGATCTTCCGCTGATGTGCCCTTTTCAGGATCGAATTTAGGAAGATGTTTCTCTGGGTGTCTAGGCATGTCATGAAGGGGACCTAAAAGAGCCAATGGGGATTGAGCCATCCAGGCCAGAGGCTGCACCCTCCTGGGGCGCTGATGATGTCGGGCTTCTGCTTTAGACTCACTTCCCGTCCCGGACACCGATGTTCCTTCATGATGACGAGAGTGTTCATCGCGGTGTCTTTCCCGGTTATTTACGTTCCTAAAAAGCTCCCAGTTGTAAGGAGGGGGTCTATTTTGGTTTTGGTGGTGATTATGGTTGGCCTGGTGCCTCGGGCCACGAATGATATCTCCTCTACCCCCACGACCGTGGCCTCTGTTGACTCCACCTTCATTTCTTCGGGGCCTATTAACTTCCTCTGCATTCCTTCGGGCTGTTTTACCTTCTCTTTCGTTTCTTCTTTCCCCTTCTCCTTCTCGTGGGGAATAAACTTGGTTATTGGTCCACTGATGTAAGTCAGGTTGTGGTTCAGGGAAAGGTTCAGTATCAGGGAAACCTTCACTATCGTGGGTAACGGGGTCATTTTCCTGGACAGCCCGTGCGAGGTCCTCAATCATGGTATTCACAATTTCAGGTACGGTACGGACTAGCACGCCATTGCGAGTGATGTTATCGGTAGGGGTCCTAGTGTGGGCTAGGAATTCCATGATAGGGGTATACCGCAAATCCCTGATGAGATTACGGGCAACTGGGCGCAAGGCTCTCAGCTGTTCGTTAGTGATTTCGAAGTATCGGGCTTCCACCGTCGGAATATATTCTAAAGCGGGAAGGGCAACTTCGTTATTTATGACCTCCCGGCGGGGAGTTTGGGATGGAATGTCTGTTGTATGCTGGGAGGATGCCATGGCCCTCCTTCTAGTGCCAATTCTGTTGACGGGAAAATATGTCCGGCCAACAGTAGGGGATCTCCCCGGTAGAAAGTCCCAATTAGACTTTGAACCGTTTGGAGTAGGGATCCCGTCCGGGGTGTGGGTCCGGCTACCACTTAAACGGCTATCTCTTCGATTTCGAGCAACCTGATTGAAACTGTAAACATACACTTCTTAACACGATATAGAATACATGACTGATGAATAAAACCAATATATGACACTGTGCATAGCAAGGTAATAGACAGAATGCATAAACTCAGGAAATGTCGTTAGCAACACATCTATGAGGTATGCATGCAAGATAATCTGACCGCCAAAGAAACAATCCTTTGTGGTAAGAATATCCCTTAACTCTCCGAAGGATATAACGAGATGCTAATAAAACAGTTCATTAACATTCATCATGAAGTAAATAATAAACTTGAGCATCATCAACACAGTCACAGATAACTATGGTGCATGAATGACACTATTAATAACACAGATTCATTAATCAAAAGATATTCTGAAACTACACGCAGAATACACACAATGTTGTCACGGCTAAACACATCATCCAATCAAAGGGGTTTTAACATGTATTGTATTTCATATATCAAGAGTATGCTTTTTCAGCTACAATGAAATAATGCCTTTCAGTCCCAAAAGAGCCAGCCCTTTACAATGCTCCCCACAGGGGTATTTATAGATTCAACAGCCGCACTTATGGCCTTCCGACGGTTCAACTTCCCGACGGTTCAACTTCCTGTTTAGCAAAATTGCGACCTGCGACCTGGTCGCGAATGCGACTTGCGACCTAGTCGCAAATGCGACCTGCGACCCAGTGTTTGGAACTATGAAGGTGGTCGCGCACTTGAAGCTTCTGGAGCGTCGGCTTTCTTGCCTTTGATGAAGTCTTTCCAAGCCTGGTAATCTGCCGTTATAGGAGCGACAAGAGGGCTTTCCTCTTTTATCTGATGCATACATTCTAGAGCATTCGGCACCAGAGTCTCCTTCTTCTGGGAGATCAGCATTGAGAGAGAAGCAAGCTTGGTGTAGATTTGCACTGTTGTGACAAGCAACCGGTTCAGGTTCTCTTGTGATGCCTCGAATTCCGGTTCGGCAGCAGCTTGTCTTACGGGCTGCAGAAAAGACTGAATTTTCTGCTCTACCTGCTCCCAGCCTTTAGTTTCATTTAGTGCCCCTAATGATGGAATGTGATGAAGAGCGTTCATGGAGTCGATACCACTGATTAGGTGGTTATACGCAGACACTACTTTGTCCAGATCTTTGGACAGCTTGTCTTTGGATTGCATACTCATCCGAATCTGTACTTTGGTTTCTTGCGTATGACTCCAATCCTTCCGAGGCACGTGTTCGGGAGCTTTCTGATACTGGGTTGTCCAATTCATCATTTTGTCCAAGGCTGCCGAGGCTTCCTTGAGCTGTTCTTGTTTCTGCTTGGTTTCTTCCCGTGCCTCTGCCAACGGGGCCACTGTTTCTTTCAGGGTGAACATTTCCTGGTATACTTGCCTCATTGTCATCTCCAACACATCACATTCCTTCCTGACCGCCAGTGGGACTTCATTCACTCGAGCGGGCCTACCCTGGAGCTGGAGCATCTCATTTTCCAGCCTTGATTTTTCCTGCTCTGCCGCTTTTAGCCGATTCTGTAAGGAAATAATTTCTCTGCTCATCCTTGTGACATTTTCTTCTGTGGCTGCGGCAAAAGCGGTGCCTGCTGACGCTATCATAACCGGATTTGTCCTTGTGTCTGGGACAATTTCCTTTCCGGTGGAGACTGTGGAGATGGCAGGGTAGCCTGACGTCAAGGATTTCCTCTTCTCTTGCCGTATCTTGAAAGAGAATTGGTCAAAGGTTAATCTGGTCAAGTCGAAGACTTCTTCTTCTTGCTCCCCCAGAAAGTCATCAGCACTGAGGGCACCTCCCGCGCCACCTGCAGGAATATTCAGGGGAGATAGATCAATGTCATCTATGAGCTCGTCCTCTACATCCTGTGTTTGACCTTTTTCTTTCTCCTTTTGCCGGCGCTCCGCCTCCGCCTTGTCATGTTCTTCTTTCTTCCGGCGTTCAGCCTCTGCCTCTGCTTCCTTTTCCTGTTTCCTCTTCCTCTCTGCCGCGGCGGCCTGTTCTGCCTTTTTCTGACGCTCGACCTTATCGAGTTCCTCTTTCAGTGCCTTTTCTGCTACCGCCTGTGCTTCCTTTTCCTGTCTTTCTTTCTCCTCTTCCTTTTTCTTTTTTCGTTCCGTTCTGGACTCTTTCTTGCGTTTCTCTTCCTCTTCCCTTTTCTTCTTCTCCTCTTCAAATTGGGCCTGGGCTTCTGTTTCCCTTTGCTGATCTGCAGTGTCAGGTCCCGTACCGGTCTGTGTTCTTTTATCTTTGGAGGAGGAATAACCTCCAATGTTCTGATGCTCTTCTCCTTCTCGGTCAGGGTCGATTCCTGGCACGAGATGCCGGTTTGCGTTATACCAATTTCTTCTCTCATCCTCATCCGGGCGCTCGACGTGTTGATAACTCCATCTGAAATTGGCCCTTTTACAATGTTCAGGAACTATCCTGACTGGATCGTAAGTTCGGGAGTCTAGATTTCTGAAGTGATAGCTTTTCACCTCTTCCCCTTCACGCGCTACTTCTCTGGAATCTTTGACCGTATAGGCACCAATGGTGAGAGGTAGAGCAGGCCAAGATTTCTTCTTCCCTTTGGTAAGGACGTTAGAGAAGCCCAAGGTCATTTGGAAACACACCTCCTGTATGAGCACCTTGTCAGTAACAAACTTAGGTAGAGCGTGTGGTGCTTTAAACGAGCCAAATACTCGGATGATTGTGAATTCGGCGAATGGGAACCAGTGTGCCACCTGACCCAGTGTTTCCATTGCTCGCCAAGACATGCAGGGGGTGTCTTGACCAAATAGTTTCCCGTAGAGGGCGGGAATGAATATGTGAGAGATTTGTTCGATGTCCGACTTGTACCTGGATTCCCAGAATACCCTGGTCTGCAAGTGTATTTCCTGGGTCTGTTCGGGGTCCCAGTTATGTGGCCATCCCTCAACATGCATCTGGGCACAGACAGCATCTAACAGATACGAAGCCATGTAGAATTCTGATGGCGCTCCCTCATCTGGGGCTAAAGCTGAGGCCAAATTTGTGTGCATGGAGCCCATTAATATTCCTGCCCAATTGAACCGAGCGCCGTGGACGGTTACGTGTTCCATGATGGTTGCCCATGTTCCGTTGAAGGTGGTGGCGTCCGAACGCCCATATATCCTGCACAGCATGGCGGCAACTAGCTTATAAACCTTCCTCAGACTGGCCACCGGGTACTCCTGGTCCTTTTTGATCTTAAATTTGTCTGGTTCTGCCACCATCTTCTGATCGTGTCAACCATCGGCACTTCATTTGCAGCAAACCATCTTGGGGTGAAATTCACCTCTGCTTTGGGTAGCGAGTAGTAGACCTGTGCTCTTGAACTTTCCAATGTTGCGAAAGCTTTCCCTGCACTATCTCGGATTGTGAAGCTTTTCGGATCAGTCTTCTGTATGATCCAGTCCAACATCTCTGGGCACGGAAATATGGCAGGATGCGGCCCGACTAGGTGTAATCTGGACCTTTTTACTTTCAGGTATATTTCACGGTCCGGGAGGTCTTCTGGGAAATCTTCTTCTAGCATGGCGAACTCACGGTATACTTCATACCACCTGAGGCTATCCTCCTTTGCGAAGGTGCAAAGGGTGTCTCTGTATATTGGCGGCGGAGATATTTGTATGTCTGCGTCTGATTCTTCCTCCACCACCTGCCTGCTTCTCCTTCGGGATACCCGGGGTGCCATATTGCTGGAGTCGGAGGGGACCGGTACTGTGTCTGCTCTGAATTCACCTGCTGCATTTAGAACAGAATCACAGGATAAGAAAGACATGATGATAATGGCTAAATAGAGTCTGAACATGAAAAGATAATTTACTGTTCTCTGGGAGTCGCTGGGTCGCTGCTCTACAAAAGGACTCACCCGCGACCTCGCGACCTTGCGACTAGGTCGCAGGGTCGCAGAGTCGCTGAGTGGGACTTTTGCGACCTTGCGACCTTGCGACCTGGTCGCTAGGTCGCAGGTCGCATTTGCGTTTTGCGCGCACGCGACCTTGCGGCTAAGTGTTTACTAATGGGAAAAATCCGCGGTCTGAAAGGTCCAGAATTTACCATAAGGCACAGCCATGAAGATTTAGGCAAGAGGCGGGTGACCTTGGGGCTTGGGGGAAACAACACGATGATGAAAATCTAAAGAAAAACCCACATCCTTGCCGGTAAATAAATAAGACCGTGGGGAGGCTCAATAATGGCAAGAAATTCTTAAGAGGGAAACAAAGGGAGGAAAAGGCAACTTACCCGGAAGAAAACGCGCCAGTCGACCTGTCAGAGCAATTTCCCGGTTTTCGCTGAGAGTCACAAATGCGACCTAGCGACCCGACCTTATATAAAAAGGTCGCACGTGCGGACATTAAATGAGGTCGCAAGTTTTAAGTTTGCGACCTTGCGACCTTCAGGTCGCTAGGTCGCAAAGGTTGCTGAGTCACTGATTTCTAAAACTTCATTTTGCGACCTTGCGACCTTGCGACCTCAAGGTCGCAAGTTTATAAAATGCTGACTCTTGCGACCTGGCGATCTGTGCGACCTTAAGGTCGCAGAGTCGCATAGGTCGCATGGGTCGCAAATAATGTGTATGCGACTTAGCGACTTGCCTTTAGAACTTCACTTGGATTTTTTCCTTCTTTAGTTTTTAAGGGGGGCTCCAAAAATGTTGAAGTGTGTGTTATGATTTTATGTAATTTTTGGAGGGTGTTGTTCCTTTTTGTAGTGTCCTTCCTTTCCGCATTTCCAGCACACCTTTACAAACTTTCCAGGAGATTTAGATCTCCCTCTAGATTTAGATCTCCCACTCGAAACCTTATTCTTGTTTCTGTTCTGAGACCTTCCTCGTACAGATAAGGCATCTCCATTATGACCCTCCATATTTCTCCGTCTCATTTCCTCCGACAGCAAGGCTGAGACAATGTCATCAAAATTCAAGGTAGTTGTATTGCTACCTATTGCAATAACCAGACTATCCCACGAGTCTGGTAGAAAACACAACAAACTGATGCACTTATCTTCAACTGAGATTTTAATATCAACAGATGACAGCCGACTTACCACAGTATTGAAGGCGTTCAGATGCTCTGTCACCGAGTCTCCATCCTTCATCCTCAGGTTATACAGCTTTTTCCTCAGGAACAATTTATTCACCGGAGACTTAGATTGGTACAAAGTCCCTAGCTTGTCCCACAAGGTCTTCGCCGTAGCTTCCCCAGATACATTCAACAATACTGAATCTGAGACACACAACCGTATTGTGCTCTTAGCCTTCCGATCCAGTTTCTTCCAGTCTTCCTCTGACATCGCCGTTGGTTTAGTACCTGGATCTACCGCGATCCACTGATCTTTATCCACCAGCAGATCCTCCATCTTGAGTTTCCACAACTCAAAACTCTGACCATTAAATTTCTCGATCTCTATCTTTCCGCCGCTCACCATCTTCTTTCACCGCAAGAATCGATCCCGCAGATCTCCCACTGAACAGGGTCTACCACAGGCCCGAGCAAAAAACCCTCAACAACAAAGGCGTCCCCTTGAAGCCGAAACAGCTCGGATACCAAATGTAGGTTTTAACCCTGAACAAAAATTATCTACACGCGAATCTTATAACAGAAAATAAACAATAGAGAGAGCATAAAACATAAAACAGATAAACACAGAGATTTTCCCCTGGATCCCAAATTGGGACTACCAGCTTGATTTTTCATTATGATCCTTTTAGTGTTACAACACATATATATACATGCCGAAGCATCAATACACCCAAATCCATTAACCACCAGTTAGAACATAAACGTAGTTCCCTTGGCCAGGATCTACAAAATACCAAGGGCCGAAAACCATCGAACCCCAAAACCATGTGCAAAACCATGCACAAAACCATGGGCGGATCCGCCTATGAGTGGGTCCGCACAAAAAACAAATTTTGGCCGGGGCGCTGCCCCGGACCCCAACGGTGTGGACTGCTTCACCCCTCGTGACCCCCCAGCTACGCCCGATGCAACATACAGCGCGTGGGGCTAATCGTGGAAAGAATATAACACATACCCAACAAAAACATCCTATCAGCTGATTTAGGATTTATTCAAGGAAAACAAAATATCTTCATGCAAGAATATAGAGACACTTATTTAACTAAATGCAAGTTGTCCCTATTTATTTGATTTGTTGTTTGTTTCTCTTATGTTGTCTTATCTATCACGCTGGTTGTATCTTTTACGCTGGTTGTCTTTCATCTATCTTCGGCTCTAACCTGTGACTTTAAACTGTCTTCATCTGTCTTTATTTGTCTGCTCTGTAACTCTGTGAATTTTCTTTTACCTGACTACTCTGTTTGCTCTTTTACCTTGTCTCTCTTTTACCTGTTTTTACTTTTACTTCTCACAGTAAATCAAACCATTTTTCCAAGGCTTCTTCATCTCGAAGTTTGATTTTTACCATCCTCACGTAAATCTCATATGCCTCAGTATACTTGGTAAATGTAGGTTTGTTTACAAAAAGATGATTTACCTCATGCTGGAGGTAAAAGATTTTGAAAGTTTTGAAAGAGTACTTTTCCTCTAGGAATTCCTTTCAATGAGGAATTGTTGGAATTTTCTTTAGCTACTTCCCTGATATTTTTATCATAATCTCCATGCCTCATTAGTATATCATTGATTACTAATGGATTAGGCAGACATTTTTTTCTCAAAACATCAAACTTGTTCATGAATCTATTCACTGCAAGCTCCATAGTTTTACACTTATCCTCAATATGTGTCATTAGATTTCTCTTGGAAATCACTTTCTTCACCTCTAATATGGTTTTTGTTCTGTCACTTATCCCAATTTCTTATAATTCGTACTTGTTTTTAGAATTAAGAAACATTATTATCTCAGCGGCTTCCTCTGGTTTCTTTCCAAGCTCTTCTTTGACTTTCTGAATTGCGTTACTTGCTTCTTTTATCAAATGATTCTGCTCAAATATAATTTGGATAGAAGGCCAAATATGATTAACAGAGATAATGATATTGGCCCACAGTTTTTTCTTTTCTTGGGTTAAAGACTCCTCTAATGTCAATTCCTTTTCTAATTTTTGGATCCTATCATTCAATCTATTGGATTTCTGTATTTCAGCCTTATGCATTACCTGAGACAATTTCCTTTCGTCTTCTAGATTTTCCACTTTTTATTTGAGCCTATTTATCTCAGTAGTTTGAATTAACATATCATCCATGGCTTTAATCAATTTTCTTGCCTCATCATTGGGATAGGTTGTTGGTATTGTTGATGTTGTTGCTGGTGTAGTTGTAGTAGCTGGAAATTCTCTTGACACTGGAGCTGCTGTAGTAGCTGGGACTGTTGTAGATATGTGAGTTGTTGTAGCCACTGGAGCTGATGTTGAAGCTATAGGAATGGCAGCAACAAGGACTTCTTCCATGCTGGATTTTTTTTCCTGCACTAATTTTTCCATTTAGGTTTCCATCTCTTTCAGTTGAGCTGTCAACTGAATTATGAGATTCATAATTTCATCCTTATGATTTTCATTTTCCAAAACTTCTTTAGTTTTTGGATGCTCTGTTGTTGGTAACTTAAGTTGTTTCTTCAATGCAAATATGTATGCATTCTTCTTCTTGATAAGCTCTTCTACTGCTTTGATGTCTTTTGGATTATATCCAACCTCCATGACCAAATCTTCAAGTGACTTTATTCTATTATATTTTCCTTGTGAAGAAGATTTCTCTAGTTTTAACTCTGTCCTGATATTTTCTAGAGAATTCTGTAGTTTTTTTACACTTAAAGCCTTGTGTGTCATAGTGGAATAGATCATTTCTCCAGCTTCTTTATAAAACTCAATCTGATCTATTGGATGTACATCTTTAGCAAGAACTTCAAATGTTTTTTTCTTGTAATCCGTTGATCATTTTGGAGCCTACACTGTTGGCTGTAAAAATTTCATTTTCTTATTTCTAGTTTTGTAATCAAATGATGAAAGTAATCTATTTTGGTCACAAGGAGTTTGCTTCCAGTACTGGGCATAAGTTACAGCTTTCAATGCTTCATTATTCATTTTAAGTTATTTTTATTTCTCCATTATATCTTTCTCTTTAGCCACTGGTTTTCTTGACGATGAAACCTCTGCACTATGTTGTTTCTGAATGATTTGTGCACTTGAGGTTGATAGTGGGTGTGTTTCTTCTGAAACTGTTGTAGGTTCATTATCTCTGACCACTATATCTGTACCAATGACTTCAACTGTATCAACTATTTCTTCCTGTTCTATCACTCGATTCAATTTTTCCTTTTTCCTGCCCATTAACTTGAATTTGGTATCAGAAGTAGTCTCTGTAGAATAAGAGCCTTCCTCTCTTTCCCTCTTTGAATTTCTATCCTATGGGGCTGGAGTAAGCAGGATGGAACTAGTATCAACCTGCTTCTACACCTCTTGTAAAGTATTTTCCAACCACTCTGACTGGTTGGAATACTTTGCAACCTCAGGTTTTGACTCATGAATAAAATGGGTCAATTTGAATTTGACTCTTAACTTGCTTATGATCCCAAGGGATCATATTTCCATTCCAAACTGCTACTATATTTGAAATATTGTAAATACTTGTCTTCTTGCTGACCAACATTCCTACTATTGTAAATAAAAGGACCAAGATGGTTCTTAATCTTAAATTGAGTTTTCTTCTTTGCTGAAAGGAAATTGAATTCATCTGAATTCGAGATTTGTCTGATGTATTCCAATGCAAATAACCTCATTGGGAGGTATTTGGGAATTTTGTATGGAGTAATTTGGCCTCCATACACCCTAATTTCTGTATGATTGTGGTATAAATACTAGTCTCATGTTTTACTTTGATCTGACAATTGTAACACCTTCTTTATCTCTTCACCAACTCTAGGCTAAATGCTACTGCTTAGCATATTAACTATTCGATAAACAAATGAACCAATGAATTCTTTATAGATGAATTCTGTGGAATCCTTTCTGATCAAGGATGTCCAAAAGACTACAAATTGGGGTTACCCTATGTTTCCAGTTTTTGGAGGCTAACTGCAAACCTTTCTGATTATAAATATAAGAACAAATGGAACAAACTAAGGAGTATTTAAATACTCCTTCCTCTGGTAATTTGACCAACTGATCATGGATTTCATCTGATAGGTATTGGCAAAAATTGATGGTTGAAGCTGGATGCTGACCTTGGCAAAATATGGATAGGAAACCTAGGATAGAGGCATCTACATGTTCATCAGTAAAATAGCCTAAAATGCATGATATAATTGTAACAATCTGTCTGGTTCTCTCTGAAAATATGGAAGCTCAATATGGAGGATTACTTTTTGGGGTTTCTACTGATGGAGGAAGGAAATTCTGGAATATTTGGAATCTTTTGGGAAAGTCTAGCTTCCAGTAGAGTTCAGTGAGGATTTCAATGGATAATGGCACTTCATCAGGCTTTGGTTGGATCTATAACATCTGATTGATGGATTGAGCAGTAATTGTGAAAAGGATCTCTTGGTTTGGGGTAAATAAAGCTCTTTCATTAGGAAAATATTTGATCTAGCAGAGTCTAATAAGTTTAGGGAATTGAAAGGTCTGTGGGAATATTTAGTAAAGGGGAAGGGGGTTTTCAAAGGGAAATGGGTTTTTAACAATGGAAAGGGGATTTAGGAAGGGAAAAGGAGTTTTTAGGAAGGAAAAAGGGGTAAAATAAGGGCAAAGAATTTCTTACAAGGAGAAATGATTTCCAAGAGTGGAAATAGGGATTTTGGTAAGGGGAATGTGTTTATAAGGATGTTAGTGATAAAAGATAAGCCATATGATGCTTTCCATAGCTTGTGAAATCATCCTACCTACGCTTTATTTACCCTAACATTTTTTACTTCCATTATTGGGTGCATTTGAGCTTGTTGACCCTTTTATTTTCTTTTGATAAGAAAACTAACTTACTTCTAACCTTACAACTTCCAATGGCTCAGATTAAACTGATGAGCTCATTTTTATTCTCTACCTAACTACTGATCTGCCAAGATTAAATGGTTTGGCCAGATCTTTATTCACTAAATATAATTACATGAAATTTAAATGCATGAATGAATCAAGATTAAACTATATGATCATCATGAATTATGGCATTTTGGAAAATATGCACACAACTTTATTTGCAAAGTAAAATAAACTAAGAGTAGTGGCCTTTGAATGTGCAACACTTTCAGGACCTATTTTTGTTTCTTTTTGTGGGATTCATATTTTATATCCTTTTTTGATCTTCTTTCTTTTGGTCCTTTGATTTTTATTTTAGGACATACCCTCTTTTCATTTTTAAATATGAGAAAACATTTGCAGAAACAAAAGGTATGTACAATATTACAAGACTTAACATAATCAATTCAAAATTATGATCCCTATTAGTATAGGACCTTAACAGGTTCCATTGATGGTTTGTGGGTCCACTAGTTTGAGCTTCGATATTTCTTCCCTGAACATATCCATATCTAGTTCCTCTCGGTGAATCCCTCCTTTGTTATCTTCGAGGTACGTTATCATGTTAAAGTCCCCTCCTACTATCCATAATTCTTCCTTACATTCTCTTCTCATAATGGCCAGGTTGTGGAGGAAGGCCTCTTTCTCCCCTGGGGTATGAGGCCCATAAACCCTAGTAAGGAGAACCTAATCACTGGATCTTATGTGTCTAAAGCGCCATATAAGCATTCGGGGACTACTTACCCAATCCTCAAAGACGACTTCTGTCGGGTTCCACAAAATGTCTAGTCCTCCCACACTTCCTCTAGAGTTGAGTGAAATCACTTCATATGGTAGCTTGAAACTTCGAACTATCCCTTTGAGCTTGGCTTCTAGGATCTTGGTTTCTTGGATGATGAAAATGGTGGCCTTGTCTTTCCTTAGTCTCTCCTTAAAATACAATTGTTTACCTTTACTATTAAGGACACAAATATTCCAGGTTGTTATAATCATTTAAATGATTTTTTAAGTTGGTGGAAGACCGCTGAAAGAGGAACTACCTTCTCTAAGTTAACTATTGATTCGCCAATCATATGAATGGTCTCGTTGAGGTTCTTTTTGCCCCTTTTATTACTACCTTTCCCTGTTGGCCCTTGATCTCCTCCCTGGTTCTTCTGGGATCCTAGCTGAGCCGGTTGGTCTATTCTTGAATTTCCTTGTTTAGATTTGTATTGTTGGAATGTCTCTTTGTAGAGTTGTTTTTGTGTTTCTAGGATGAACCTCTCATCAAGGTGTCTCCATTTTTTCAGTAGTCTGCACAAAACTTGTTCTTCATTTCTTAGATCCTCTTTCTTCCTATCTATTTTCCATATTTGACTGATCTTGTCCTGTTTTTTTGGTTTCTTTCTCTTGCATCTCTGCTTTCACCTTGCTATTGGTGTTTGTCCCTTCCCTTTGTTTTTTCGGTTTTTCTATGTTATCTTGTTCCTCCCCCATTTATTTTCCCTGGTCATATGCATCTCGTTGGTCTACCATTTCTTCTGATGCCTCCTCATCCTGTAGGGTAATGAACCTATTGTAGTTCTACTTGTTTTTACCTATCCTTATTGAATATGGGTTGGAAGTTTTGTTAATCTTCTAGTTCTTCTTTCTCCTCTGAACTTCTTGGAAGCCCTTTGCATCCTCCTCTTGTTTCTTTTTATTGGTAACTTTTTCCAGCTCATCTGGCTCTTTTTGGTTTAATAGGCATTATCAGAATAAGTGGCCATAATCATGACATCTCCTGCATCAAAAGGGGAAGTGTTGATCGTCGATGGTTTGTTACCATACCTCCTGGTGATATTCCAGCTCTATGGCCTCTGGTAGTGGTTCTGTTATATTCATGTAGACTATATATGACATATATCTGCCTCATATTGTGGAGTCTGTAGTCTTTATGAAGGTGCCACTATCGCTGATTTGGCTACATGGTTATGGTAGGTGTCTGCCATGTGTTTTTTCAAATGGGTTTTAAATGATATGCCAGTTTGTCCTATTTAGGACTTACCGCGAGATCAGGGGATCTCATATACACCAGGGCTAGATAGGGGGTCTTTTTTGTCTTTGGAAAACCTGAAGAGCTGGTTGAGTGTTCGATGGGGTTTAAATAAGGTTTTGATGTTCATTTTAGGAATTCTGGAAATGTGTTCAATAACACCTTCAATATAACCAAGGGTTAACTTGGCTAAGGGACAGGTACAGGGATGGGTTTTGGGGCGGGGATGGAGGAAGATAGATCTTTATTTGATCCTTTAGTTGCATCATTACTTAATCCTAATTAACCGATTACTAAGACATTAAAATTCCTAATTAATCATGAAATTGAACAAATATGGATATGAGATGGAAACCTCTAAATCCCTAACCCATTTAACACCCTAAACCCTAAACCTCTAACCCCTTAACCCCTAATCCCTTAAACCCTAATTCCCAACCCCTAACCCATTTATTCCCCTAAACCCATAAACCCCTAACCCATTTAACCCCCTAAACCCTAACCCCATTAACCCCTAAAATCTTTATCTACTAAATCCCCTAACCCCCTAAACCTCTAAACCCCTAACCCATTTAACACCCTAAACCCTAAACCTCTGAACCCTTAACCCCTAACCCCTTAAACCTTAATTCCCAATCCCTAACCAATTTAACCCCATAAACCCCTAAAACACTAACCTATTTAACCCCCTAAACCCTAACCCCATTAACACCTAAAATACTTAACTGCTAAATCACCCCCTAAACCTCTAAACCGACCCTAACCCATTTAACCCCCCTAAAGCCTAAACATTTAAACCCTTAACCCCTAACCCCTTATACCGTATTTCCCAACCCCTAATCCGTTTAACTCCCTAAACCCCTAAACCTCTAACAACTCAACCCTAAATCCCTTAAACCCTAATTCCCAACCCCTAACCCATTTAACGCCCTATACCCCTAAAACCCTAACCCATTTAACCCCTGAAACCCTAAACCTATAAACCCTTAACCACTAACCCCATAAACACTAATTCCCAACCCCTAAACCATTTCACCCCCTAAAGCTCTAAACCCCTAACCCATTTAACCCATAGACCCTAAGCCTCTAAACCCTTAACCCCTAACCCCTAAACCCATAACCCCTAACTCATTTAAACCCCTAAACCCCTAAACCTTAAACCTCTAAACCCTTAACCTCTAACCCCTTAAACCATAATTACCTACCCTAACCCATTAAACCCCCTAAACCCCTACAACCCTAACCCATTTAACCCCTTAAACCTTAACCCCATTAACCCCTAACCCCTAAAATCCTTAACTGCTAAATCCCCTAACCCCCTAAACATTTAAACCCCTTACCCATATAACCCCCTAAACCCTAAACCTCTAACCCCTTAACCCCTAACCCCTTAAACCCTGATTCCCAACCCCTAACCCATTTAACCTCCTAAACCCTAAACCTCTAAACCCCTAACCCATTCAACCCATAAACCCCAAACCCTTAAACACTTAACCCCTAACTCATTTAACCCCCTAAAACCCTAAACCCCTAACCCATTTAACCCCCTAAACCCTAAACCTGTAAACCCTTAAACACTAATTCCTGACCCCTGACCCATTTAACCCATAAACCCCTAAACCCTTAGCCCATTTAACCCCCTAAACCACAAACCTCTAGCCCCTTAACCTCTAACCCCTTAACGCCTTAACCCTTAACCCTTAACCCATAAAATCCTTAACTGCTAAATCCCTTAACCCCATAAACCTCTAAACCCCTAACCCATGTGACCCCCCAAAGTCTAAACATCTAACCCTTAACCCCTAACCCCGTAATCCCTAATTCCCAACCCCTAACCCATTTAATCCCCTAAACCCCTAGAACCCTAAGGCATTTAACCCCCTAAACCTACCCCAATAACCCCTAACGGCCCCTAACCCTAAAATACTTAACTGCTAAATCCTCTAACCCCCTAAACCTCTAAACCCCTAACCCATCTAACCCCCTAAACCCTAAACATCCAACCCCTTAAACCCTAATTCCCAACCCCTAACCCATTTAACCCCCTATACCCCTAACCCATTTAACCCCCTAAACCCTAAACCTCTAAACCCTTAACCCCTAACCCCTTAAACCCTAATTCCCAACCCCTAACCCATTTAACCTCCTAAATCCCTAAAACCCTAACCCATTTAACCCCTAAACCCTAAACCTCTTAACCCTTAAACCCCTAAACCACTAACACCTAAACCCCTAACCCCTTAACCTGTAAACCCCTAAATCTTTAACGCTTAACCCATAACCCATTAACCCCTCACCCCTAACCCCTATAATCCTTAACTGCTAAGTCCCCTAACCCATAAGCCCCTAATCCCTAATCCCTTAACCACTAACTCATTTTTCACCTAACCCATAACTACACCTAGATCCCCTAACCCTAAGCCCCCAATCCCTAACCCTTAACCACTAACTCATTATTCCCCTAACCCTTAAATTCACCTAAATCCTCTAACCCCTAACCCCCCAATACCTAACCCCTTAACCACTAACTCATTATTCCACTAGCCCCAATCCCTAATCCCTTAAAAAATAACTCATTATTCCCCTAACCCCTAAATGCGCTTAAATCCCCTAGTCACTTAGCCCCCAATCCCTAACTCCTTAGCCACTAACTCATTATTCCCCTAACCCCTAAACCCTACCCCTAAGCCCCTAAGCCCCTAATCCCTAATCCCTTAAACACTAACTCATTATTCCCCTAACCTTTATAACAACCCTTAAAACCCAATGGGATTAGCCATTCCAAACGAAAGCAGGTCTACTTGGGACCTACGATCAGGTTAATTCGCCCTTGTTGGCAAGGTGGAATTCTTTCCCTGTCAATAACCCTATAGTCCTTAATCCCTCTAACATATAACCTATATTACTGTTAATTCATATGAACTTTAATCATAAGCCCTAATTCCTCTAAAAATTATAAGACCCAATCCTTATAACCCCTGCCACACTTAATACCTAAAGATTACAACCCTTATCCTCTAAAAGAATTTACCTCTCTAACATCTAATACATATAATAATTGACACCTCATCGCTATACTCCTTAACACGTATAAACAATAACCATATTACTATAACCATTATATCTCTTTCCATTTTACCATCATAAACCCTAAAATTTATAACCCTTAATCCCTATCTCTTTTTAAACCCTAAAACCCCTAATATAACCTTATAACCCATATTTAAAATAATCCCTAATATTCACAACCTTAGTCGTTATAATCCTTGCATTAAAACCCCTAACCTTATAATCCATATTTCCAACGATGCTTAGCCTTCATAGCCCTTAGTCCTTATAATCCTTGCATTATAACACCAAAACCTTATCCTTGTAACTTACAACTGTTACTTAATGACTATAAGCACCTTATCTTAAGCACAATGTATAAACTTGATCACCGCTTTCATAGGCATTATCTTAGTCCAAGTTGAGCATTGACATTGGCATGAACCTGCAATTCCCCTAGTCATACTTGATTGGTGATCATTGTCGTACCATGGGTTTATTAAACCATAGATGAGATGACGACATAGGGAACTCAACATTGGTGTAGGATTATACGTTGTTGTTGTAGGTGTTGGAACTTCTTCGCTAGTGCAAAAATGATTGTATGGTGACACAAAACTAATTCAATTGCGTCGGAGTATGTATCAACATGCCATGCCATGCATAATGCCTGATTAAGTAAACACTTAGGTGCATAATAAAGATCTCAATCATAACTACATATTTATTAAACACCCATGTTCACTTTTTTAATATGGAGGTTAGGGGTGATATCATAGAGCCATTTGATGCATCAATAAACTTCCCTATAGTGGGAAAAATTTGACGACACAGATATTCATAGTTCTCATTCATCCAAAACCACAATGAAATTTTGACAATACGAATTGACCTAGAATTCAGAAAAACATGTAAAAGCATTGTTCCACTATGAATGAGCTTTGGATCATAGTAGAACTCTGCTCATGCCTAAAATTTCTACCGAATTATTACCAAAAGATCAGTGTATTTTGTGACACTACATAAATTTTAAAGAACTATCTAATCTTGTAGCAAAGTTCTTTCTAATTGCTGATATATGATGATAAAAAGAGCTAAAATTCTTATTGATGTACAACTTCACTTGTTTTTTTTAATATTTAAGTTGATTATGAACTAAACAAAACCTTTAAAAGATATTGTTTCACCATGAATAAGCCATGAATTGTAGTAGACTCTACTTATATCTAAATTTTCTACCAAATTCTTACCATCTTTATAAGTGAAAATAAAATCTATATACTTCAAACACATAAGTTCTTTTAATAATTGACCTTTGACTAACCACATGATGTTAATAACCACTTCATTCTCATGATTCATCTTTATATTAGTGTTTTAAAATATTAACTTAACCTAAATTTATTTCTTGATACATATTGACTTAGTCCAAATTAATCACTACAATTATACAAAACACAAAACTATTGACCAAGTCAGACTTGGTCACTCATACTCAGTAGACCCCTAAAACTGTGAATTTCCACCCATATGACTGGATCCAATTTGTATATACCCATTATACCACCTCAAGAGAAAATCTTTCGTCAAAGTCAAATAATACATCAATTACTTGCCACCCAACAATCCCCTTCAACTGACAACAACCCCCCTCCCAAGTGGTAAAAAGGGGTAAAAACCTTATAAATCTCTGTAACAAATATTTTTATGCATACTCCTACCCCCAAATTTCACTTTTTAATACATGATAATTCCACCCCCACGGTCAAATCACTACTCTTTGATATTTGCATGTGGTCGAGCTATGCCCGTCAGATGATGCCAATTGGCTTTCCCTATTACTCGACGAAATCCCTGCTGGTTGTTGGGTGTAGTCAATTTCCTTCCCCTAGCCAGTTAGTCCTCCAGCAGTTTCTCAAATTTATTCACACACGTCAGTAGCATGTGTTCGATGGATACATATAGTATATACCACCGTGAACGGATTGGAAGTTTTGCGATTTTCAGGGGACTCTATTGAGCATATAGACATAAAATCCTCTATATATACGTTTGATCTAAATCCTTTCCGAGTTCTGATTCTCAAAAGGGTGATTGGTATGTGAAACTGCTGCGAAATCTATGGCGGGGAACGAAAAAAATAAGAGATGGGATTTCTAGATTGGGGTCCCTTGACTAGCCCAACAATGCTTATTGCCTCTATGATGGCGGAGGACTTCAATTCTCGGTCCTTCTCTCATCTTCTCGCAAGACGGCAGATCGAAACCCTGTAGGGCCAAGAACAAAACCTGAAGCGCTCATCACCAGCGGGCTTTAATGACCGTAACAGAAGTAGCAGGAGCGGTAAGGAGAATGATCCTTTTATTATTTCAGGCGGTTTTGCGGCTGGATTGGTGCCGATGAGAGATTTTGGGCTGGCCATAAACCACCTACGAGGACTGGTGGCGGCAATTTTGCAGAGAGATTGGCTTCCTGAGGGGGATTCTATGCACCAAAATTGAATACAGCTGGTTTTAAGTGCTTGTCATCTGTTTCTTCACCTGGTGGAGTGAGATCTCCTTATTTGACCATCCCCCTGGTCTTAGCCCTACTACCTTGCTGGATTCCCCTATTCTTCTCTCTAAATCTCAAGTATGAACAAATTAGGTTCCACGATGTTTTTTATAATACTCATAATGATTACCAAATTTCAGAATATGCATATACCAGATGAGATATGCAAGTAGGAAGAGAATTCTCTTAGGTTTGGTTTTTTATTTTGACATGAGTCGATATAGACAACTTGCAGTTCAAAAGGTGTTTAGAAGGAATAACATTACCTCTTTTTAGTCCTAGACGGGAACAACGCATACTAGTGGAAATTTTGAGAGAAACTCTCTTCAGTGCATTTTTACAGATTTTTTATTTTATTGTTTTATTTGGCGGATGGAGGCGATAGAGTGTATTGAGTAGAAAAGTTTATTTATTGGTTTTTGATATCAGCTCTACTTTATTTCATATAATTCCTTTGAATTGAATACATCTAAAATAGAAGAATTCCCTCCATTTATTAGTTTGCTGGTTTTAGCTACCTTCTATGCTGTTGGTGGATTTTCCGCATCTGGTTCATCAACGAACTGGAGTTTTTGGTCAACCACTGATGAACTTGTTCTTGCTTTATTTATATATGGAATTATTATTTAGAATGAATGATTTTACACAACATTTGAATCACCGATCTGCTTAGTTTGTTGAATCCGTATTACACCCATATATATTTTTATATGGTCAATATGCGAAAACACCCATCTGTTCATTTATTTACAAGATTTAGACTCACCTGATTCATAGTTATTACTCAATAATGGTGAATCTTGTTTATCTACGATGATCTTTATATAATTATTGATATGTGGGAATTTGATTCTAATTTAAAGGGTGATTGTGTAAGATTGCATCATAAGATTGTATTGTAAAAGAGATTTCATCATAGGATTACGTCATAGAATTGCATTGATAAATAATATTCATTAGATTGCATCGTAGCATCGAAGATTGCAGGTAAGGTTAATTGGTATGAGAGATTCCATGGGAGGGAGGACATATCTTTTCTATTTGACTGAATCTTATTGGCCAAGGAAGGATGGATAGCACTCGAAGAGATGTGGTAGGTAGCGCTAAACATTTGTTATAATGGAACCCTCATTGAGACAATTTTCCAATACTAGTCATATCCTTTTCTCCAACCCGCCAAACCTTATAACTTGAATAAAGCAGAGAACTGGGCTTGGCCTATAACTCTTATAGTGGGAAAGAAACCTTCATCAATTGAGTAGGAAACCAACCACCTCGGGAGTTCGGTGAGTTATTAAGCCTTCCATCACGGTTCTGTTTTCGTTGTTGTTGGCACATCCGAATGGCATTGATTACAAAGAGATGAGGTTTTCTGCAAGCTTTGGGTGATTTTGACTGTTACCTATCAAGCCTGGCACTCAAGTTAGTTGGGGGAAATCTGATCTATGCGATAATGGCATGGATTGCAAAGTTATGAGGTCAGGTGAGGTGCAAGTCCCATGTGATTTCAATTGAGTGGTTACCTCTAAAAATTGGAACTTTTAGCGACGGAAAATTCAACTTATGCAGTGTAGCTACTCAGGATACGTTTCTAGAAGCACTTCTAACTAAAAGGAAGATTTAATATAGTTTAGTTGACAAGGGATACTTGCAGCTTATAAAAATAAGAAATGTAACACTAGTCCCTAGCTCATTTTTCGTCATGGATGAAGTTTATAGGATTGCTTGTGGCTTGAAGTTAAAAGAACTGAGGTTAAAGGAAAACTCACCTTAATTTAGTTTTCTTTTTGAATCCATTCTTGTAATTCTTTTTTTTTAGAAATTACGTCTTATATTAAAAAAAAACAATATTTTCAAGGAGAACAAAATATGCCCAAGAGAGGATATAAACTTATAATCAAGTCATTTCAGCTACCGATGCAGCGATCAAATCGGAATAAGTAGAAAAATCAACCTTCATCTCATCCTCTCTCAATAAAAAGGTATTAAAGATGTACCTATTCCTGCCACAATTCAAGAAAGGAAGGCCCATAGATCTAACAGTATTCTTGAATATTTACTTACAACACATTTTTCTAGAGAATATAAAGGGTCGGAAATTTACTGCAATTCCTACTAATTTGACTCCCCGAAAAGAGCTGCATGCCAAATATTTTTTCCTTGAACAATATAGGGCCTTTGGAGCTAAATATGGTGCCAACATTCCCATAGAAAATTTCATTCCCACATAAAATTCTCAAGTGTTTTCTTCCTACATAATTTTGTCATCTGTGCAGCCACTCTGGGAAAGCACAGTCTTTGATAGGAGCCCCTGAAATAATAAACTAGGCTAAAACTCAAAGTTTAAAGGAGATTCTGAACGAGGAGCCACTTTCAATCCATCATTTTACACGATCCAAAGAGGCCTATCCTAGGGTTCAAATTTAATGCTAGAAGTGTCCTTCTCTGAAGCAATTTATAAAATTTCTTGATATCATAGAGATGCACATGCTTATTAAAGACCAAAACCAATCTCTACAAATAGGGATTTTCATTTGGATATTGTTTTGTATTGCTATTCTGGAGGAATGAGATTCTCGATCTCACAAATAGCTAGTCTCTCAAAGGCTAGAAGGCTCTTTTTCCAAGCAGGCACTTTCTATTATCCATGATTTATATATTTTTGCACAAGAAAATTCCTTTTCTACTAAGCCTTAAAATGTGGGGGTTGGTTTCCAGGTACCTCTGTTGAAATTCCTTTTAGTGTTTTGTTTAACTACTTGCAGTTTATGAAATGAAAGAAAAAAATTCCTTGGATGAGAAGTGTTGCAAATATCTCTATTTTTTGGACTGATATTTACTAGTTTTTCAGATTGGTGATTTTTCCAATATTTTCTATTTTTCAAGTCAAAGTTTATGTTTGCTAATATATTACAATAATTTCTGATATTTTCTCTGATATTTTTGATAATCTTCTTTCCAAACACTCAGCAATATATTCCTTAAAAGTTAAAACCATATTTTTCTTTGGGTTGACGCACTTGCTTTCTGTTAAAAATCCAAGAGGAGCCTACATGGACTTAGTTCAATGGTGGAGTTTACTCTCGCTGGTATAATTACTTTCAAGTTGGAATTGTTGCAGTCCACTTTGAGATCAGATTGAAAGTCTTACCTGGACCAGATTCATATGATGAGATTCTTTTCCTTGGCCTTCAATTATAGGTGGAAGTCTATTCATGTTTCCTGGAGGATCAGCTACGCAGGTCATCTTAGCCCTAGGTACCTCCCACACACTTCATTAGGTAGTGCAATGGATCATCTTTGAGTTCTTGGCTCAATGGTGGATACTTCTTCCTCATCTTCTTCGATTCATCCTGTCTTACAAATTGCTAGATGCTCCTTATACTCTGTCTTGCTGGTGATGCTATATTTTTCTTTATGCTTTTATTGTAGCTCAGTGCATCCTTACAGATTGATATGATTACATTTGATACTGAGATCAAAAAACCCATTTGTACTTGTTGCAGGGAGATTGATCTGGTTTTTGTCATAGACTTTACTTTGGACTATTTAGGTAACTCCCCCACCTTAGTTTAGTTTAACTTTCAGTTATAGAATTCAACCCTTCTCAAGATAGTGCATGTGCTACTAACTCTGCACAAAACCATCAAATCTATGTTATAGTATCAACTTAAATCAGTCTCAGCATACTTACAGTTGATTGCGGAGAAACCTACCTCCATTTAGATTAAGTCATGAAATTAAATTCATTTGACTTGGGGAAAACCCACTTAAAATCAGTTTCAATCATGGATAGTTGGCTTTATCTGGTTAAAATAATTGTGTTTGATCATACTAAATCCATATCAATTTATTTTACTAGTCACATGTAGGAGTAGGGGCTTGATTTATTTGTGATTATTTACTGTAGGTATCTTGCTTGTAACTTGATGCATTTTGACGTCGAGAGAAAACAAGCTTCTACATATCCATTACTTGGGGAATCTCAGTTGACTAGAAGTGAGTTTCTTCCTTGCCATCCGTTATTCAAGAAAGCTTAGTTGAGTAGAATTTATTTTATACCTTGCCATCCTATCCTTGATGTGCTCTACAAAAATGGTCACAACAATACAAATGCCTTGTCACTTTGTGGGTGGTGTCAATTTAATATTATTCTTTCAATCCCAAAGCTACATTGGTGTGAATTTGTTCATCTCACCTTATAAAGATTTGCAACTCGTGATTTACTTTTATCCCATCATTATTTATTACTCTTATGAAGTATTGTTTTGTCTCTCTTTTTGGATGACGTGAATCAGTATGATGCAGGCAGAGTAGTCTCCAATAACAGGTTCATTCCCTCCGTCGCCTCTTTTGGATGAAAGTTCTTTATCTCCTCCACTAAATTCTAGTTTCGATGGTTTAAAGGAGAAGAGTTATGAGGATGGCACCTCATCCTCATTAATTTTCAAGCCTCATGTGTAATCTGGCCCATCCTCTTGCCTGTCACCTCTAGCAGGCATGGTAACCCTCTTTTTCCTACTCATTTAAGCTATTTTTTTGTTGTTTTGTATTGAATGCACATAGTAAAAAAAGGTACAAGATAAGATGCACTGTTTTCACTCTGATCTTTGATGAGATATAGTATCTATAATTTTAAATGTTGCTTTTGTGTAATTTTACAAACAATAGACACTGTGATGTAAATTGTAATAATCAATAGTATGTATTGGGACAAGCAGTTGGGACAGTTCATCATAATGTGCATGTATGTTTTCCCAAGTCAAGTAAAATAATTAAAAGTCCAAGTTTTTCCATGGTCCAGACTCTAAAGAATCCAAGCGGATATTATCAAGACAGATTATCTTCTAGAAGCTTCTTTATTTTGGAATTGAAGCATTTATTCTGTACCATTTTGTGCATGCCATTGGTAAAAAATAAGGTATTTATGAAATATTATAAGAAAAAATATATAAAAAAATAGTCGTGGTCCTATTCCTTTTACAATTATTGAAGTTGTGCTTAAGAGAAAATGATGAGCTTGATCCTGTTTGTTATACAATTCTTGAAGTTATGATTAAGATTGCAACGAGATTTCAACATTATAATTTAACTTTGGGTCTGGTTTTTATTGGTGAATAATCCTTTATGGCATTATAAGTTAATTTTATTTTTTGTACCCTGTCAAGGCTACTTTTGGCTCCAGTCAATAGTAAGTTGTAGGTGGATTCCAGGTTCAGATGGAGTCTCAAACTTGGCCTCAATTTGATTCTCAGTTTCATATTTGGTCCAATTCACAAGGAAAGGCTCAAACACACACCCAAATTCAAACTCAGGGCCACGCTTTATCTCATACTCAAGCTCAAAATCAGACTGATGCCTGAGTCTTCATGCGGGCTGAAAATAAGGCTCATTCTCAATTTGTTTCCCAAGTCAAAACTCAGGCACGGGATCAGTTTCAAGCTCATGTTCTAGCCCAAAGCTAGGCAAAACTTTGGGAGAAGGTTGTACCAAACTCTACTGGAACAAAAGAGCTTGTACCATATTCTCTACCTGAATCAGCAGTGCATAGCAATGTTATCGAGGAGGCAAAATGTGTTCCTCCTTTACAAGTTGCCCCTCCTTTACATGTTGTTCCTTAATCTTTTCCTTCAGAAGAGTCTGTTCCTTCAGAGGAGAAAGAACAAATGCAAGATTTAGATGCTCAACTATAGCTTCCAAAAGGGGATCAAAAGGGCCCAGCTCCTCATATGATCATAGGGAGACCATCTGAGGTGGTTAAAATTGGATAAAGTATGGGCAAAAGCAAGTGAAAGGTAGTGAGTATCCTCGAAGCTACTATAAGTGTACACACCCCAATTGTCAAGTGAAGAAGAAGGTTGAACACTCTCCTCATGGACAAGTAATAGAGATTTTCTACAGAGGTACCCATAATCATCCTAAACCCCAACCTAGCCGTCGGTTTGCAGTTCAATCTACTCATATGATTCAGGAAGGGGAAGAAAGTACTGAAGCTACTACCAAAGTTGAAGGTGGGAATACATCGGAAAACACAAAACATGGTATCTTCAAAGATAAAGATGCTGCAAATTTCTCTAAGACATGGAAGAATGAATTTCTGGATAGGTCCTCATCAACTTCTGTTGTAACTGACCTTTCATATCCATCATCAATAGCCCAAGTTCAAAGCTCTAACCACCTAGATTCACTAGGTACTCCAGAGATGGCATCAACTATAGCAAGTGATGATGATATGGAAGATGAAAATGATAAAAAATCACTGGGAGATGATGGTGATGAAAATGAATCTGATTCAAAACACGTGCAGCTTTAACTTATTGTATAAAATTCAGTTTTTCATAACTTCTAATTAATTTCAGCATGCAATTTTATGTCTTAGAATTTTGCATATCTTCTAATTAATTTAAGCATGCATTATGTGTTTTAGATATCCTCATGAGGAAGGAGGTCAAGTACCAATTTCATTTGTTGTGAGGAATCCTGGTAGCAATCTATGCGAGGAGGATGCAAATTTTTTTTGTTGCAAAATAGATAAATGCAACACTTTCCTATTTTGTTTGCTAATTGTACATTTAGTTTTGGTTTATGTTCTCTTGATGATTCGTTTTGCAAGGAAGCTTTTATGTAAGAAAATTTTATATTGGAACTTGTAAGTATTTTGTAAAGTTATGTGAGTGATGAAAGTTTTATATTCAAATTTTTGTGCCAACCAACTGATCCATGTTGAACCCAATTATAGAGTCCTAGGGTATTTAAAAATAAACCTAAATCTTTTTGTTTATCTTGTTCACTCAGGAGAGAAATTTGTTGTTGTACTTGAGTGTAGGTTTCACCATACAAGAAAATACGTCGAGTGCCATTTGTCACGTCAATTCCAAAGTCCCTATCCGGAAAAATCTTAATAAAATATTTGATTTATCAGGTTTTGTCCACCCCCAAATTATGAGTCGTGACAATGGATATTGTGAATCAATTATCTTCCATTTTTAGAGTATAAATTTATTTAAAGATGAAAGGATGGATTGATTTGGTTGATGTTGTATAATATAATTTTGTAATCCAATGGACGTGCATTTTCAGACAGAGCTGCTATATAACAAAACTAGATAATTATCATTTACCGTTCCTTTAAGGATGTTTGTGCTTTTCCTCTCTCTTATTTTCAAAACAAATACACATTCCTACTTTCATATGTTTGCATCACATGCATGAAAACTGATAGCACTAGCACACATATTCTTGACCTGGTTTACTAAGGTACGCACCATATATTGGATTTGCATGGAAATTGACAACATTGACACACAACGTTTATTGTTTATCAATACAGTATTCTAACGAGGAGAATTTTAAAAAGAATTTTGGGAAATTTGATAAGGAATTGGGAAATTTTAAATGTTTATGTTTGTATAATTTGGATATTCAATATTTTTAGGATATTTGTGCTTTAAGGAAAAATTCATTCATTGATTTGGGTTTGTCCCTGCATTTCTACAATGGAAGAACATGTTAGGTTTGTTGGCAGCTAATATGGAAGCTAAAGTGGTGGACACACTCACTCGAAAAGCACTACGACCCAACCACAAAGGAGAGCTTTGGTTGCGGTGACCCAAAATCATGAAAGATATACTCCTACCCATCATTCTACATATTTTCTTTGGAATTTGAAAAAAAAGGCCACCAACCATATAGGTTTTCTTCAAAATAAAAATAAAAAAATCAAAATCACAGACAACATTAATTTTAGAGAACTTACATGTTTTTAATCGAGTGTGTGATCTGGAGACTAGAACATGATGATATAGAATCCAAAAATTGTGGGTGCAAATCTCATGGAGAGCCAAAGATGTTATATAGGATATATTTATTGTATGATTATAATGGTTAATGATTATGTTTAGTATAGATTTGGGATCTTTTAAAAATGTATAATTGAAGTTAATTGTTTCACTTTGTTTAAATTCATGGTATTTTTAGAAATATTCTGGAATAGGTAATGGAATATTTTATAATTTGCAATGAGATTAAGTTAATTTATAATTATCAGATATTAATTAGAGAAATTATATTTCATACTGTAATTGAATTTACAGACAAATAAACCTATGTTAAAAAAAAGTGATTGGTGTTAGTAGTATGATATTTCTTTAACCCTACCTCCCAAGACAGGTCCAGTATTTCTACATGGTCTCATCTATCCCACGTTCTAAGAAAAGAAATACCATTAAGGCTTTTAGTAATCCATGCAGGTTATTTTGGCAATGATGAAGCAACTGCATCAATTTGGACTCTGAAGGGTCGGTGCAAACTGGGGATCTATGTTATATTGATGAGGATGGCTTCCTTATTGTTGTGGACACATTAAAGCAGTTGATCAAGTAAAAATGTTTTCAGGACCTCTAGTTTGATGCAAATTCAATACATTTATCCTCAGATTTTTTTTTAATATTTTGGCAAGTTGCCCAGGAAGAATTAGCATTTTAGGGTCCTGTAGTTTGATGCAAATCCAAATCCTTTTCTCATAATTTTATTTTTTTGGCAGCTTGCTCCAGTGGAATTAGAGGAATTGCTCATCTCAAACCTAGACATTACTAATGCAGTTGTTACTCTGTGAGTAGCATTTACCACCCTTCTTGAGCCAAAATTCAATATTTGGGTTGATAACACAGACACTATGCAACATTTAGTGCATCTCCTCTTTCATTTGCACGCTGGATTTTGCATAAATTCTAATTAATTTAAGCATGCAATTATGCGTCTTAGATTTTTTCGTACCTTCTAATTAATTTAAGCATGCATTATGTGTTTTAGATATCCTGATGAGGAACCAGGTCAAGCACCAATGTCATTTGTTGTGAGGAAGCCTGGTAGCAATCTGTTCGAGGAGGATGTAAAAATATTTGTTGCAAAATAGGTCAATGTAGCACTTCCCTATTTCTCTTGCTAATTATACATTTAGTTTTGATTTCTGCTGTCTTGATGATTCATTTTGCAGGGAAGATTTTATGTAAGAAAAATTTATATTGGAACTTGTAAGTATTTTGTAAAGTTATGTGAGTGATGAAAGTCTTTTATTCCAAATTTTGTGCCAAATAACTGATCCTGTTGAGCCCATTTACGGAGTCATAGGGTATTTAAAAATAAACCTAAAGCTTTGATTTATCTTGTTCACTCAGGAGAGAAAGTCGTTGTTGTACTTGAGTGCAGGTTTCACCATACAAGAAAACACATCGAGTGGCATTTGTCACTTTAATTCCGAATTCCCCATCTGGAAAAATATTATGAAAATATTTGATTTATAAGGTTCTGTCCACCTCCATATTGTAAGATGTGACAATGAATATTTTGAATCAATTAGCTGCCATTCTTAGAGCATAAATTTATTTAAATATGAAAGGATGGATTGATTTGTTTGATGTTGTATAGTATAATTCTGTAATCCAATGGTCGTTCATTTTCAGACAGAGTTTCTATATAGAAAAACTAGATAATTATCATTTACTGTTGCTTTAAGAATATTTGTTCTTTTTCTCTCTCTTATTTTCAAAACAAATAAACATTCATATTTTCATATGTTTGCATCACATGCATGAAAATTGATAGCACTGACACACATATTCTTGACCTGCTTTACTAGGATACGCACCATATATTGGATTTGCATGGAAATTGATAGTAGTGACACCCAAAATTTATGCTTTATCGACACAGTATTATAACGAGGAGACTTTTAAAAAGAAGTTAAGGAAATAATTTGGGAAATTTCATAAGGAATTAGGAAATTTTAAATGGTTATGTTTGTATAATTTGGATATTCAAAATTTTTTACGATATTTGTGCTTTAAGGAAAAAGTCATAGGTTGAGTGGCATTTGTCACTTTAATTCCAAATTCCGCTTTTGGAAAAATATTAAGAAAATATTTGATTTATAAGGTTTTGTCCACCTCCATATTGTGAGACATGACAATGAATATTGTGAATCAATTAGTTTCCATTCTTAGAGTATAAATTTATTTAAATATGAAAGGATGGATTGATTTGGTTGATTTTGTATAGTATAATTCTGTAATCCAATGGCCGTGCATTTTCATACAAATTTGCTATAGAGAAAAACTTGATAATTATCATTTACTGTTGCTTTAAGAATATTTGTGCTTTTTCTCTCTCTTATTTTCAAAACAAATAAACATTCATATTTTCATATGTTTGCATCACATGCATGAAAATTGACAGCACTGACACACATAATCTTGACCTGCTTTACTAGGATACACACCATATGTTGGATTTGCATGGAAATTGACAGTAGTGACACGCAACATTTAAGCTTTATTGACGGAGTGTTATAACGAGGAGACTTTTAAAAAGCAGTTTGGGAAATAATTTGGGAAATTTGATAAGGAATTAGGAAATTTTAAATGGTTATGTTTGTATAATTTGGATATTCAAAATTTTTAGGATATTTGTGCTTTAAGGAAAAATTCATTCGTTAATTTGGGTTTGTCCCTGCATTTCTACCATGGTAGAATAGGTTTGTTGGCAGCTAATATGGAAGCTAAAGTGGTGGACACACTCACTATAAAAGAACTGCCACCTAACCACAAAGCTGAGCTTTGGTTACGAGGACCCACAATCATGAAAGGTATACTCCTGCCCATCATTCTACATATTTTCTTTGGAATTCGAAAAAAAAGGCCACAGACCATACAAGTTTTCTTCAAAATAAAAATAAAAAAAATCAAAATCATAGAGGACGTTGATTTTAGATAATTTCAGAGTTTTTAATCGAGTTTGTGATCTAGAGACTAGAACATGATGATAAAGAATCCACAAATTTTGGGTGGAGATCTCACGGAGAGCCAAATATGTTATATAGGATATATTTATTGTATGCTTATAATGGCTAATGTTTATGTTTAGTATAGATTCAGGATATTTTAAAAATGTATAATTGAAGTTAATTGTTTCACTTTGTTTAAATTCATGGTCTTTTTAGAAATATTCTGGAATAGTTAAGGGAATATTTTATAATTTGAAATGAGATTAATTTAATTTATTTTTTATAGATTTTAATTAGAGAAATTGTCTTCCATACAGTAATTGAATTTACAGACAAATAAACCTCTATTAAAAAAAATTGATTGGTGTTAGCAGTATGATATTTGTCTAACCCTACCTCCCAAGACACAGGTCCAATATTTCTAAATGGCCTCATCTATCTCGGGTTCTGAGCAGAGAAATACCATTAAGGCTTTTATTAATCTATGCATATTATTTTGGAAATGGTGAAGCAACTGCATCAACTTTGGACTTTGAAGGGTGGGTTAAAACTGGGGATCTATGTTACATCGATGAGGATGGTTTCCTTTTTGTTGTGGTTAGATTAAAGGAGTTGATCAAGTACAATGATTTCAATTACAAAGCATTTCAAGACCTCTAATTTGATGCAAATTCAATATATTTATGGTCTCATTTTTTTTTTTAATATTTTGGCAAGTTGCCGAGGAAGAATTAGCATTTTCAAGGTCCTTTAGTTTGATGCAAATCGAAATATTTTCCTCAGAATTTTATCTTTTTGGTAGGTTGCTCTAGCAAAATTAGAGGAATTTCTCCTCTCAAACCTAGAGATTACTAATGCAATTGGTATTCCATGAGTAGCATTTACCACACTTCTTGATCCAAAATTCAATATTTGGGTTGATAACACAGACTCTCTGCAACATTTATTGCATCTCCTCTTTCGTTTTCACGCTGGATTTTGCATAACTTCTATTTAATTTAAGCATGCAATTCTGTGTCTTAGATTTTTTATTACCTTCTAATTAATTTAAGCACGCATTCTATTTTTTAGATATTGCGATGAGGAATCAAGTCAAGTACTAATGTCATTTGTTGTGAGGAAGCCCGGTAGCAATATGTGGGAAGAGGATGTAAATTTTTTTGTTGCAAAACAGGTAAATGCAACACTTTTGCTAATTGTACATTTAGTTTTGGTTTGTGTTCTTTTGATGATTCATTTTGCACGGAAGGTTTTATGAAGAAAATTTTATTTTGAAACTTGTAAGTATTTTGTAAAGTTATGTGAGTGATGAAAGTTTATATTCAAAATTTTGTGCGAACTAATTGATCCATGTTGAGCCCAATTACAGAGTCCTATGGTATTTAAAAATAAACCTAAAGCTTTGGTTTATCTTGTTCACTCACAAGAGAAATTTGTTGTTGTACTTGAGTTCAAGTTTCATCATACAAGAAAATATGTCGAGTGGCATTTTTCACTTCAATTCCGAAGTCCCCATCTAGAAAAATCTTAAAAAAAGATTTGATTTATCAGGTTCTGTCTACCTCCAGATTGTGATCCGTGACAATGAATATTGTGAACCAATTAGCTGTCATTTTTAGAGTATAAATTTATTTAAATATGAAAGAATATATTGATTTGGTTGATGTTTTACAGTATAATTCTGTAATCCAATGGTCGTGCATTTTCAGACAGAGCTGCTATATAACAAAACTAGATAATTATCATTTACCACTGCTTTAAGCAGATTTGTGCTTTTTTTCCCTCTTATTTTCAAAACGAATAAGCATTCCTATTTTCATATGTTTGCATCACATGCATGAAAACAAAAAAAACTCACACACATATTCTTGACCTGCTTTACTAGGGTACGCACCATATATTGGATTTGCATGGAAATTGATAGCATTGACACATAAAATTTGTGCTTTATCGGCGTACTATTCTAACGATGAGACCTTTAAAAATTAGTTCGGGAAATAATTTGGGAAATTTGATAAGGAATTGGGAAATTTTAAATGGTTATGTTTGTATAATTTGGATCTTCAAAATTTTTAGGATATTTGTGCTTTAAGGAAAAATTCATTCGATGATTTGAGTTTTTCCCTGCCTATGATAAATCTCTGTTCAGCCACTAATAATTTTGTGGGTATTGAACCTCCAGATTTGATGGTGCATGCATGGATGGCGTATAGCACCAGGTGATTAATGTTTTCTACAGGAAATTATCTCTATGAAGAAGGGATGGAAGAGATATGGAGTAGTGGTGTTTTTGGTACTTCTATCCATGCTCGTTACATTTCTATTCTTGCTCAGACTCTATGGTGGATTTTAGAGCAGTAAGTTTATCTGAACTCATTTCGTTTTTTTCTTTATTTGACATCTTTATTAGCCATTAGAAACCCTTTGCTATGAGGAACTTGCATATGATAGAGTAATTTTTAGCAGCTTGATCTTATTTTGAAATTTTGAATGCTCTTTTTCTCTTTAACATCAAAGAATTCATTTGTTTGTTCTGTAACTAGTTGTATGTTTCTCTTGCAGGGTATATCAATGATGAAGTCCCTCCAACATTGGTGAGAAGACACTGATTTGGTTTTGGTTTCACAATTGAGTGTAGTTTCTAACATACCTAATTTTTGGATAGTCATAATAATCTTCGTTGTTTATTAATGATATGGAATAGGAGTTGGATCATGTATACATGTTGTTAAAATGTGTAACATCAATATATTGTTAACTCCAGATTAAGAATTGAAGGAATTAAATCTAAAGTCAATAATGTACTCAATTTTCCTTCTAGTTCTTTTGTGCAAATCCTGTATGTAGTGATGTATAAAAAATTTCTGATGTTTTACTTGCTACATTTGGTTTGTTCAGAACTAGAAATATTTTTCCAGGATTGTGATTCTGTGAATGAGAATTTTTTTCATCGGGAAAGTAGGACTTCAGAGTTCTCCATTCCATTGCATCTCCAAAAATATGAGGGGTTGTCCCTGCCTATGATAAATCTCCATTCAACCACTAATATTTTTGTGGGGTATTGAACCTCCAGATTTGATGGTTGTAATATTCCTAAAATTCAGCCTTTAGCTAAATGGAATATTATAGATTGTTTTTTCACTAGGTAGGTGAATAAATGGGTAGGGAGGCCCATAAATCTCCTTAACAGCAATAAAAACACTTCAAGTGTGAAAGGACGCCTTCTAAGCAGCTAAATAAAGCACCTTTGAGTATGAAAAAGGGTTGGATCATGTTGAATAGGTCAACTTTGACTAAATCAACAGCGTTGTTATGGATGAGTGGACATTAAATGAGGAATAACACAGTTTTGGGCTGCAACTTACATTGGCACATTGTGTGCATTTTCCAGAAACCCTCTTGGGTTGTCATGAAAAGTTGATCTAGTGCCCATATCTATATGTCTAGACTACATTGGGGCCTATATAAGAATTTTTATATCACTGTATCATCTCCAGTTGCAGTTATGCTTTATATGATTGCGTTGTAGTTTCTCTCCAGCATTTTGTATTGTAATAGCAGCTCATGTTGGGGAGTGATTGCTTATGGGAGGCTTGTTTCCTCATTGTATATGGTTTATGCCTCACTATTTTGTATTGATTTGCTTCTCTAATACATAGTTTTATGACTCTATATTGGTCTCATGGTTTTATGTCTTAAATATTTATTGTTGCTTTAATTTTGTTAGCTATATTGCTACTTTCCCCATTTGGGAATATTACAGTGGTATCAGAGCATAATCTTGGCTCATCCTATGCATTCAGCTAATATGTCACCATAAGGAGAAGCTTCTCACAAGAACAGGAGATGTAAAAAAGAAACAAAGACAAGACTCCATTATTTGGGAGGAGAGAGGAAGAGAATTTTTCAGAGCCTCTTCTTCAAACTATGCAGAGCATCAAGGGAGATATCAAGAAGATGAAAAGAGAGATGTGTAGGGAATATCCAAAGGGGTTTGAGTATGAATCAAGCCCTATATTTTTGCATGATGGGTGTGAGCATGCAACCACACATTATGATCCATAGCACAACATTATGCCCATATTTACTTCAAGAGAGATGGAGGAAGAAGATGCACCAAAGGAGGAGACTTTGAGTGACTATTTTCAGGAGTATGAATCTCAATATTGGAGATTCAAGGAGCATTTGAACTTCCAATATTTTTTCCAAATCAAGGAGGAAAGAAGACCCAGCAATCACCACAGAAGCAGAAGAGGTAGATTCTTTCTGCTGAATTTTTATGGTTCCTTCACATGCACAACCAAGGATTGGATAGATCAGCTAGACTCATATTTGCATCTACATCAAGTTTTAGAAAAGGAAGCCCTAAGGATAGCAGTGTTGCATCTTGAAGGTAAGGCTAGTACTTGGTGGTTTTATGAATCTTCTTCATTTAATCATGAAAATATAGCTACTTATGTAGGATTCACTAAGAGATTAGTGAAGAGATTTGATGTAAAACAATCTGAAACATATTTGATTAGGCTAGCAAAACATAAACATTCAAAACCCTTGCATGAGTTGGAAAGATATTTGCACCAACTCCACTTCATATTTCTATTGAGGGGGATAAAAACCTGTATGATACCTTACCAAGGGCAAGATCCCCATTGTAGGAAGAGCTTCCTTCTTAAAGGAAGATATGAAGATTCCTCCTTTAAGGGAAAACCAAGATATAGGGTCTCTCGTTGTTGTTGAGGTATTCTTAAATATTGATGAGGAGGAAGGGCAGAAAGGAAGTAACAACATTGTCACTTTGGGAGGAGAATCATCACCACATGGAGATGGGCATGAGGCTATTGCTTCAAATGGACGAGCTTTTGCATATTTGCAAAAATTTCCCAAGGAGCATCTTGTCACAATAGTGATGGGTTGTAACTCCTTGATCAAAGGAGGAGAAGAAAAGGTGGATCAACATCAAAGGATGGGAAGCATGCACCCTTGTTTATTTCAAGGGGTTTATATACAGAAGAAGGAGAATGATTTATGCAGTGAAGGGAGGGACAAATAAGTCCACTAATCTATACAGTCTACTTCAGACTTTGATGTCTCTTTACATGGAGGCATTCCACGAGGGAGACCCCCTGATTGGAAGATGAATAAAGAGTTCTCTCAACATGGTGCAACATTGATATATTTGGCTAAGGAAGGAGCCTTGGGAGGAGCTAGCACAACACTAAGAAACTTTAATGGGTTCTAAGGAGGGGTGAGGAATTCTCTGATATAGACATTGTTATCTCCCACTCTGCTATTTGTGCTGGAAGATGATGATTCGAAAACCTGTGATAGCACAAGCATGGTGTCAAAGGGCCACTCCATCTTGTTGGGGTAGAAAATTATGCTTCCACACATGAGGCAGATTTCTGAATATGACAAGAGGTTATTAACACTCTTGCATGCATTAGCAAAACTATGGAAGTTTTGGATGGAACACACCTTCCAAGAGGAGGTTGACCTCCATGTACTTCAATCTTGTCTTGGGCAAGATCATATGCAAGGGAGGCAACAAAAGTGGGGTAACAATACTCCAACATGTGGCTTTGGCATCAAGCATGTAAAAGAGGAGAGTTGTGATGTGATAGGTTCTACATTTCAAATTTATACAGTGTTATCATTGTTGGGAAGCCTAGATCCATATTGGGAGTCCCAACTATTGGTGGAATATTCCAATAACCTCTTCACATGTAAGGTTCTTGATGGTAAAGTCATGGATAGAGGTATAGAGTGGTTGATGGAGTCATATATTTCCACGATCATATCTACTTGACTAAAGACTCCAAGTTCAAGAATGAGATTCTACATGTAGCTTATAAAACACTCTTTTTAGGACATGTAGATTCCATTGAGTCTTATCACACCATCATGGAGGAATTCTATTGGGAGGATCTCAAAGAATATGTGCACCTACATATCAAGATATATGTAACTTGTTTGATGTATGAGGAGGAGAACAACCACCTTGCAAGGTTGTTACAATCACTTTCCCTTTTGATGGGGAAATGGGAAGGTTCATCTATGGACCTATTCACCAAAGTGTCTAAAATATATGGTAAAGGTTGTGGTTTGATGCTTATCTATCATCTAACAATGTATGTGCATTTATTTACCATGCATTTACATCACATTTCTCCACAGGAGAGCAAGCCTCTCTTTGGGTTTCATGGTCCTATTTGGACTACATTCAATGATGGGAATAACCACTTCATGGAGGGCTTTGGGCATGACATGTTTTTTTTGGTTCATATTCAGCCAACACCAAATGTCCTCTACTATTTTCAAGTGTTTGATGAGCTTATGGCAGCAAGTAAGTGGTTGGATGGACACTTATCATATCATTTTTTGAGACAACTAGAAGAATAACAACGTTGGTATCACTTGAAGGGCTATTGTCACAATCCATTATGCCATGTGACACTTAGTCCATATTTATTTTGGAGCCCATATGGTGATGACACTCTATTCACTATATGTGGGGTGGATTGGGCAAGAGGGGTTCCTAGAACCAAAGAGTGGGATCATGAGATTCCAAGTACCTTTTGGCTTCTTAATGACCATATTATTGCAACCCAAGACCAGCAGTTCCACATATACCATAAATGGAGAGAGAGACATCATGATTTGAATAACTTGATCTCTCCTTTTCAGCCATGCAACCCCTATACATTGTATAAGCAGGGGATTGGTGATTGTTTGTATGAGCTACCAAGGATGGCTCACTTTGTTTGGATGATAGCATGGAGATTGGAGTTTCTCATTGGGGTTGAGGCACCCAACATCTATCATCTCTCATGCCTTAAGGAGGCCAATGGAAATCATATAACTCTTTCCATATATCTCCCACTTCTTCATGATGAGAGCTATTTGGTTTATCCACCAAAGGAAAAATTTTATTCTTGGGAGGAGACATATCCATTGGAGATTGCATTGTCCTTGCAGTTTCTTGAGGATAAGAAAAATTTTGGAGGGGAGGATTGTAATATTCCTAAAATTTAGCCTTTAGCTAAATGAAATATTATAGATCGTTTTGTCACTAGGTAGGTGAATAAATGGGTAGGGAGGCGCATAAATGATTCGAATGGAAAATTGCATCCACCTATGGTATTCATCCACCCATGGAATTTAACCATGGTATTGTAAGTGACATCTATCCATGATATTCATTCACCCATGGTATTTATCCACACATGGAATTTACCCATGGTATTGTAAGTGTTATCTACCCATAGTATTGACCTCTGGTATCCACTTATGGTATCTACCCATGGTATTGTAACTCAAAAAAAGGCTATAAATAACAAGTCTCACTTTGTAAAAGGAAATATTTTCCACCACAATGCAGCTTCTACAGTTATTCTCTGTTTTAATAAAACAGGTTTCTTTGTGGTTTTATTTTCTTTGTGCTCTCTCTCTTTTCTAGCATTGTAATTTTGCAGATATTATCAAATCCATTTCAACTTTTTTAGACCTTGTTAGCCTCCCCCCAAGATCCAGATCAGTGGTATCGAATTTAGGTTACGAATCCTTGGGAATGAGGGTTTAAAACATATTTCAGTTTCAATTTTTGGCAGCAATCTTCAGCAAACTCCATGAATTTTTTGGGTGGCGAGTTTGAAGATCACATATGAAACTTTTGGTGAAAATTTTACAAAACCGATACTAGATCTGGATTCCTTGCAAAAAAATACCCAAATTCAAAAAACAATCGACCAAATTGGAGTTCAAATGAGGGAGATATCATTGATTTTAAATCAGCAATGTTATAGAAAATTTTCTAACGACAATTTGTGGATGACGGATCTCCTATAATTTTTTGTAGTTTCAATGCAAAATTTTAGAGAAATGGCTATAGATCTGAGCTCACCTTGAAAAATCACCCGATTTCAAAAAAACAATCGGTCGAATTGGAGTCCGGATATGGGAGTTATCATTGATTTAAAATCAGCTATTTTTTCAGAAATTTTGTGACGACGAGATAGTTCCAATGCGAATCTAAGAGTCTAGAGTCTCCAGATAGCAGTTTCAAACATGTGAGAAGATGCATAATGATCGTTATATTTCTAAAAATAGGTTATAATATATATTTTTCTTTATATTGACCGAGTTATGCCCATTTTAAATATGGAGCAGCATTCGGAGTGGGTTCTCTTTGGAGACGTGCCCTCCCACCCCGCTTTAGTAGGCACCTGCTTCACCTTTATCAGTTTCAGGATAGCAGCATTTGGCTTAAGTTATTTGGAGACATGGCCTCCCACCCCAAGCTATGTAGGCACCTGCTACTTCATCAACAATCAGCATCACGGTTATGGGTCAACTGTACAAAATCCTTCTCATCGAAGTCCATTTGCTAGGACGCACACTGTTAGTAATACAGTTGGTCACAAGCATTATAGGGTATCTCTATCCTCGAATCTTAGTTTTTCTTAGTTTTGGTTCATCCACAAACCCACACTTCATCAAAGTCCATTTTCTCGTCTGCACACTATCAATATCACAGTTGGTCACAAGCATTATAGGGTATCACTATCCTCGGATCTTCGTTCATCACAATTATGGGTTAAATACACAAAACCCTTCTCTTTAGTGGCTCTTCATATTAAACAAAGTCTTCTTAGGAGGGAGCTTCACGTAATGGGGACCAGTGCTTCTTAAGGAGGGAGGAATGATCCGAATGGAAAATGGCATCTACCCATGGTATTCATCCACCCATGTTATCCATCCACCCATGGTATTGTAAGTGACATCTATCCACGATATTTATTCACCCATGGTATGTATCCACACATGGAATTTACCCACGATATTGTAAGTTTTATCTACCCATAGTATTGACCCATGGTTTTGACCCATGGTATCCACCTATGGTATCTACTCATGATATTGTAACTCAAAAAAAGGCTATAAATAACAAGCCTCACTTTGTAAAAGGACATATTATCCACCACAATGTAGCTTCTACAGTTATTCTCTATTTTAATAAAACAAGTTTCTTTGTGGTTTTATTTAATTTTTGCTCTCTTTCTTTTCTGGCATTCTAATTTTGTAGATCTTATCAAATCCATTTCAATTTTTTTAGATCTTGGGGGCCTCCCCCCAAGATCCGGATCAATAAATCTCCTTAGCAGTAATAAAAACACTTCAAGTGTGAAAGAATACCTTCTAAGCAACCAAATAAATCAACTTTGAGTATGAATAAGAGTTGGATCATGTTGAATAGGTCAACTTTGACTAAATCAATAGTGTTGTTATGGAGGAGTGGACATTAAATGAGGAATAACGTAGTTTTGGAGGGAGATTGTTTGCATGGAGGAAATGACCTAATTGAGTGGGACCAAGAGTAAGGAAGCTCATAACTTATATAAGGACGAGGATGGAAGCCATATGAAGGTATGTTTTAGATCATTATTTTGTATGTGGTCTATTTAGACTTCTTGCATTCTTCAGCTGTTTAGTTGAGATTGTTGTGTTGTTTAGCACCGGGTGTTCCCGAGAGGGAATCTCATCTCTTTCCTTGAGAGGCCTCTTGGAGGAGCATTGTACTTCATTTCCATCAGGCTTAGGGCCAAGCTTCAGTCTCCAGATACAACGTAGTTTCTACAAAATATTGTGTTGTGTTGCAGGGTGCAGCAGTGGAGGGTCATTTTGGGTGTCTTCAAAGCTAGTTTTGCAGTGGAGGAAGGTTTCCATCCATTGGAAGGGCTGTAAAGGAGCCCCTTGAGCTTTATTGACACATTTATCAATAGGCTAAGGAGTTTTTATCCCCTACAACATAGTTTCAGCCCACATCTGTGTTATTTTAGGGAGGAGTTGCAGGGGTAGTTGCAGTGATTGTTTAGGAGGTGATTTCCTCAGTGGAGGATCCATTCTTTCATCCGGACGATCTATTTGAGAAGAGCTATGGGTTTCTACATAAACTTCAGCCATATCTTCTCATTACTATTGTTGCATAAATCTTTAGCCCTAGGGCTACAGCTGACATTGGCACATTGTGTGCATTTTCCGGAAACCCTCTTGGGTTGTCTTGGAAAGATGATCTAGTGCCTAGATCTATATTTATAGACTCTATTAGGGCCTATATCAGCATTTTTATATCATTTTATCATCTCCAGCTGTAGTTATGCTTAATATGACTGCGTTGTGGTTTCTCTCTGGCACTTTTTATTGTAATAGCAGCTCATGTTTGGGAGTGATTGCTTATGGGAGGCTTGTTTCCTCATTGTATATGTTTTATGCCTCACTATTTTGTATTGATTTGCTACTCTAATACATAATGTTCTGACTCCGTATTGGTCTCATGGTTTCATGTGTTAAATATTTTCTACTCTAATACATAATTCTATGACTCCATATTGGTCTCATGGTTTCATGTGTTAAATATTTGTTGTTTCTTTCTTTTTATGAGCTATATTGTTGCTTTTCCCATTTGGGAATATTATAATGGTGCAAGCACAGAGGGCGTATAGCACCCGATGATCAATAGTGATATTATGTATGTAAATTTATTATGCCTATCAACTTGGAATCATATGAATGTTTCAATAGAGAGACTATTCCATTACTTGTAATTGATACTTACCATAATGTAGCCAAACATAAAAGAAGCTACCATAGTCTTATTGTACGCAATGAATTAAAATTTTTGAATGCAACTAGGGGATACTTAAATTGTGTTAATACATTTGATATAAGCTAAATATATTTATGGTAATTGGATTTAAGCATAAGAAAATGTCAAAATTTTCTCTTTGGTACTAAAATAAAACTCTTCCCAGGATCCAAACTCACGGACACGTAGCTTCTAAATGATCAAATACAAATTCTTAGTCTATCTGTAAACCTTGGCAATATATAACCTTTCTAAGTAAAGGAGGTTATTTTTTTTGCACCATTTCATATTTTATGGTGCTTTGCACCATATACAATTTTATTATAGTAATAATAATAAATGTTTTTTTTGCACCATTTTTATTTTATGGTG
This sequence comes from Pinus albicaulis, assembly GCA_034641835.2. Lineage (NCBI taxonomy): Eukaryota > Viridiplantae > Streptophyta > Pinopsida > Pinales > Pinaceae > Pinus > Pinus albicaulis. Next base: position 976,436,784 of record CM076584.1, on the reverse strand, counting down.
TTTTGCACCATATACAATTTATTATTATAATAATAATTCTGATATTTTTATAATAAAGTTTTTATTTTTGTAAAATTGGCTTTGGTGCTTTGAATCACAATATCTTGATCCACGTCATATTAGTTTTTGGTGGTTTGCACCATACACCATAGAATGTCACATATGCATTTAACACCAAATCTAACATTTTGAACTAGAAAACATAGCACCACTTGTGTATCTCCACATTATCACCACTTTTTCACCACTATTTGAAAAGTGAAGTTTTCTCAAATCCTTTACAAATAGTGGTGCTAATGTGAGGCTAAATGACCCTTCTTCTTGTAGTGGTGTCACAATTGTGTTGGGTTTCTTTTCAACTTTCTTGAGGATGTCGAACAAGGTGCCACCTATTGTAACTCCCAAGAAGACGTTCAACACTATAATGCAAAAAACAATTTCTAGATGAAGCTTTCATTGCATGGATTTTTGAAGGAATCTCTTCAGCCTTGGAGAAGATCATGAGAATTGTAGGCAAGAAAAAGAAAAAGAGAATCTGAGAAAGCTTAGGCAAGTAAGTGTCATCGATGCCTTCAATTACCTTTTTACCCACATTAGATTTCAGAAACAATTTTTTTTTTTAGATTATCAAGGGTTGTAAATGCAGAGATAAAGGTGATGGGAAGGATGTAGAAGACAACAGTTAGAAACACAATAAATTTTACAATGATCTGTCAAATCATCCTCTGGTACAATGGAATGGAAAGGTTTTTCCACACTACTTGGCAAGGCTCGAAAATAGGCATTACAGCCCATATATCTACAAATTGTGAGTGCACAACCTGTGCTGCAATAGTTGCAGCAACCCTACTATTAAAAATTATGACAGTTTCTGCTACCTGCTTCTCTGTCCGTGTACTCTTCTGTTCCATTTCCAGCTCGAGTGATAAATTCCCAATTTTCTTATTCTAGAAATTTATTGAGTTAACCTTTTTTTCCACTAGTTTGAAAGTTCCTATCCTGTGCAATGGCAATGTTCCCTCTGATTTGTTCACTTTCTTAGAGTTTTCAAAAATGGTTTCATCTCCAGCTAGTTTCTTTCTGTAGTCTTTTAGTTATGTCCACAACTTATTAGTCTATTCAAGACCATAGGAAAATTAACACATAGAACAAAATGTAAAAAGAAGAAAAATATTACATGTTGCAGAGGTAAGGCATGAAATATTTGTTAGACAACTAATAATTGGGTTAATTTGTGTTAGGTAATCTATTATTAGAGTCAAAGAAACCTGGGGAACTGATTCAACAGTTTCTTGATGTTTTTATATGTGTACACATTGTACATCATTTTTTGAGACATTCATTAATATATTGTTGAGTTTGTTTCCAGTTTGTGTGTTGTGTGTCTTACAGTGGTATCAGATCAGGTTGTTCATCCCCTCTATAGATTAACTAGTGCCACTATTTTTGTGGTCATCCATGAGAAATTGTCCAGGAATTCATCCGCGGTGATTATAAAATATTCCTGGTGTGTTCATGGGAAGAGGTCGACAGAGTTAAAAAGTTGTAAAGCCATTACTCCGGAAGGACGCTGTCACCAAAGAAGAAGCTAAAGATATTTTTTGTGTGTGTGTTGTTGCAAATTGGCCACTTTGAATGTACACCAGTGCTAAACTATTATGCCAATTGAGGATATAAATACTCCTGTGGAGACGAGACCATTACAATTTGAACCCAATTTTTACTGTCATTGGAGGGAGGTTCTTGGCAGTGGAAAATAAAAGAAACTCAGGTTCAAACAAAATTTCATTATGTGATTTTTTATTAAACCTCTAATTTTTGGTGAAGTCATGATTTTCATTTCCATGTTATTGAAGATTGTGGTATGAGATTCATTGCTACTGCATTTTCAAGTGAATTTGTGCAAATCGTTTAAGCTGATTGCCTCTTTATGTGATAATTTTCCAGCATCCAGTCCTTCCCATGTCTACAGTGATAGCGAGTTCTAATTCATGATATTTGAGTTCTGTTTGTGTGAAATTTTGGTCGGTTGCCTCATTTATTAAACCAGTTTTGATAATCAGTTCTATATTCGGGATTTTCTTGGTTGTAGAGTGTAGTGTTAAGAGAATAATTTGGAGAGGATTTTGACTTTGAAATTATTTGAGCTTATTTAACTTCCAAACTCGATCATGATTTCCTTCTTACATGGCACATTTATGACTTGACATAAGCTAAAATTAACACACTCCTTATCCCAACATATTTTAGCTGACAATCTAGGGACTGCAACCTCAACACTTCATAACGGAAATTTTAAATGCAATCTGCGAAGTGGTAGTTCCCTTTAGAAGATCTAGAAATCGTAAAGTGGAGGCAGGTCGGGCAATATTTATACAAAACAACAATTATTATTAGAAGGCATATCTTCTTGGACTTCTTTAATGCAACCCATGGCCACTTAATCCTATCTTTTGTTGCGGAAACATATTCATCCATTTTCAAATTTATTCAATCTTATGTTTTAAAGCTTCATGAATAGAAGAAAAATTATGTTCCAAGTTCTTCCATTGGATGATACAATTTTGTATACCCTCTATATGTGCATCATGTTCCTCAACTACTTTCTACTGTTGTTTTTTCTTGGAAGAAGTGGATTCAATTGCTGTAATGATAGGCTTGATCTCAATAATGCCTTCAAACCTGATATCGAATGAAAATTGAAACACAGGAGTGGTCAACCGCATTACTGGTCAGAACTGAGGAATGAAATTTGGGGATAGAAACTATTCTAATCTGTGTGAATCAAGTCAATATTGTTTAAGAAATGGGGTGTTGTGAGATGATTTTTAAAAAGGAGAAAAAAATTTCAATTTTTTTTAAGAGTATGCAGCCTCTGCCAAACTTCTACAAAGAGACATGTTATGTTGTGTAAGGGCATGGACTATGATGAGACTGAGGGGGGCAGTGCAGAGGTGCCGAGAGAAAGCAGGAGATACGATGAAGCCACTCCCAATAGTCGTAACATATTGAATATTTCCAGATTGATGTGAAATGCCAAGACAAATTAATTGATCCAGTGACAATGGAGGGTTTGGTCAAACAAAATGTCTAGTTCACTCTAGGCCAGTCTACAATAAACTATATTTTCACCTACATCTATTCCAGTATTGTGGAAAAATAGTGTGTTTTGTTTCGGTTGAGTAGAGAACGACTTGAAGCATTATGGGATTAACACATGGGTAACTTTATTGTTTTGAGAATGGAGATTGATTGATGTAATTGTGCTTATCTTAGGAAGCCTGCGATTGTCATTCAATTGGAATGTTGTGGTCGTCATTCAATTAGAATGCCACGATAGCTTGTACATTTTCCAAATTTAACATCACATTTGGTTAAAGCATTGATTTTAATTTAATTATAAATTATATGACTGCAAAATGAAGAAAAGAGAAATACATTGTGGTTAGCGAAGCTTATATAGTTACTAAAGGTCACAGGTTCAATTCTTTGTGAAGACAATTTTTGAACATCGTTGATCTTACATTGTAAATTTATTTGTATTGGGTGCATTTTCGATGGTAGCCGACGCCCCTTTTTTTTGAGTTGATTACAATATTACTTTGTTATTGCACTAGAGAAAATGGCCAAACTAAATGATTTAGTACAATTACTAAGAAATTTAATGCTATCTACTATCCATAATGATGTGCAAGTCATCAAGGACATGCTCCATGACATATAATCATGTTTGAAAAATTCTAAAAGCACAATCAAATTCTTGGATTTAAAATCGCAGTTACAGTGAGACGAACCTCAAAAGAAAACTTGTGATTCTGAACTAGTTTTTGTTCAAAACAACAATTTGTTTGATTTTGATCATCAGTCAAAGAATGATCAGAGAAATGAAGTGCTTTTATGTGGAAATCTGGATGCAGTTAAAAGTGCTGATGTGAAACCTATTATAAGACCATGGGAAGAGATGACACACAATAAACATAGAACTGGTCTTGGTTATAAAAATGGTGTATCTTTTAACATTCCAGGCTTTTCTAAACTTATAAAATTTGGAAGTGTAGGATTTCTAGATGGTGTGGTTCCAAAAAAAGTTGATAAATTCCAATAGTATAACAGAGTTGGAGATATGAAATATCGATGTTTTGATCTTCACCCGTGCGAACATTGTGGAAAGCGAAATTACAAGTGAAACAGATGTTCCAAAAAGAAGAGCACTGCAAGAGAGAAGCTAAGTTTTGGATGGATTGCTTCTTGGGAATGGACGAAAGTAGCCAAGAAGATCTACAAATCATATCGAAGAATTTGTTCGAGAGTGATGAGTATTGCAGTGATGATGAATATTTCTCACCTTGTATGCGACAAGGGGGGATTTGTTGGTGGGTGACCTGCTACAGGTTTGAGTTCGAGATTTCAAGTGAGCTGGAGTCAATCATCCACATCCTCAGCCACAACCTCAATTGATTCAGTTGTTTCTCAGCGAGCACTTCCAGATTCGAAATTGTTCAAGGAACTACTGTGACAGTTCCAGAGTATGTGGTCATCTTAAAACCACATTTTTTGTTCTGAGAACAGCTATGTAGGTTCTAGATTTGGTGTTGGTGGAGAAATTGAGTTCTCCCATATTCGATTTGTGGTCATCCTTGAAAACAATTTCTGAGAGACATTAATCTCTTGGCTGAGATACATTTCTGCATTCTGAGCTCTCATTCTTGGACTTTGGTATATCCCTTCAGATTAAGGGGGGAATATTAGACAACTAATCCTTGGGTTAGTTTGTGTTAGGTAATCGGTTATTAGAGTCCAAGAAACCTGGGGAATTGATTCAACAGTTTCTTGATGTATTTATATGTGTACACATTATACATGATTTTTTGAGACATTCATTAATATATTGTTGAGTTTGTTTCCAGTTTGTGTGTTGTGTGTCTTACAATATTTTTGGGTATTAGCATGGAGAGAAAAACAACTAGGTCTGGAATGGGTCATCATTCCAGTAAGTCATGATCAAATTTTTGTTATAGACACAACGTGGTGGGCTATTCTCATCTAATAATTACAACTTACGACTTTACAACTTTAGGTTAAAAGACAATACAATGGGCTATTCTCATCTAATAATTATTTTTCTAATAATTTCTTTATATAGGAAGAATGGCGGGTGTGATACCTGGGTATACTATGTTATAATGATGTTAATTAATATCATATGATAAAATTGTCAATTTCTCAAGGCAAGAAGCTAGGTGAGAAACTATTTTTCTTTAGAATAATGAGAGACATGGATAAATCTTCATCTATTGCCATGTGTAACTAAGCAAACAGTTTTTTGTGTTCTTTATCCATAATTTTCTTTATTTTATGTATAGTTTTGCATCCCATTCATTTCATGTACAGTTTTTTAAACCATTTATATGTGAAGGTTTCTTGAGATTTTACGAAAGAAGTTATTTTTTCTTTCAACTGAAAAATCATGTGGGGAACAACTCAAAGGCATCAAAGGCATACATAGTCCTACCTATTATTAGACCACAAAATCCATAAGACTAGTAGGACCAAACTTTCCCACCTAACCATTGAACCACAACCATATATATGTAATTTGATTTTTTTTATTCAAATTTTTATGTTTCAAAACCAAAATTCTATTTTTTCATTATTAATATAAAACCCTTTCAACATTTATATAATATCCATCACGGTCGAATTAAAATGTTACTTGATAGATTGGCAGTGGTTTGGGAGGTCATTCAATATTGAATGCCCGAAATCTCCTATTCTAGGTTTTATCGTAAAATCCTAAATAGAGGAGATACTGTATGAATGCAAATAAGATTGACTGAAATACCACAATGTCATTGCCAAAAAGAAACACTAAGATAATGTTATGGAATTATGAAAATAATTTTTTGAAATTCCAATACAATAACCTCGCTTACCAAGGATATCGATCATTTTGCACAAATGGACATTATGCTTTGGATTATGTTTAGAAATTTGCTTACTTGTCTGTACAAATTTGTACGCTGTGATATACCTAGTGTACTTGTGGCAAGCAATATCTGCGGTAATACAGAGCAAGCAATCAAGATTTTTGTGTTTCAAACCACAAAATTTTCTTGATTATTAAAATAAAACCTTTCAAAATTTATTTAATATCCATCACATTCGAATTAAATTTTTCCTTGACCGATTGGCATGCAGAGTTTATCTATATGCGTCGTGTAGTGGTCTAGAAGGCGATTCAATTTTGAATGCACTAAATCTCTTATTTTAGGTGTTATCCCAAAATCTTAATTCAAAGAAGATTGACTGAAATACGACAATGTCATCTCGAAAAAGAAGTAATAGAATAATGTTAGCAAATTATCAAAATAACCTTTTGAAATTTCAATACAATATCCTACGTACAAAAGATATCAATCATTTTGCAGGAAATGGCTGACTTTATTGCTTTGGATGTTTAAAAGTTGTTTAGTTATATGTACAAATTTGTACACAGTTTTCTTACTAATACTTATTTTTAAATGTTCTGTGATATATCTACGTATTTATGCTCAGCAATATTTTCACTTCCACACCGCATTTAATGTTACTCAACTCTGTGTATTAATACTAACTACTGTATAACAAGGAGGATATTGGTAACCCGCTTTTATGTTTATAACATCTTGGATCAATTTAGCTGTGATATTAGGTGGTCTAAAATTTACACTATTACAAGCTATAAAATAAAGTCGTACCCTAGCTGCTAGACATTTTCGAAGTTTTTTTTGACATAGTTAAATTTGGCCAAAAGAAATTAGCTGGAATAGTGGCTTTTCAGAACATATAATTGTTTAAAAAAAAAAAAAAACGTAAATAGATGTATTCTTTTTATTAGATCATGGCAAAGGGTCTTTGAGATAGATTGAACCTTTTCTATTTAAATTTTTTATATATATATATATATATATGAAAATTATAATTAAATTAGAGATTTGTTTTTTCCAAAGAAAAAAATGAATTTTTTATATTTCAGTAAAAAGTTACATTTTAGATGTCTAAAAATTCCATATGTTTTTATCGCCCTTGGGAGCATCAGATCAATCTATCAAGTATAGACAAAACTAATAAAAAACAGTAAATCAGAAATCCCAACACTCAAATGTGTCACGACAATCAACTTTAAAGAAACTAGCCAATCAAAAAGTGCAAAAAAGGACATGTTTATCATGTCCTCCCATATGGGAAAGCAACCCCGAAGTACACAGCAATTTGTGAAAATTCCATAGTCTTCAACCTATACATAAAGAATATACATAACAGGCATCCAAAAATAAATATGTACACAGTAAACTCCAAGAGATGCATTGTTGTTGAAGTAAAAATAAAATATGGATAAGAACATGGTATGAACCTGTTAATACGACCGGATGTCTAACACACGGATCTCATTTTCATCTTTCTCCGTTATGTGCCGCATCTCCAGATCCTGTTTTAGGCCGTATTTAGAAAGACAGTTAGTTGTCCAGTTTCGATCCCTGTAAATATAACATACAGAAATAAGTACAAAATACTTTTTTAGATCATAAATCTCTTCAAGTATAGGAAGTAACACAATATTTTGACATCTTTGTGCATTGTTGACCGAGTTAATGAAATTCATGGAATCCCCAAAGATTTGAACTGAATTAATGGCAAGTCGTATGAGCCAGCATATTAGAAGTTTTAGTGTTAGGAGTTCAACAAAAAAAATTTTGCCTCCACCAATACCCATTGACGCAGTCAGAAACATTGTGATTTTTATGTATGGTCATACCTACATCGCATCTTCTTTGATTGTCGGATGCTACATCAAAGAAAGCCCAAGAGATATCATAGTTTATCTTTTCAATAAAAATATGTCTTGGTAATTTGTTGGATTCAGAAGATGGAAGAAATGACAATATGGCCACACATTCCGCAACCACAATTGAAGGGAAAGTAGTGACATCGTGGAAAATCCCTTTATTTCTAGCCAGCCAAATGCCCAACAAGATGATTAATGGGATGCATGTGTGACTAGTGTCATTGTATGCCCCCCACCATATCTGCCATGCCTCCCCACAATTATCACCATTCAAACCAATCTAACATTGTTGAGGGACAAGGTATGTTCCCAAAATTTCTTCATGAAGCGAAATAATAGGAAAAGATGATCTGATGACTCCTCTACATCCTTACACAGAGAGCACCAACCCGACCCACATAGAAATATTTTTTCAAGTAAATCCCAAATAAGCACCTTTTTCTTTAACATACACTATAAGAACAGTTTAGTTTTTGCTGAACCCTCCAATTTCCATAATGATTTGTACCACCATTCTTATGCACCCCAAACTCTTAACTATTACACTCATTCAAAATAATATACATTCCTTATTTTTACTAAACAACAAATCATAACTTTTAGTTTCTTGGTACAGCTGAAGAATATCTCTCGAAAGGACTTTAAAATGATTTTTTTTATTTTATCAGCGTTCGAAAGAAGTAGAATAAATTTAAATTTCTTGTTGGAGCTATAGAATATTTGTTGCGATATTTTTAATGGATATTTCCTTATCTTTAGCTCTGCACTTGGTCGTGGCTACTCTGGTCGGGGCTTCCGCGCTTGTGACCTCCGCATATTATGTTGACTGTTTGACGAACGATAATAATTTAAAATTAATAATTTTGTTTTTAAATGTAAGTTTAAAATTTTTTAATAAACGATAACATCATAAATATTTTATAAAAATTTATAGTTTATTACTAAATTTAAAAGAAAAATAATTTTTATTTTATAAAAATTCAAAAGAAAACGCTTCTATTTTTACTATTAATTTATTGCCAATCAAAATAATTTTAAATCACAATTTAACTATTTAAAAATTTAAGTAAATTTATCGATGTCCACAAAACACAATCTTGACGATTAACCTATTTTCACTCATAACGCTTTTAAACCACATATAAAAAAAATTAATTAAATTCTTCCCACTTCAAAGTAACTCAAAATGTCACTGTTTCTGGTTTCTTATCCAATCTCCAATCGAAACAGTGGTAAGTCCTAATTATAAAAAAGTAATTAAGTCTAACCACACTTCAAAATAACTATTAAAATTTAAAATTTAAAAAACCGATGAAAAAATACATAATATATTATATCACAATGAGTAACTTATCATTGAAATAATACTAGATATATCTTATTATATCACAATAGTAACTTATCATTGAAATAATCCCAGATTCATCTTAACTCCGGATCTATCAAGCGCTGAGAGGGGAGTGCAAAACTTGAGGAAAGGTTTTCACCTCGAGAGATTTGATCTCTCTCGGCGCTTGATAGATCCGGAGTTAGGATGGATCTAGGTTGGTTTCAGTCGCGTGCGACCAAGGAAAATCTATCGATAATATGAGGAACATATGCTTAATTTTATCAATAATATGTAAATACATATAATATTAACATGACCATTTTAAATATGTTAAATATGTCTGAGATTCATTAAGTCGTTTTAATTTTAAATTTGATTAGTTACCTCAGCTTGTTGAGATGATAAATATTGTAAAATAACTTTAATGATGAAATAAAATTTTGAACCCAAAGTGACAATGTAATATTATTGAATGATAGAAACTGTGAATAATAAGAATGTAGTCAATTACGAAGTCTTCATTATGATCGATTTCAAACTATTTTCTTCTACTATTCTTATTTTCACCCATGTTAGTTTTGTCATATTTTCATATTGATTATTTGAAAAGGACAATTGGAATCGTAAACTATTTAAATATTTAGCTCAAGATGTTGTAGTAAACATCATAACTTGTCTCTATTGCTCTCCAATATTAATAGGTTGAATTACTATAACACAAAAATCAATGTACATTGTCAAAAAAATTTGTGCTTACACTGAAATCATTGCACACACACTATTAATCCAATGACTTTAAAATTAATGTACCATCATACATCAAATTAGAAATCAACATATACACTGAAATCAATTCAACTAATGCAATAAATCAAATAATAATAGAAAACAACATCTACACTAAAATCAATGCATATAATGTAAGTAATGAAATATGATTAGAAATCAACATCTACACTCAAATGGGTCTAGTGCAAGTAGGAAAATAGGATTTAAAGCCAACATCTACACTGAAATCAATGCATCTAGTACATGCAATCAAATAGGATTAGAAATCACCATCTACACTGAAATAAATGCATTTAGTGCAAGGAATCAAATAGGATTATAAATCATCTATATTTAAATCAACGCATTTAGTTAAATCATCTACATTTAAATCAATGCATTTAGTGCAAGAAATCAAATATAATTATAAATCAACATCTACATCGAAATTAATGCATCTAGTGCAAGCAATCAAATAATATTAGAAGTCACCATATACACTGAAATCAAGGCATTTAGTGAAAGCAATCAAATAGGATTAGAAATCACCATCTACATTGAAATCAATCCATTCAGTGCAAGCAATCAAATAGGATTAAAAATAATCTACATTGAAATCAATCATCTAGTGAAAGAAATCAAATATAACCAAAAATCAAAATCTACATTAAAATTAATGCATCTAGTGAAATAAATAAAATAGGATTAGAAATCATCATCTACACTAAAATTAATGCATTTGGTGCAAGCAATCAAATAGGATTAGAAATCATCTACATTAAAATCAATCCATCTAGTGTAAGTAATCAAATATCATTAGAAATCAACATCTACACCAAAATCAATTCATCTAGTGCAAGAAATCAAATAGGATTAGAAATCACCATCTACACTGAAATCAATGCATCTACTGCAGGAAACCTTCTTTCCTCGCTCCCCCATATATATCTATATATCCATCCATATCTCCTTATTTTTCTCTTTATCTCACCCCACCATACACACACTCTCTCTCACTCCATATCTATCAATTTCCTTGTCCCTCCCTCCTTCTCTCCATCTATCATTTTTTCTCTTCACCTTGCATCTATATCTATATCTCACTCTATCTCTCTATATCAACTCCAAAACATAAACTCTCTTTCTCCAATCTATCTATCTATCTATCACTCCCTCCTCCTCCTCCTCCTCTCTCTCTCCCTCTCTCTCTCTCTCTATCTCTCTCGCTTCTATCTCTCTTCCTTCCTGCTACCCTTTCTCCCTCTCTCTCCATCTTCTTTATCACTCCCTATCTCTCTCTCTCTCCACCTTTCACCCTCTATGTCTTTATTCTTACCTCCCCCTCTCTCCCTCTCCATCTTCATATCTCTTTCCCTACCTCTCTTCACTCTCTCTCTTCCTTTCTCCCCCCCCATCTCTCTCTCTATCTTCACCTTCCAACTTTGTTACCATATGCCTCTCTCTCTCCTTTTCTCCCCCCTTCTCTCCATATCTCCTCATTTTTATCTTTATCTCACCCCAAAACATCCACACTCCCTCTTCATCTCTCCCTTGTCACTCCCCCTCTCTCTCCACTACTCACTCTCTATGTATTTATTCTTCCCTCTCACTCTCCTCATCTAGCTCCATCTCTCAATCCCTCCCTCTCTCCCCCTCCAAATCCATATTTATATCCCTCCCTCTCTCCTCCCCTCTCTCCTCCTCTCTTTCAAGTCCCCTCTTCTTTCCTTCCTCTCTCTCCCTTTCTCTCCTACCTCCTTTTCTCTTCCCCCAACTCTCTCTCTCTCTCTCCATCTCTCAATCCCTCCCTCTCTCCCCCTCCAAATCCATATTTCTATCCCTCCCTCTCTCCTCCTCTCTTTCAAGTCCCCTCTCTTTTCCTTCGTCTCTCTCCCTTTATCTCCTACCTCCCTTTATCTTCCCCCATCTCTCTCTCTCTCTCTTTCTCCTACAATTCTCTCTTCCCCCATCACTCTCTTCCTCTCTCTCATCATTCCTCTCTCGCCTCCTTCTATTTGACCCCCCAGTTCTCTTTCTTTCTCTCCCTCCCTCTCTGTCCTCCAATCCTCTCTCTTCCCCCATCACTCTATCTCACTCTCCAACTATCTTACTATTTCTATCCCTTTATCCTTCCCTCAAGATGTTGTAGTAAAAAACATACCTTGTCTCTCTTGCTCTCCAATATTAATGGGTTGAATTACTATAACACAAAAATCAATGTACATTGTCAATAATTTTTTGTTGTTTACACTGAAATCATTGCACACACACTATTAATCCAATGATTTTAAAATTAATGTACCATCATACATCAAATTAGAAATCAAAATATACACTGAAATCAATTCAACTAATGCAAGAAATCAAATAATAATATAAAACAACATCTACACTAAAATCAATGCATATAATGTAAGAAATGAAATATGATTAGAAATCAACATCTACACTCAAATGAGCCTAGTGCAAGTAGGAAAATAGGATTTAAAGCCAACATCTACATTTAAATAAATGCATCTAGTGAATGCAATCAAATAGGATTAGAAATCACCATCTACACTGAAATAAATGCATTTAGTGCAAGGAATCAAATAGGATTATAAATCATCTACATTTAAATCAATGCATTTAGTTAAATCATCTACATTTAAATCAATGCATTCAGTGCAAGAAATAAAATATAATTATAAATCAACATCTACATCGAAATTAATGCATCTAGTGCAAGCAATCAAATAATATTAGAAATCACCATCTACACTAAAATCAAGGCATTTAGTGAAAGCAATCAAATAGGATTAGAAATCACCATCTACATTGAAATCAATCCATTCAGTGCAAGCAATAAAATAGGATTAAAAATAATCTACATTGAAATCAATCATCTAGTGAAATAAATCAAATATAACCAAAAATCAAAATCTACATTAAAATTAATTCATCTAGTGAAATCAATCAAATAGGATTAGAAATCATCATCTACAATGAAATCAATGCATTTAGTGCAAGCAATCAAATAGGATTATAAATCATCTACATTAAAATCAATCCATCTAGTGTAAGTAATCAAATGTCATTAGAAATCAACATCTACACCAAAATACATTCATCTAGTGCAAGAAATCAAATAGGATTAGAAATCACCATCTACACTGAAATCAATGCATGTACTGCAAGAAACCTTCTTCCCTATCTCCCCCATACATATCTATATATCCATCCATATCTCCTCCTTTTTCTCTTTATCTCACCCCACCATACACACTCTCTCTCTCACTACATATCTATCAATTTCCTTGTCCCTCCCTCCTTCTCTCCATCTATGATTTTTTCTCTTCACCTTACATCTATATCTATATCTCACTCTATCTCTATATATCAACTCCCAAACATAAACTCTCTTTCTCCAATCTATCTATCTATCTATCACTCCCTCCTCCTCCTCCTCTCTCTCTCTCTCTCTCTCTCTCTCCCTCTCTCTTTATCTCTCACTTCTATCTCTCTTCCTTCCTGCTACCCTTTCTCCCTCTCTCTCCATCTTCTTTATCACTCCCTATCTCTCTCTCTCCACCTTTCACCCTCTATGTCTTTATTCTTACCTCCCCCTCTCTCCCTCTCCATATCCATATCTCTTTCCCTACCTCTCTTCACTCTCTCTCTCCCTCCCTCCCCCCCCCCCCCCTTTCTCTCTCTCTCTATCTTCACCTTCCAACTTTGTTACCATATGCCTCTCTTTCTCCTTCTCTCTCCCCTTCTCTCCATATCTCCTTATTTGTCTCTTTATCTCACCCCAAAACATACACACTCCCTCTTCATCTCTCCCTTGTCACTCCCTCTCTCTCTCCACTACTCACTCTCTATGTATTTATTCTTCCTCCCTCTCTCCCCCTCCAAATCCATATTTCTATCCCTCCCTCTCTCCTCCCCTCTCTCCTCCTCTCTTTCAAGTCCCCTCTTCTTTCCTTCCTCACTCTCCCTTTCTCTCCTACCTCCCTTTCTCTTCCCCCATCTCTCTCTCTCTCTCCATCTCTCAATCCCTCCCTCTCTCCCCCTCCAAATCCATATTTCTATCCCTCCCTCTCTCCTCCCCTCTCTCCTCCTCTCTTTCAAGTCCCCTCTCTTTTCCTTCCTCTCTTTCCCTTTATCTCCTACCTCCCTTTATCTTCCTCCATCTCTCTCTCTCTCTCTCTCTCTCTCTCCTACAATCCTCTCTTCCCCCATCACTCTCTTCCTCTCTCTCATCATTCCTCTCTCACCTCTTTCTATTTGACCCCCCAGCTCTCCTTCTTTCTCTCTCTTCCTCTTTTTCCTCCAATCCTCTCTCTTCCCCCATCACTCTATCTCACTCTCCAACTATCTTACTATTTCTATCCCTTTATCCTTCTCTCCCCCCTTGTCTCCATCACACCTCCTTTCTCCTTCTGTCCCCCCTTGTCTCCATCACTCCTATGTATCTTTATCCCACACATAAGCATACACACTCTCTCTTCATCTCTCCCTTGTCACTCCCTCTCTATGTATTTCTTCTTCCTTTCCTCGCTCTGCCTCCAGCTCCATCTCTCTATCCCTCCTTCTCTCCTCCTCCTCTCATCCTTTCTCTCTCTCCCTTTCTCTCCTACCTCCCTCTCCCTTCCCCCTTATTTCTCTCTCTCTCTCACCCTCCAATCCTCTCTCCTTCTCCCTCCCTCTCTCCTTATCTCTCTCCCACCTACATCTTTATGTCTCCCTCTCCCTCTCTTACTCTTCTCACTCTCTCTCTCTTCATTCCTCTTCTCCCTTCTCCTTCAATTTATCTCGATATCTCCCTTGTCACTCCTCCTATTTCTCCACCTCTATCATATATCATGATATATTAATATATATCACAATATAATAAATTTAATATTGTATTAATCTAAACATATTAAATTTAATAATATTAATATTTTAATATTAATGTTAGGATTAATAATGTTTTTTTTGGCATGGTATTAATAATAATTTGGTCCATGGTATTTGACCCTTATACTTCATATATAATTAGATCTTGATTTCTAATAGTATTTGATATATTTTTATTTATTTACCTTACCTATTTATACCTCTTTTATATTTACTTATTTACCATACTTATTTTATAAATATATTATTTGGCCCATGGTATTTTCCCATGGTATTATTAATAATTTGTCCCATGGTATTAATAATAATCTGTCCCATAAGCTTCACCTAAATAAAACATGTTTTTGAGTTTTTGTAAATATAAAGTGGTTTATTGAGTAAATATAAAAATCGGTTTTATTTATTTACCATACCTCTAGTTTATTTATATTTTTATTTATTTACCATACCTCCTGAGTAATATAAAAAGATTGTTTTATTTATTTACCATACCTATGGTTTATTTATATTTTTACGTATTTACCATATATTATTTATTTACCAATCTCTTTTTTGAGTGTTAGTAAACTCTTCATATTTTAAGTTTATATCGTTTAACTTTATTTTTAATAAATTTTTAGTTGTTCATTTATATGTTTATGTAAGTTATTGTTCAAGCCGACATTTTTTTTCGCTTCCGACATACTTACACATCGAGGTCATACTGGGCTGTAGAATGCACCTCTTGGCGCAAGGTCATACTGGGCTGTAGAATGCGCCTCTCGGCGCAACTAGTTATATTCTATCATAATGAATGAGTTATTTTTCAATATAAAGTTTAAATTGGATTAATTCTATATGAATAAAAATAATTTATAACTACTATTTCTGAAAAAAAGAACATAATATACCATATTAAAATGGAGTATAAAATTGCATTTACTCATTAAGATTTATTTCAATGAGTAACTTATCATTAAAATAATACTAGATATATTCTATCATAGCGAATGGGTTATTATTTAGTATAGAGTTTAAATTGGGTTAATTCCATATGAATGAAAATAATTTGGGATACATGATACTGTCACTAAGATAGAGATCTATCTAATAACTACTATTTCCAACAAAAACATAATATATTATATTAAAATGGAGTATAAAATTGCATTCACCTAGTAAGAGTTTGGATTGAATGAAAGAGGGAAACTGTGTGTTACACGTAATGACGATGACATAGATCTACCCTAATGAATAAATTAGCAATTGCATCAAGAGGTGCAAAGGAATGTCGATAAGAGGAGTAGGGAATGTGGAAGGAAATACTCAAGTGAAATATATGGACAATGAAATAAAATGTGAGATGTGCACGATTTGGATGGAGAGGAGGACTAAGATCGAGAAGAGATTGAATGGGATATGGAATTGAGCACCCACATGTCATGGTTGAATTGTTCCACGTGCTTCGAGAAAGGAAGATAAAAATGAAGCTCTATAATTGGTTGGGGTGAGCAACCTTTCCCACCTCAACCCTATAGAGAAATTCCTATTGACGTAATTACAACAGGGCGGAAACGTGAAGCTGGGTTACACTTTTGTGAGAATCGAGGGTCGAAAAAAATTTTCGGCAATAGTTCGGCCGAACTTATTCTAAAGTTTGGCCGAACTATGTAATAGTTCGGCCGAACTTTCTTAGAAAGTTCGGCTGAACTGTTGATTCCGTTAAGATTGACGAGACACAGACGGCGCAGGCCAACAGAATTTTTGCCGGAGATTGGAAAACCGGCAACAAAAGTTCGGTCGAACTCGTACCAAAAGTTCGGCCGAACTCGTTCCAAAATTTCGGCCAAACTAATTCCAAAAGTTCGGCCGAACTAATTCCTATAAATAAATTGCCCGCGAATACTGTTCTTTTACGTGTTTCATTATTCCTGGGAATTTTCGTTGCTCCCCTGCTGTTGTTGTCCGCGCGTTCTGGCTGCTCTGCTACTCTCCTGCTGCTGCTGTCCGTGCGTTTCGGCTACTCTACTGCTCCCCTCGTCGGCCGAACGAATTCAACAGGTATGTTCTACTGGTTTTTTTCATGTATTTAAATTATATTTACGGGTTTTCTTGATGCATGTAAATTATCATAGTGACTAAAATGATACAATGCTGGTAAATATTTAGTATTCTCCCCCACAAAAAATTTAAAGCTGTTGCTAATTTTCATTTCTAAGTTTTAGTTCTGTATTTTTTAACAACTGCTATAGATACATAAATCCAGACATTATGTATAAAATTTAGATAAATTCAATACTGAGGAAAGATGTTTGTAAACAGTGTTTTGATATTCAAATTTATTATATAACGACTTATATGCTGCCTACAAACACGCTTGTCATTCCATGCTTTCGCATTCAAAAATGAAAGTGGATGAAATCATGAATTATCTTTTTCATTTGCGGAGCTCACGCTTAGGAATTAGAGAATTTGACAAAGTTCAAAGATTAAACCTGTAACGACAGTATCACGTTTAGTTTCAAAAACAGAAAGAAACAAAGCCACTATGCTGCCACAAAAGCTTAGATGAAAGCTAAACTGAGATATAACATTCTAATGCTTGAATCTACAGTTTAATTGTTGTTTTAATGCACTTAAGGGCAGTGGTTTCTGAGATTTAATTTAAACAAATTTTTCCTTGTTGAATTTTGTTTAAAGTTTAAAATTGAGCAAAAAGGAAAAGGATTTTTCTTTGGTGAATTTTGTTTAAAGTTTAAAATTGGTGAAATCTGTTTAAATTTTAAAATTTAGTAGATTTTATCAAAATTTAGTAGAGATTTATAATAATCATAAATTATACCATCAAATTCTAATTACTTTAAAATATAATTAATTACACACAATACAACATAAAATATTACATAACAACCCAACCTACATCGTAACTATAAAATCTCTCCTTATTAGATATTAAAATTTAAAAATATGTATAGTATTCACTTACCTGGTTGGTCCCGTGAAGAGGAGCTGCTCAAATATAAAAACACATCAATATTCAAACTATTACCTAATATTTAATATATATAATAGATATACCATCAAATTCTAATGGCTTTAAAATATAATTAATTATATAATATTTATAATAGATAGACTATCAAATTTTAATTGCTTTAAAATATAACTATTCCTATAATATTTAATATACATAATAGATATACTACAAGTGTGTAAATTTGTTGCTATTTAATTAAAAGAATTAGTATATAATTTTTAAAGGATAGTTTAGTTGATCGAATTTTTATTGTTAAATATTTTATTTTTCAATAAATTATGGAGTCAAATCTCCTCTACCCCTAAAATTAAAATTAAATCTTATTTGACCGATCTACTTGGAATTTCCGGTATTTCCGGTAGATTTTTCAATAAATTATGGAATCAAATCTCCTCTACCCCTAAAATTAAAATTAAATCTTATTTGACCGATCTACTTGGAATTTCCGGTATTTCCGGTAGATGGAGCAGCTCAGCTCCGGCCACTCATTATCTGTGAATAAATCAATTACAACTTGAACTCTTTTATATAATGAGTGTGTAATATTTTACAAATAGGTGACCAAAATAGAAGCAATTGCATGAAAGTTATATGATCAGAATAGAATTTTTTTATTCTTGACTTCTTATTACCCTATATCTTGAATGACCCAAATTCATGAGTGGTAAAGTTGTATTATATTATATTATATTTAAAATTTATAAATGTATAATAGTGAAGTTGTATTAGTATAGTCTAAATAGTTTAATTTGTAAAGTTTAAGTATTTAAAAGGTTTTCTAGATCTATTTATGTATTTGAAAATTCATTTAAATCATTAAAAAAAACAAAATTTAGGAGAGAGAAAATAGAGAAAATGGAAAAACTAAAATTTAGGAGAGACAAAATGGAGAAAAAAACTAAAATTTAGAATAGACAAAAAATGGAGAAAAAAATAAAAATTTAGGATAGACAAAATGGAGAAAAAAAACTAAAATTTAGGACAGACATAAAATGAAGAAAAAACTAAAATTTAGGAGAGACAAAATGGAGAAAAAAACTAAAATTTAGGAGACAAAAAATGGAGAAAATGAAAAAACTAAAATTTAGGAGAGACAGAAAATGGAGAAAATGAACATTTATTAGCAAGAAAGCGCATACATTTAAGGTATTACAAATCTATTTAGGAGTTGGAACAACTTCCTCATAAATAAGATTTGCATCTTAAATAAATCTCACAACTTGAGTGAGACACCATAATCTCAAAAAACATCTAATAATACATTCTACAATACTCTATATTTCTTCATTAATTCCAAGTTCAAGTTCCTCTCTTAAAGGAGAAATGAATCAAAGCACAACATGAATAAGATACCCCTATCGGAAAAATGAATCAAAGCACAACATGAATAAGATACCTTTGTTGGTCTCAGTCTTAGCTACACTTATAATGGCATATAAAATAACTTGATAACTAAGCTTTCATTTTGTCTTCTTGCTAAAGGGTCCATGCTTGTTCATTTGTTAGTGAAGCTTCATCTCCACCTTTCTTGTCCAGACACTTCAACTCTTAATTTCCTTTTTTCTTGATCTTTATTGCATGCTAATATTCTTTGTATTCAACATTGCTCTAGGTTCTTGGAACTTATACCTGTCCTTGATGTTTGCAATTTATTCAAGTTTTATTGCTTATTTCTAGCCACAAATATCTCCACACTTGAAAACAATGTTAGATTCCTAAAGAGAACCATATTAATTCTTGTCATCATGCTCATTCATGAAATTCACATGTTATTTTATGTGATGTTTGATTGAAACTTCTCAAAGTTTAGATATCTTGTTTTTTGTAAATTTCTACATGAATTCATGTGTTATGTGTATTGTTAATTCTTGGCAATATGGTAATTGACATACCATTTAATTACATACTATAGTTTTTTGAAACTAATGCTCACTATATAATGCCATTTGTTTACTATCTTGCCTCCCATAATTAGGTATAATGTCATTTTCTTTGCCAAATGACTTGTGCCATGGGCCTAGTAGTTTTGTGGATTATGTCATATCCGAAACCCCTATTTCTAACCAAATAGTAACTTTTTACCTCTTAAATGGCCATGGCCTAAGTTTGATCATATATCATCAACCTTAACTCTAAACTTTGTTATGCAAAAAAACCCCATGCAAGAGAATTGTGTGAATGGAAGGCACCTACTTTTCGATAAAATTCAAATTGATATTTTCTAAAAGGATTTAAATAGAGATTTACATCTCCTAACCTATAAGGTTAATAGAAAAAACTTTGTAAATAATTTAGTATTTGATTTAATTATAAGGATTTAGTATTTGTAATACTAAAGGAAATAATTTGATTTCCTTCAAGCATTTAAATTCCTAACTTAAAAAATTGTATGAATATCCAAAAACCATGGACACTATGTTTAGAATGCTCCAATAGAAGTCAAAATCTTTCATCTGGAAGACATTAGGTTTTGGATTAAGTGATTTGTAAATGGGAAATACAAATACATTAAATGCTATCAACTTGAATTTTATTAAAGAGGATCTATTTTCATCCCTCACATACATAAACTCTTCAATTTGGTAGTGAAGCAAGGCTTTCTTAACCCTAGACACAAAGCTTCATTACACCTATATTTAAAAGCGGGGATAAAAAAATTCCTTCTAATTGTGTGAACATTATGATTAGCCACATTTTAGCTAAGTTGTACGAATTTATTTTGGAAAAAAATATTAGTCTATGGTTAGAAAGTCATGATAAAAAAATTAAATGCCAAGCCAAATTTAAGATATGTCATTCCACTATGAACCACTGTTACACAAAATTTTGTCACTGTCCCTGCAATCCCCACCTCGCCCATTGGAGGGTCATTTCTGTGATCAATAAGTAGTGGCATGCCTTTCAAATACCATCATTGAATCCCTTTACATGAGAGCAATATTCCTTTTGTTGACAATTCCCCGAGCAGAGATTCATTGAATTGAGAGATAATTTTTCATATAGTTGCAATAGGGTGTTACTAACAAAGATTCTATCACACCATCTAAATTTCACACTGCTAACCAATTGAGTAAATAACAAATAATAAAATTAATGCATTAATAAAATAAACTAGACTCATATTTTTTCTCTTAATGCACCAGCATTATCTTAGGCTAGGGTTTTGGAGATAGGCGTGTGTGTAAAATGCTCCAAGACCATAAAAAAAAACTTATCAAAATGAGCTAAGGAGTGAAAAATCCTTCATCATCCCAACATCAAAACCGGTGTGCTCCAGACACCCGTGTAAGTGAAGGTTAGGCTTAGGTCAAAGTATGATCAATTCTTCTCAAGGCTACCATACTCGTGTCAGGGAATATCGTGTTTTTGGATGACTATTCAAAAGTCGAAGACTCAACCTCCCCTGTGGGACGAAGGTAACCTTAGTGTTTGTTCTTAGGAAAACACCCTATAGGTGGTGGATGGGGCAATAACCATCCCTCTACCTTACCTCACCCTAGACAACTCTGTTTGCGGAGTTGAGATCCTATAAGAAAGAAGTCTTTTGGAAGACCATCTAAGACATAATACTAGGATTTGTTTTCATGTGTGACTACCTTCTAAGACTTTTCTAGTGCATGTTGTTTGGTTTGAGTAAGTGGTTTGGCCTTATGGGTGTTTGTACTAACCTGTTTTGGTTTATATACATTTATTCACCCTAGCTGAACCCAATAACTATCAGTCATGTTGAATTTATAGTTTTCCTCTTGAACAAGGTGGAATTTTATCTCTTGCTCGGATAGATCCTGTCACTACCCAAGACTTAGACAAAAATATAATTATGGATTCTATACCTAGTCCTCCTTATAGTGATTTGGTTTCCATCGAAACATTGGTGAACAATTATGGCTCTCTTGTAAATCCACCTTTGACTGATCCATTAGAACTATAGTTACTGTGGCTAAACCCAGACAATACTACACCTACTTACACTTACATTCATATTTTACCAATGAAGGATGTTAGTTCCTCTTTGCCCTCTGCATCTGAAATTTCTGTTGATATGTCATCATTGCCACCATTAAACGTGGTAGGAGCTACACCACAATTGACACCTCTCACATATTCTTGGGAAATTTGACTGATATCTTATATGGATATTACAAATTTTCCTAGTGTTCCTATGCCTACTTCTTTATCTTCACCATCTATGGTAGTTAACTCTAGTTATCCTATACGATCAATTATTTTTACTCCAAGTTTTTCCTAACCTACTATTCCTATTCCTTAGAATTAGTATATGGGGGGACCTCACTGTTGTTCAAGGTGATCATCCTCCTATATCATATTTAGTCAAATTCATAATCCTTTCTTATCCTCCATTTTTCTTTCAAATTTGGAGAAGTTAACTAATGACCCCATTCATCATGATCCTTGGTGGCCACCAATACCTTCCAAGTTGCCTTCCAATATCCCCAAATTTGAAGGGAATTCTAGAGAAAATCCATTAATGTGCATTACTACCTATCATCTGTGGTGGTCATAAAATTATTTCGTGGATGATTCCATTAAACTACGTCTATTCTAATGCACCTTAACTAGAGATGATGCTAAATGTATATTGAATTAGACAAAAAATATTACATTAATTTTTCGTCGTTAGCTCAAACTCCTTTAACTCATTTTTAGTTACCAATGAGGTATGGCATCGATTTTGATCTCTTTTCTAGTTTAAAACAAGATGATGCCATACTAATTTCTAATCACATCCATGACTGGTGATGTCGCAAGGGGTTAATACAAACCAAACTCCCTAATGATATCTTATGTAAATGGTTCATTCGATCATTATGTCCTTAGATAGTCAAGGATGTGTCCATGTTCAGGGATGTTGTTGAGGAACAAGCCATATTTGCTTCTCAAAAAATTTATTTGATATATTCTTAAAAAACCAAGTACAAATTGTAGTAATCCTAGAATCATGCTTTACATAAGTTAAAATTGGGGAACTCATGACTTGTACTATAGATAAAAAAACATTTACCCTTACCAAAAAATATATGATAAAATTTGACAAACTACATAAGCTTAAGCTTAAGGGGATATAATCCTTCTTGCCTTCCATATAGATAATGAAAATGATTGTTCCAAGTCTCATGTTGCTTCTCATGTTATTTTATAAACCTTGATTGGAAAGAAAATAGGAGGGCAGAAATGTAAGAAATATAAAACATAATGAAACACAACGTAAGAAATAGAGAACATAATGAAACACACACATACATATCTCTAGACAATCAACACAATTATTTTCCTAGGAAATCCTTATGGGAGACGAGCAACCCTAAAAATTAATGATGCTCTAGACTCCTTTTTCCCTAGGAAATCCTTATGGGAGAAAAACAACACTAAAATGTAAACATGCTCTACTCTCTCTTTTATGGTATGGAAAATATGTGAGTACAAAGAAAGAGGTAATCTCTCTAGAGTTAGCTAAGACTTTTAGCGTGTAAGGTTGCTATAAAAACTTAACTTCATACATTTTCTCTCTAACTTCACACTCCTAGTTGTATTTTCAACTATGGAACAAAATACAATAACACAAAATGGAACTCTTATTCCTCCTAGTGGCCAAGTATTTAACATAACGTGATAGCCAACTAGGTGTAAGATTTGACTCCGTCAACCATTAACGAGGTTTGTGATTTTAGACCTTTTAGAGTCTTGTTAAAATTCCACATGTAGCTAGCTTTCCATGCATGAGTAATGGGGCTAAAATGTCATTCTCTTGTACCATGGTGGTCAACATGATAGGTCAACTTACTAAAGGCATAAATTTTGAATGAACTTCATTTGATGTTTTTCTTGTAGCATTGGATATATGTCTTTAAGTGTAGAATAATGGTCAAGATTTCGGCACAAGGGATAATCGTTTGACCCCCAGATTTATGTCATTTAATACCTCAAAATTACTCCAAAAGGTTTTAGACCTGAATTCTCCACCCACAATTAAAATGACCCTACAAGTTGATTCTTTCAGTTTTTTCACTCTATAAGCATCAAAATATATGACAAATAATATAATTATCCAATCTAGATCATTATTTAATAATTTTTTAAAATTATGAGTAAGATATACATCATGGAATTTAAATAAATAGTGTTAATTCGTTGAACACCCTTGTACATTCCTTGTTGATACTTTGAAAGTAATACGTTTTGAAAAATAATTTTTTTATGGATTCTATTTTCCACATTCTCTCAGCCATATCAAAAACCTTCTTGTAATATTTGAAACCTAAGGTCTTTCCCATACTAAAGTATGTTCTCTTAAAACATGTTTTCTTGGTGATATAGGTGATTTAGGAATGATTGGGAGAGCGAAATTGGTCATTTAATATGTACAATATGTTTGGTTGAATCCACATGAAAAAAAAGACTCCCAACCGTGAGAAGAGGAAATTACATCCTATTTCTCCCCCCTAGCACAATTACCAGTATAGTTAGAATTTAACAGGGCCCCAAACTGGATTTTACTCTCAGGTACTGGAACCTCTACAAAGGTTCGACCTGGAAACATAGTTTTTCCTTAGGTTTCTCCACTGGTTCTATGTCCAACTTGGATAACCTACAGTTCAATATCCTTCTTTTCATTTTTTATATCCCCTCTTGGATAACCATAATATCTTGAAATGGAGCTATCCAACTCAAATATAGTAATGTAAATCCCTTGCTAAGTTAGATGAGGATTGCATATGGTCTTGAATGAGCATTTGGAATCTTTAGATATATATCTAAAGAGTCCAAAAGCTCATTCAAGACCATATGTAATACATAGCCTCCTCATCTAATATATAAAACTTTAATCCATGTGCTTAACCTTAACATTGACACAAATGGAATACAATTTTACTCACTGCTTTATGATAGAAAAATATGCGGATGAATATTGCCCACATATCTGAAGTCAAAAGGGATAGATTAAAAAGGGATGCTCCGGTCATCTATAAAGATAAATTAAAGAAGCATGGCATATTAGTAATGCAAATTAGATATGCGTACCAATTATGTTCATATAACACAACAAATAGATGATTCAATACAAATGTCACATAGAAGTCATATTTATCTCATGGGCCTTCAACTTAAATTATATATCTAGCATAATACATTAAGCTATAGGAGATAAATCAAAGAATCATTTGAATGTAAATTAAACATGTGTAATAATTATGTCCTCATTTAATATGTACAATATGTTTGGTTGAATCCACATGAAAAACAAGACTCCCAACCATGAGAAGAGGAAATTACATCCTATTTCTCCCCCTAGCACAATTACCAGTACAGTTAGAATTTAACAGCCCCAAACTGGATTTTACTCTCAGGTACTGGAACCTCTACAAAGGTTTGACCTGGAAACATAGTTTTTCCTTAGGTTTCTATAAGCATCAAAATATAATATGACAAATAATATAATTATCCAATCTTATAATATTTGAAACCTAATGTCTTTCCCATACCAAAGTATGTTCTTTTAAAACATGTTTTCTTGGTGATATGGGTGATTTAGAAATGATTGGGAGAGCGAAATTCCTCATTTAATATGTACAATATGTTTGGTTCATGCCACTAAGCCAAGAATTTTAAATTCAATTGACTTTTAATATAACCAACTAAATCCTACAAAAAAAGAATAAAACAATTTATGTTAGGGTTGTGGATTCAGGGATTGAAACAACACACCATGATATTTCAAATTTAAAAATTATGGTTTGAGTCCTAGGTAGCTTAGAATCCTATTTGTTTTCAAAATAGGGATGCACTCCAATTTGATTCTCATGATTAGGTTGTAATCATGAGGCTCTCGCTCAAGAGTGGACCTTCCCAAAATCTTGTGACGTCTTGTCACAAAAAAAACCATCAAACTGAAAACACATCATGCAAGAAACATAGCTCGCTGACATATCATTTTTCTCCTTCAAAGAAAAAAAATTCACATCATGTGAATATCTCCATGTACTCTTACATATTGGTGTACAAAACCATCAACCAAACACAAGTCGACAAAACATGCCTCTTCAAACAATTGACTCTCAAGTCAAATAATAGAGCTCATGTACAAATTTCCTTCCTATATTCTTTATCAACCTCTTCTAGTGATTCTTGAAAGGTGTGAGAAGAGAGTCATGGTCACTGAGTTGAGCAAGAGAAATATTTTGGTATGACAACATTACTTGTGATAGGTCTAGCTAGCAGGCTACCAAATTACATGGTAATGGCATTCAAAATGTGAAAATTCCCATTTCACTTGGAAATAAGATGGTAGAGAAAGGTCTAGATGAAAGGAGATATCCATTTATGGTAAAGAAATCAAATAGTTCTATCAATTCCACCTTGCAACTCTAAGAGACATTGAATTAAATTTCATCTCAAGGCAGGGCTTTGAGAGGACACTCTCAAAGCCAACCTTCGTTATGGCTTTGAAACACATGGTAAGCATCAAGACTTAGCAACTTTATTTGCATAATTTTTTCTAGCATGGACCTTAATGTCATAGCCTTCTTTTGCCTAAATGAATTCAAATTTCCTTTCCATTCGGCTTGTGACATTCATTATTCATGCTCATGGAACATGATTGTGTTGCAATTGTGATAACATTTGCTGTATGCAAAAGGTAATAAAAAATGATCGAAAATGACATTTTTGCTCTGTTTTTTTGAAGATTTAAGGAAAATTACACTAAGTAGCTTCCAACCTCATATGACCATCATGTCAAACTCATATTAGGATATTGTCCAAGTAAGAGCCACTTAAGAAAGCAATCTAGTATACATGACTCCAATTTCAATTAGCAACAATGACAGTTCTAAGTATGGTGCAAACATTGCTCTAGATCCTCAATGGGGCATGTTTGATGACAATAATTTGCGGAGTGAGAGAGGGAGATGGTAGGAGAAAAAAATCAAGGAATGCTAGGGAAATTGAAAAATATATAACTAATATATGCTAGTAAGTGTTATTCACTAGCATGTATTTTGTAAAGGCCTTTCAACCTAGTTCCCATTCAACTCCATCCACCAGGTTGTAGAGGATTCCAAGCCTAATTTCATAAAAAGTAAGTTGGGGATGATGACATTGACTTGCTTGATGACATGTCTATGAAGATTAACTACTTGGAACTATTTTTTTGCGTAAGGAAAGAGGCACATTCCCATGTCTGAGCATGAAAACGTTCTTTGATATTGTTAATGCCTCTAGTGTTTACTTCTACAAGTTCTATAGGCAGAGTCTGTAAAGGGCCAGGTAACCTCTGGATCTCATCTTTTATGAAAGGTGACATATCTAGTAAATCCCCCTACAGTCAATCTCTGGAATGGATCTAAATAGAAGTTCTTCATTTTAATATCTGTAAAACACAACTACTTTAAGGTAAACTATGTACATGTGTCATTTCTTCCACAAACTAAAGTGTATAAGTAGGAAATTTTATACCAAGTGTGCTCCCACCATGTAAAGCGCAATTTGGTGAACTTATCATTTTTATAATATCTTTTTTCGATTAAATTTAGTTTCACACATGATCAATTATTGCTTTGAAAGCTGTGTTCTACATAATTTGTGTACACTAAATTACAAATTAATTTTTTGAAATCTATTTTGTGAATGTCGACCAATAGATATATATCATGGAGGATGAAAGACGAAGATCAGCCGAATCCCATATGGAGGTTCAGGGATCGGAGGATGTTCACGGTATTTAAATATAATCTTAAATCTCCATACATGTGTGCACATATGGAATTGATTTTTTTATTAACTTTGTGAGTGAAATTAGTTGTTAATAAGTTTCATATTTTAATTTTTAGGAGGCAAGAGGAGAAGGGTTTCTACTCCATCCATGGAGCGTGTCCAAGGTTCAACTGGTCGAGGTATGAGTCGTAGCAGGTTGCGGGAAGGGGGTGATATTTATTCCCTCGAAGGCCAATCAACAGCTGCTGGTTCTCAACAGGGTCATTGTGGGTCTGGTTCTCAACAAGTGTCATTCTGGGGTTGGTTCTCAGCAGGGTCATGTTGGAGATGATGTTAACCAACAACATCAAGGTTGACATCAATTTCAATATTTTTTCATTAAATTTGTGCAACTTTTTTTACACGTGTTTTTTCTAATATACGGAATTTTATATATATTGATGCAGAGGCTGAAAATGTCCGAGCCAGTGGTCAAAATAGACGCAGGGCAGCGCGCTACATTCAAGAAGAAGGCTGTCAACCCAGCACAACTTATCCGGCTGAGATTACTAATATACCATGGGAAACGAACATGGCGGAATGCACCTTACAAAGGTGTCAAAGCCTTCATGCAAAATTGCAAAGAGATCTCAAGGCTTTGTCTCTACCTGCTGAGAGTAGACAAAACCTCGAAATAGTTACACATTCATTGGGTGAAATGGTAAAGGTGTACATAAATTTGGGGCCAACGACTGATTCGTTTGTAGAACTGATGAGACAGAGAAAAGAAACAGTGATAGGTCCTGATAAATGGCAGGACATAAAACAAAGAGTTACAAGAGCAGATGCCAAGTCAATGTTTAATTATAAGGAAGGGCCAAAAAGAAAAATGTTGAAGGTACAGTATTTCAAGCACCCAGACATAGCTCGTTATTTGTATGATCGACATCTTGCGGCCTTTGGAAGGCTTCCATGGAACGATGAGGTTCCTGTTTATTTTTCACAAATGTTTTATGCAGAATTTTTTTTGGGTATGAAACCCGACTACAATGACCTTCCTTCAGAATTTTTTGGCCCGGGGATAGGTCGATTATATCAACGTAAGGGCGCTAAGCGAGATGTGGAGTTGCCTCGCCCTGAGCCGCCGTTGGTGAGTCGACCGTTTCGAGTCAAAACCCTGCGATCAGAGATGGATGTGACTTCTCAAATAAGTCGTGAAGCAAGAGATGTTATGATCGACAATGTTCATAGCGGATTGAGTGGAGTCAATATTTGTTTAAATCGACAAAGAGCACGTGAAAATGCACGTGCCAATTTTTTTTATCGTACAGATGAGGAGATTTACAACATGAATGTTGAAGATCTCTGAACATATGCAACAAATTGTCGCAATGGTCTGCAAGACCTAATTTTTCGTGAGGAAGAGGGCACCGGAATGGTATGTGTTAGTGACCTTAGGGTTTGAAATTATATTTACGTATACATGTGTACAATTTGTAATAAATACATGTGTATGTACATGTATACATTTATTTGTATGTGTACATTAATCTAACAAAAATGTATGATTATATGTTAAAATACCATTTGCAGTTCTCAAGTATGATGCGTGATGAAAATGTTAATATTACGTTCAGGACCTCTGGCTCAAACGATGCAGATGGGTCTGACCATCATGATATGTTGGCACATGTATGTTAGTGTTTTTTAAGTGACTCTAAAATAAATAATTGTTGCCACACATGTACATGTATGTATATATATATAATTTGATAAAATGTTTTAACAGGTACCGATTCCGTCTGATGTTTTTGGGATGGCGGTACCTTCTTCTTCCTTAGGAGATATACCTTCTACTTCATTGGGAGATGTGCCACAAGTATGGACAATTTTTCACAAGTTCAAAATTTATGTTACCTAGAAAAGTTCCATTAAAAATTGAGATATATAGAGAGAGAGATCTATATTTTGAGTTATTTAAAATTTTTTGAATTTAGGTTCCTATAGAAGATTTTTTTAATCCGGGGACTCTAGCGACGGAGATAGGAACATCCACAGCATTTGAACAAGTTGTCTTTAGTTATTTTTTTTAATATTATTGAAAATAAGTTTATATATGTACACGTGCATTTTCATTTGAAAGTTTTTAATTTATATAAATTATATATATATATATATATATATTTATTTATATTTAACTGTACATGTATATTGTACAGTTTACCACTGCAGATGTTTCTATGGCAGAACCTGTTCATCAAATGGAGAGGGAACCTTACGAGGTATTGCATGATTTGTTTGTTATATTTTGTTTTTTACATGAAGTTCTAGATATATATATTCTCATTCATTTTTAAAACTTCAAATTTTAATGTTCAAGTACATGTGCATTGTGTATGTAGGTTTCCTATTCACAGGATAGGGCGCTACCCAAGACCCAGACGCTAGATCCTCCATTTGATGGACAAGATTTACATTAGATTTGATTTCAAAATTTAGATGGTTTTAAAATTTGTTAAACTTGATACAGTTTGATACTCAAGTGAGATTTACAATTTTTGGACATATTTTATTACAATGTTATTATATAATTTGTTTTATTTAATTTTTGGATGGTTTTAGTACTTTTGGCATGTGAATGTGAAGTAATGTTGTCATCTGAATTACATTTGGCATGTGATATTTAATGTTAAATTTTTTTGTTGGATAGTTGAATTATAATTGGCATGGCATGTGAAGTTTTTAAAACTACATGAATGATAGAATGTGAACCTACATTTGCACATAAATTGAAATGTTACTTGTAACAAGACAATCCCCATTGATTTCATTACAGTATATGTTGATTTCTGATTTGATATAATTGCATGTATGATGGTACATTACTTGTAAAGTCATTGGATTAATAGTGTTCATTGATTTCAGTGTAAGCGCAAAAAATTATTGACAATTTAGAACGATTTTTGTGTTATAATAATTAAACCTAATAATATTGGAGAGCAAGAGAGATAAGGTATGGTGTTTACTACAAGAGTTCGAGCAGGTCATTCGGTGACAAATTTTACCGGAAACTTGAAACAAAGAGAATCTATCTTTGGCTAGGACATCATGTAAGATGCCTGACATAAACAGTAAAATTGTACTCATGTAAGTTTAAAAGTTGAGATTCGGGCAAGTGGGGACAACCACTTGTTATCTCGTCCCTTGGAGGCTAGGCCATATGGGGACCGAATCTGACCTTACAAAATAAAGTGAAATAATTTGTACCATATGGTCGAAGAACATATACAAGAACAATTAATATACAAGAACAATTAATTTATCCAATATTGGATATATATATATATATATATATCCAATACATATAACATTTTTAATCAATGCACATGTATAGAAAAACTACTTTCAGTTGATACTAGAGCACGTGCTTGTACCCAAACAATTTGTAACATGTGCAAACCACAAATAACATAAGCAACTCAATTTTTAGTTGAGTACTGGAAGTTATAAAACATATTTAATCCAAAGATAATAAATTGTTGGACACTTCACTCAAAAAAATTCTAATGGAATTCCATCCTCAATAATCCGTTCATGATTGGATTTTGACATTTTCCATTTCTTAATTTTCGATTTTTTCTTTGATTGAACTTCTATCAACTTGATGCGTGCTGCACACACTAAGTGACTATATTGACAACTTATGGAATCAGGTTCATAGTCTTCAAAGTAAACAAAGTCTCCACTTTGACGAGTTTGTTTGAAAAAATAACCTTTCAGTATAATAGACCCTCTGTCATATTGAAATCCGTGATCATTATAGTCTTGTAATAATTTCATTTTTCATTCAGTGCAACGCATCAAATAATACTTCACATTTTCATCATTTTCAATAGGTGCAATTATAGCAAAAACATCTCCTGCACAATAAAATAAATTAACCTTTAATTATGCATATTTAAATTTATTTCTAGATCTTTAAATCATTAGAAAGTAATTCAAATGTTACCTTCTCTAACAAGATCAGAAACTCGATCACCATCGGATGATATTGTAGTTTCCTCTAATTGCATTTCTTCAAACATTGCAACAGACATTTTTCCCTTTGTATTTAGCTCCGTATGTTTCCAATCGTTCACATACATTTTGTTTTCACAAACGTCATTGGATTTTGTGTTGTCTATGCAAACATCACAAAAACAAGAATATTTTCTTTTATCCAATGCAAACACATTTCTGGACAACTTTGTTTGAATTGAATGCAATTTTCAAGTCCCTTTTATTGTTTCAACGTCATTTCCAATTGATCTATCTACGTCTTTGATTCCAATATGCCAGAAAAACCTTTATATGGAAAATTAGAAAAAGAATTTGTAAATATGATATCAAAATACAATTAAAAATAATCATTGCATGATAAATGTACAATGTTTAAAATTAGAATTTCCAATATAAATTAAATTGAATGTACCTTCGCACTTCTCTTGATGGGTTAATCTCGTGGCTTAGAGCAGTTTTGCACCATTGAACAACTTCTTCAGCATTCACAAGTCAGTGTGTAGAGTGGTTCATTTGATATCTTTGAAGTACTCGTTTTATGCATGCTCCTGCACCGTCATGTTCTCCTTTTCCATGGCCAGTCTCAAAGAAATTCCAACAATGTTTAATGCAGGTTTTCTTATGAAGACAACACAAACAAAAAAATGATCGTGCAGATTTGAATTGACCTGCGCATCCGTCTGACCATATCCAATGTTCATTGAATGTTATTCCACGATTTTTCAATGAATCATAAATTCTTCCAAAACAATGTTGTACAAAACATGTATCATGCGTACGATCGTCACTGATATAAAAGTGATATTCTTTAATGATATGTTGATTTTGACTCGTGCTTTCTATATGATCGACATTTTGTTCAGCATGTCTATATAGAATATGGACGAACATGGAGACTTGGTCAGAGTGATAGTATTCACTCTGAATTTCTTTTTGTGGAACAAATGTGTAGTTTTCTACAAAATCAATCACTGACAAAATGGTCCCTGGTGGAAAAAATTCACGAGATTTTTTTAATTGCAAGTCTTGCCATCGAGCTCTATGGGAATGCTTGGTGTATTTTTAAATTTCTGCCTCAAACTTTCTCAAAAATTCTATCAGAAAACTTTTGTCTTCTTGTAATTCGATTCTTTTAATACTATCTGCACCTTGAATTGATGTACCGATATATTCATATCTCTTCCATTTCACTTTCATGTTGGACAATGATTGATCATTTATATCAATACGATATTTGTTTTGAAATTTAGTCAAATTTCCACAATCATCGCATTTTTTACCACCAAAAATAGTTCATCGCTTTCTCTTTCACATAGAATTTGAGATATGAATTCGCGGATAGTGGAAGGAGGAGGTGAATCCTTCCATAATGTTCTACCGAAATCAAGGAATGTGTCATAATACAACTCAAATTCCACATGATAACGGCAACAACAAGTGACGCGTACGGTGATAGGTTTTACATACCATGGTTTTTGTTGAACAAAAGCACTAAGTGAAACATGAATTTGACGATTCTCTTCTTTGAACTTGTTGAATAACTCTATTTGAGTGGTTTCCAAGAGATGTTTTTCATGTTCTTCGTATTGATTTCGTGCTATTCTTCTTCGCATCACATGTCTTGCAGTCAGTGAAACACGGGAATTGTTCTTCCAATATTCATATATTATTTTTTTAACATCTTCTCCAAGTCTATCTTTGTATGGTTGCCCACAAATAGCTCTCCAACAAGCGAGTTCATCATTTACATCTATTTGCAGTCAAAATTTTTGATGTTTGTGCAGATTTTTTCGCGAGGTTCCCGGTGCTCATGCCATAGATGTTATCAAATGATTCTCTTGAGTACTTGGTGAAACCATTTCCATCTGTATTCCTCTACGTATATTTGAAACATCTTTATCTCTAGATCTCTTAATTGACTCTATAGCACTACTCATATTTTTTATCACCTCTTCTTTCATTTTTTTATCTTTGGTTGATTTTTGAATACCCAATAGTGTCGTCGCTTCTTTTAATTTCCTTGATGATAGGAGACCTTTCAACATTTGAGCTTGAACTGTCACTTGCTCATTTTTGAAATACTTTTCAAAAATTCTATCGACATGATATCGTATAACATGGTCAGGTTTTTTATCTCCATATGTGTGAGTATCGACATTTTCTAACATCTCATTATCGATAGTGATTTCATCTGTACATATTCGAAAAAATAGTACATATTCAATAAATAACTAAATTAATAAATATGTCAATAAATATTAGGAAAAATTTAAATATATCAATAGATCATAATATTTACATTTACATACCCGATTCAATTTCTGCTTGAGGTTGATTTTCTTCTTCAATATTTTGAGGAGTATCTCTGTCTGTTTACATTAAACAAATATTTTTCAAACTAGTTCATCAAATAAAAATTAAGCTTCACATTTTACATTGGGAAAACTTTAAAAATATATTAATAGATCATAATATTTACATTTACGTACCTGCTTCAATTTATGCTTGAATTTGATTTTCTTCTTCAATATTTTGAGGAATATCTCTGTCTGTTTACATCAAACAAAATATTTTTCAAACTAGTTCATCAAATAAAAATTAAGCTTCACATTTTACATTAGGAAAATTTTAAATATATATCAATAGATCATATTTACATTTACATACCTGCTTCAATTTCTGCTTGAGGTTGATTTTCCTCTTCAATATTTGAGAGGGATTCTAACTTTCTTTTGCGATATTGTCTCGTCTCTTCTCTACGTGCCTCAGGGTCTCTTTTTCGATCATATTTTCTCGCACAATTTCTTCGATTTCCCATGATAATAGGTTATGAAGTTCAAAAAATTTCCTTCAAAAAATTAGACAATAACTCAATTACAAAAAATATCACAAAAGATTTAATTTTAAAAAAAATTTAAAAAAATTCAGTGTAAATTTTTTGTAAAAAATACGTAATCCAATCCAAAACACACACTTTAAAAAACACAAAACACGTACATACCTCCAAGAAAAATCATGCCACCTCCAAGAAATGTCTTCCAAAAAAATTCTTTAAATCCAAAATTGTAAAATCAATTTGCTTCCAAGAAATGCTCTTAAACCCAATTCTTTAAACCCAAACTTTGAAGAAAATTTTTTGAACAAAGAAGCTCAAAATATTTATTTCAACACAAAACACGTACATACCTCCAAGAAAAATCATGCCGCCTCCAAAAAATGTCTTCCAAAAAAGTTCTTTAAACCCAAACTTTGAAGAAAAGTTTTTGAACCCAAACCAAGTCTTTGTAAAATGAGATGACTTCATTAATATGATATGATAGAAAAAACCATAAAAAATAATATTAATTGTTATCAAATTAGGAAGGGAAATGTGTTTGTGAAGAAAGATGCATGAGGAAATATCTAACGACTTACTGCTTCAAAAAAAATTTTAAGCATATACTTTTCTTGAAGTTGACTAGAAATCAGATTTCGATAAAGAAATCGATTTGTTTCTTAAAATAACACCACGTGAAAGAATTTCATTTGCTCGAGATTGGGGTACAAATTCAAAGGGAAATTTCATATTGTGGGAAACTTTCCTACACGCGACGGGGGAAGAGATGTGCTAATACTAGGCATTCACATGTTTTTTGGAGGTAATGAGGTGGCCCTTCCTAATCAAATGCTGGAACATTGAAGAAGAGTCAAATGATGGAGATTAAGCTCTCGAAAAGTACTCGCTCTTTAACAACAACTCTTCATAGAAGTCCAACACTTTTCTCAACTTTTCCATGTTACTTTCAACCACCACTCCCTCCCATTATCATGGGAATGATGGCAAGTTATTGCACAAACACATAAAGAGGGGGGTTGAATTGTTGTGACTCCACCTTGCACCATATCTAAACCCTAGCTTACTCCTCAAATGTTTCATCCAACATATTGTCGCATTTACCTCGTGCATGGACCAAATACAAGATGTGAGATAAATATTGAATGCAAGTTGTATATGATTTGGATGAAGAAGAGGACATAAATTAGGAGGAGATTGTGTTGGATTTGGAATTAATCAGCCACATTTCATGGTTCATTTGTTCCACCTGTTAACTTTTGATTCGAGGAAGGCAGGCGAAGGTGAGGCTTTGCATTTGGTTGGGGTTGTAACACCCTTGGTGAAAAATTCCATGGAATAAAAGTTGAAAATAATAACCATGGTTGATGGGACACTTATTCCAAGCTGAATGTTGGGCAATACATCTTAGGAGGTGTTCATCTCATTTAATATGGCTAAGGAAATTGGAAAAGCCAAAGGAAAAGGATTTGGAAAGGAAAAATGACATATTTGAAACATTTATTTATGAAAATAATTGGAATTTGGAGAAAAGGGAGATGAAAGGTCACAGATTTCATGTGAGGAGGAAAATAATGGAAAATGAAGGAAATATAGGCCTCTTATATAAAAAGGGTTTTCAGGATCAGTTGGTACCTTTGGTCAGTGCATTTTTGGAGCTCTCTCATTATTCCCTCTCTCTCTCTCACTCTTGGACACTTAGAGTTTCTTGGAGCACTTTGGCATTGGAGCAAGAAAGGCAACAAAGTAAGAAGGAGGAGGACGTAAGCAAGGAGGAGTAGGAATCAAGCAGCTACAACAAGATTCTTGTCAACTATCTATTTGCATGTGTGTTTTCTTTGTTACATCTGGCATGCATGGTATTGCATGTGGTTCTTTTCTGTCTTGACATGGGTTTTTGTAGGCGTGACAATGTTTTTAGCGTAGCCTTTCCATTTCCTGATAGCCATGGTGTTATGGAGTTCTCATGTTTTGGTTTAGCTGGATTTCCGGATGGATTCGAAGGTGAGTGGGATGGATATACGGATTTATATAACACATGACCTAGTAACCCTTGAACCAAACTATGTGTTGCGGTAAAGTCGGATAGTGTGTTGCCTCGGTAGGCCTAGGAATCCTCAACCGGTGAATTGCGAGATATACAGTAAAACCTAGAGGTGGTTTTCTCTCCATGGGGATTAGGAATCTTAGGTTTGGGATATATGGTAAATCTTGGAGAGTATGTCTCAGTTTAACACCTAGTGGCCCTTGATTTGTACTATTGGTTGCAGTAAAGCCTGAGAGATTAGGAGACAGGAATATTCCTCACAGTGTAGGTGAAGAGATTCCGGTGATATCCATGCTTGTGTTATCCTAGTGATCAGATGTAGATCATGGTAAATCCAATTATGACATGTTTATTTTGTTGGCCTAGTGATCTGGGATGGATCACAGTGAAGCCTGATGATGAGGGTGAGGTGGTTTATCCTCAGGATTCCCTAGTTGGTTCTTTCAGTTTGAGTCCCACATTCATGCTTGGAATATGGCACGTGGGTGATTGGATTAAGAGAGATTTGGCTTAGCCAATATATGGTCGAGTGGAACATGGAAGTCCCATCTCCAGTTGGTTTTTATATCCATATATGAGAAGCTCATTCCTTTGGTATTTGGTATGAAAATGTACTAGTTATTATGTGGATTCTATTTTTGTTGTATCCACTATATTTATGTTGTTATTATGCTGCTTATAATCATGTGTTTTATTAGTGATGATGTATGGCTCTCTCCATGTTTTTACTTGTAAATGAATGCACAATGTATCTATGGTCAAATAGATTGTATTTTAGCTAATGATGTAGAGGAGCAGTGCTTCTTAGCGATTCTCAGATAAGTATGATACCCCTATACTCATTTTTGTTGTTTTTACTTGTAGCTTTCATGCCTGAAAAAATGTCTGTCATGGCTAAGAGGGGTCCATATGAGCTCTTAATGATGTGATTTCTTCCATATTATTGTACTGTTGTTATTTATAATCTCCGAAATTTTCATGAAGTTCTAGGCATAGCACTGGGTTCTGGGTGTGAAAAGGTGGCTCAAATTCTGGGGCCGTTGGCCGAGATTTGAGTATTTGTGGCCCTGACCACTGGTATGCATTGTTATTCCTGTGGATATATCCTCCTAGCTATTCGCATGTAGTGTTATGCCCGTGAATATGGCTCAAAGGGGGTCAAAATTTCATTGTGACCAAGGGGTAAGAGGCCTCAATGGTAGGGTTACCTCCTGGGCAGTTGTGGTTGTTGTACAAAGTATGTATATTTTGTTTTTGTCGGTGTCACTTCCTTAAGGTCACCTAAGAGGTTGAATCTCATTATAATAGCCTCTCATCACATATTTACCCAGGCTAGACGGTTGCTTGGGTAGATGTGGGAAGGGGGTGTTACAGAGTGGTATCAGAGCATGGTTAAACCCTTGGACTAGATGGGTGATGTGTTGGTCATGATTTTATGTTGGTTGCATATGTGTTTATTATACCTATGGTGAATGGGTTTTTTTAATCTGTGTTGTGTTGGCCATAGTGGCAATGGTGTCGCCATGGAAGGGTTGATGGTGTTGTTGTCAACATGTTTTCATGTGTATATGACTAATTGTGTGTTGTTTATGCTTATGTATTTTCTGTGCAAGCTTTCTTACATATTGTTACATGTTGAATATGCATTGCTTGTTTATGCTAGGTCACATATTGGTCATGCTTATGTGTTTTTCATGTATGTTTTCTTTTGTGATGTTCTATGTTGAGCATGCATTGGTCGTTCATATTGGGTTACATGTTGCATATGCTTATGTATGGTCCATGCTTGTGATTGTGTGTGGTCAAATTTGCAATGGTGTATATTTGGTATAGTCATACATGGATGACTGGAATCCAACTAGAATGATGTTTATGCACTGATATACCATGTGCTACAAGTTTATGTGTTGTTGTGATTATGTATATACATGTACTACGTTGATTGTTTGATCTTGTAGGATGTATCCTCCCCAAATTACATAGAGGTATGTTGGTTTATTTTTATTTGGTTTAGATGACATATTATGTTTGGTAGGATAAAGATAAAAATGGATAGAAAGATGGTAAGCTACAAGGACTCGCCCTACGAGTCATATGAGCAGCATGGTGGGCACTCTTCTGATTTGGCAAACACATTGAGAAACCTAAAGGAAGAAATAAGGAGTTGTAAGTCAGACAAGGACATGATAATACAAAAACAAGAGAAACAAGCATAGGTGAACACAATAATTTTGAAAATCTTGTTAGATTTACAGAAACAAGGGCCACTTAGGATCAACTATGGACATGAGGACATAACTAATGGGGCATATGTAAGTAGGTCTCCTGTCAAACACAAGTCAAATAGAGAAGACATAGTGAGAGATGGAAGGTTGTTGGACACTCCGTATAGGAGGGGTGATGAGTACAGGTACCATTCTAGTTATGGTTTGGATAGAATTCATTATCATCCTCGGTATCATCCTTACAGTTAGAGTGACAGGGATACTTTCCTGATGAATTGAGGAAAGAAAAACCACCTAATTTTTATGGAGACTTGAAGAAACTAGAAGATGCAAAGGCTTGGATACTTGGAATGAAAAAATTATTTTAGTTGCATGAGTACACAGAAAACATGAAGGCCAGAATTACTATCTTTATTTTGAAAGGTAAATCAGAAATTTGGTGGGAAGATGTGAAGTGGGTTGGAGACATCAAGACAGAGGACTTAATTTAGCATGAGTTCAAAAGGATTTTCAGGAAGAAGTATTTGTCAGAGAGGTACTACGACAATAAGGCCAAATAATTATATGAGCTAAGGATGGTATCAATGACAGATGAATAGTACACAACAAAATTCTTGAAGCTATTGAGGTATGTACTGTATCTTTAGGATGAGAAGGCTAAATTTCAACTATTTTTCAGTGTTTTACCATTAACATTTAGAGATCAGATTGAGTATGATGTGCCTCATTCACTTGAGGAAGTCATTAGGAATCTTAAGCATTTCTATGAACAATCAAAGTGTAAGAATGAGCCTCAACATGGATGGAAAGGGAAGGACAAAAGTAAAGGTAGATGGCAACCTAAGAGAGAAAGGCCTTAGAATGTATATGGGAAAGAAAATGTGGTATCACAAAAGAATTTTAATGCAGCTGGATAGGTACATAGACCAAAACAACAACATAGGTCACAACATCATCATGGATGTAATGGTACGAGACGGTTGGAGTGTTGGACATGTGGTGAGGAGAATATTAAGAGATATTGTCCACAGAATCAGGGAGGTATGCCTAAGATATACAATGAATAGGAGGCACAGACTGTTGGATATGTTTGGTAGAGCATTCCTCATATTTATGCAGTCATGGAAAACATGTAGGAAGATCACCAGGCTTCTATCATTGAGATGGAGATTAAGCTTTGTGATCAAGTTATTTATATTTTGATTAACCCTGGATCTAATTATATCTATGTTGGTCCTGACTTGGTGGATAAGTGTGGTTTGATTAAGGAAATGCATGCGCGTGGAAACGTGAAGCTGGGTTAAACTTTTATGAGAATCAGGGGCCGAAAATTTTTTTCAACAATAGTTCGGCCGAACATTTTTCAAAGTTCAGCTGAACTTTGTAAGAGTTCGACCGAACTTTCTTATAAAGTTCGGCCGAACTCGTGATTCCGTTTAGATTTACGGCACACTGACGGCGCGGGCAAATAGAATTTTTGCTAGAGATTGGAAAACCAGCAACAAAAGTTCGGCCGAACTGCTAAAAAATTTCGGCTGAACTACGAGTTCGGTCAAACTTTTACTTTTAAAATAGTTCGGCCGAACTATTTTCAATAAATAAATCGCCCGCAAATGTTTATGTTTTACTGTTTCATTGTTCGCGCATTTTTATTGTGGTTTGTTGTTTTCGCTCTGTTCGCACTATTGCTGCTACCGCCGCACTGGTGCTCCTGTCGTCCGCGCTCGTTGACTCTGTCGGGTAAGTCTCCATACACCCTCAAAAAAAAATTGTGTGTTGAATTAAAAAAATGTCTCTGTATTTTATTAAATGTCTGTGTATTAAAATGTCTATGTATTAAAATGTCTGTGTATTAAATGTCTCTGTATTTTAAAAAAATGTCTGTGTATTAAAAATTTTGTGCTGTGTTAAAATTTTGGTGTTTATCGGCCCGCTCATCTCGAAGATCTACCTCCCTCCCTACCTTTTTTTTTTTCACAAGAGAAGAAATATTGTTTTAGATATATTATAGTGAGTAAAAACAATCTATGAGTCAGATACATAATCTTGCCATTGATAGCACACCTATTTTATCCATCCAGATAAATAGGTGCCCCATCCCAGACTAGAATGATGAGAAAATACCTATATCAACGATACAGGAAAATGTATTAATTACAATATGAACCTCATGAGTATGCATAGAGGATACCAAATATGTCAAAAAGAAAAATAGACACAGGGAGCAAATGCAAAAACAGTAGGCCCCCAAGTTGATCCATTCGATCAAAAAAATTCTAATTAAGACCAAAGACCAGCATCATGTAGTAGAAAGCAAAGGGAAGCCCACTGGTCATGTGTGAACCAAAATGTGCCAGAAGGAGCATAGACAAGCATGATGTGTGAACCATAGTCTAGTAATCGATCCGATGATACAGCGTGCTTGAGAGGAAATAACAGTTGTACAGGTTTGCTTGAATAGTCATTCAGGCTCACCTGCTGGCCGTAACAATCTACCACGTCCAAAAAAACTAGAGCCTTCTAGGTACCATTCATATTGAGTATTGGAGAGCATCTTTTGATTAGCAACAATGAGTAGTATGCAATTGACAGGCTTGTTGTGCGAATAATAGTCTAGTAAAAAAAACGAACCTCTATGGAACAACATACAAGTGAGAAATAAACAGAAGTACAGGCTCGCTTGAAAAGACATTAGGCTCGTTTGAAAACCATTACCAACTACCACATCCAAAAACAGAGCATGTGGATACCATTTATATTGAGGACTGTCAAGTCTGTTGAGGAAATTGCAGCAATATTTTTAATAATCCTTGTGATTATATAAGAAACATCAGGCTCGCTTGCAGGTTAATACAGGCTCGATTGAGTACTAAATAAAACACAGACAGCATCTTTTGTTGGAAATATTTGCCTCCCTTCTTGACTGGAATGTTGGAAACCTGCTCTGTCTTGAAACCCCTTCTTGGAGGCTCTCTCTAGCTAACTAGCCAAAAAACAGATTTGAAATATTTTACTAATTTTTTATATAATTGAAATTCAAAAACAGATGATTTTCTCCAAGTTTTAATTGTTTAAAATATGATTGTTTGAGCAACTCTTTCTCTGGGATACAAGGAGGCTGAAAGATTTTTTTTCTTGTATATTTGAAGCTCTCCAATTATTATATAAAAGGATTTTTTGCTTGTATATTTTTATGCTCTTTGCCATATAGTAATGTCATAGTGTATGAAGTTTTAAATTGTTTTTATTATTTTTATTATATGTTGGATGTGATTTTGATTGAAAATGCTTCTTTTTTATTTATTAATTAAAAAAAATTATTAGAAAAAATATTGCTTTAAGCCTTGGAATTTACAATCAAAATTAGAAAATGTATTTATATCTAAACTATTTATGAAAAGTTTAATATTGTTTGATTTTCTCTACCATGTCCTTTTTACATATATCTACAATAATATTATTTGTAGTTTCCGGTTTTTTGTAACATTTTACTACCATAATCAAAATCTATAGAAATAATAATCTAACATTATAATATCTTGAAATGGAGCTAGCCAACTCAAATATAGTATTGCAAATCCCTGGCTAAGTTAGATGAGGAGGCTATGTATTACTTAGTATTGTATCCATATTGGGGTTGAAAGTTCTATGGGTTCAAAAGAACAATTGCAAACAATTTGTTTTCCATATGACCTCTCTTTTTCATAGATAAATTTCATTCTTTTAGCCATTATGGATTTGAGAAAAATACATCCTGATAGGCCAATGAAAATCCTTAACAATGAATTAAACATGAACAACTATTAAATATGGGTAACCAAGTAGCATCAAAACAAACAACCAAATCACCAAGGCTAGTAGTGATAAATAATAAACATTCTAGGATACTTAAAAATTCCATGTAAATAATTTTTTTACCTAAAATCACTAGATGGTGAGGCCCACAGCAACAATTGCAAAAGCAATGCAATATAACCAATAAA
This sequence comes from Pinus albicaulis, assembly GCA_034641835.2. NCBI lineage: Eukaryota > Viridiplantae > Streptophyta > Pinopsida > Pinales > Pinaceae > Pinus > Pinus albicaulis. The sequence continues at coordinate 976,394,106 of CM076584.1, read as the reverse complement.
ACTACACCAAAAAAACATATGGTCTTGAATGAGGTTTTGGACTCTTTAGATATAAATGTACACACTGTGGCAATGTATCTTATATAAAACTTTAATCCATGTGCTTAACCTTAACATTGACACAAATGGAATACAATTTTACTCATTGCTTTATGATAGAAAAATATTCGGATGAGTATTGCCCACATATCCAAAGTCGAAAGGGATAGATTAAAAAGGGATGCTCCGGTCATCTATAAAAGATAAATTAAAGAAGCATGACATGACATATTAGTAATGCAAATTAGATATGTGTACCAATTATGTTCATATAACACAACAAATAGATGATTCAATACAAATGTCACATAGAAGTCATATTTATCTCATGGGCCTTCAACTTAAATTATATATCTAGCATTGCATTAAGCTATAGGAGATAAATCAAAGAAGCATTTGAATGTAAATTAAACATGTGTAATAATTATGTCCTTTAGTTCAATAAATAGATAATAATTTGCAAATGCCATATCTAATCTATATTTCATCTAAGTAGCTTTCAATTTAAACTTATATCTAATGTTAAATTATATAAAAGAATAACAGTAATTCAAACTTCAAAATAATATTTAGAGTTAGTATAAAATGTGACATAATTTTCCTGCATGGAAAAACATAGTTACCGAGAGTTCAAAACTCATGCATTTGAATAGAAAGTGGGTATACGAATGAGCAAGTAGATTTTTTCTAGAAATGAGGAAGTGAAGGTTGATAGAGAGCCACACAAAATTGCAAATTCATACCTTAACAAAATTGTTAGATCCTTTTAAAGAGAACATATTTAATCAACTTTCATTGAAATATATGATAAACTCAACCCAATTTTATGAAAAGTAGTATACAATTTTTTACATAATTTCACATAATACAAATAGATAAATTTTAATTAAGTATTGTTATAAAGATTTAACTACCCATCGAGAGATGGCCAAGTGATTGAGACAGGGCATCATCACAATAAAAAACCAAGTATAAATTCTAGTAATCCTAGAATCCTACTTTACATGAGGTAAAATTGGGGAACTCATGACTTGTACTATAGACAAAAAAAAATTTACCCTTACCAAAAAATATATGATAAAAATTGACAAACTACATAAGCTTAAGCTTAAGGGGATATAATCCTTCTTTCCTTCCATATAGATAATGAAAATGATTGTTCCAAGTCTCATGTTGCTTCTCATGTTATTTTATAAACCTTGATTGGAAAGAAAAATAGGAGGGCAGAAAAGTAAGAAATATAAAACATAATGAAACACAACGTAAGAAATAGAGAACATAATGAAACACACACAAAAATATCTCTAGACAATCAACACAATTATTTTCCTAGGAAATCCTTATATGGGAGACAAGCAACCCTAAAAAGTAATGATGCTCTAGACTCCTTTTTCCCTAGGAAATCCTTATGGGAGAAAAACAACACTAAAATGTAAACATGCTCTACTCTCTCTTTTCTGGTATGGAAAATATGTGAGTAAAAAGAAAGAGGTAATCTCTCTAGAGTTAGCTAAGACTTTTAGCGTGTAAGGTTGCTATAAAAACTTAACTTCATACATTTTTCTCTCTAACTTCACACTCCTAGTTGTATTTTCAACTATGGAACAAAATACAATAACACAAAATGGAACTCTTATTCCTCCTAGTGGCCAAGTATTTAACATAGTGTGATAGCAAACTAGGTGTAAGACTTGACTCTGTCAACCATTAATGAGGTTTGTGATTTTAGACCTTTTAGAGTCTTGTTAAAATTCCACATGTAGCTAGCTTGCCATGCATGAGTAATGGGGCTAAGATGTCATTCTCTCGTACCATGGTGGTCAACATGATAGGTCAACTTACTAAAGGCATAAATTTTGAATGAAGTTCGTTTGATGTTTTTCTTGCACCATTGGATATGTCTTTAAGTGTAGAATAATGGGCAAGATTCCGGCACAAGGGATAATCGTTTGACCCCCAGAAATGTCATTTAATGCCTCAAAATGACTCCAAAAGGTTTTAGAACCCAATTCTCCACCCACCATTAAAATGACCCTACAAGTTGATTCTTTCAGTTTTTTCACTCTATAGGCATCAAAATATATGACAAATAATATAATTATCCAATCTAGATCATTATTTAATAATTTGTTAAAATTATGAGTAAGATATACATCATGGAATTTAAATAAATAGCGTTAATTCATTTAACACCCTTGTACATTCCTTGTTGATACTTTGAAAGTAATACGTTTTGAAAAATAATTTGTTTATGGATTCTATTTTCCACATTCTCTCAACCATATCAAAAACCTTCTTATAATATTTGAAACCTAGGGTCTTTCCCATACCAAAGTATGTTCTTTTAAAACATGTTTTCTTGGTGATATGGGTGATTTAGAAATGATTGGGAGAGCGAAATTCCTCATTTAATATGTACAATATGTTTGGTTCATGCCACTAAGCCAAGAATTTTAAATTCAACTAAATTTTAATATAACCAACTAAATCCTGCAAAAAAGGAATAAAACAATTTATGTTAGGGTTGTGGATTTAGGCATTGAAACAACACACCATGATATTTCAAATTTAAAAATAATGGTTTGAGTCCTAGGTAGCTCATAATCCTATTTGTTTTCAAAATAAGGATGCACTCCCATTTGATTCTCATGATTAGGTTGTAATCATGAGGCTCTCGCTCAAGAGTGGACCTTCCCAAAATCTTGTGATGTCTTGTCACAAACAAAACCATCAAAATGAAAAACACATCATGCAAGAAACATAGCTCACTAACATATCATTTTTCTCCTTCAAAGAAAAAAAATTCACATCATGTGAATATCTCCATGTACTCTTACATATTGGTGTACAAAACCATCAACCAAACACAAGTCGACAAAACATGCCTCTTCAAACAACTGACTCTAAATTCAAATAATAGAGCTCATGTACAAATTTCCATATTTTTTGCATTTAAGTGTGTCAATTTAACTCTACTTTCAACATCTTGCTTCATGCAACATGCACCATACTTTGAATTTGCAAAGAAATTCATGAAACATCAAAATACATGCAAGGCCTTAATTGGATAAGAAATCTAACCATCTGTTAGCAAACCATTTCAATGGCGCATCTTTTAGTTGCACTTCATCATGTGAATCATCTTGACCCTCATCGATTATGGAATCCTCTTTTCCATTCTTGTCATTATCTCTTTCCACCTTCTTCAAATGTTGTGGATGACTTGTTGGATACAAATTCCAACACTTGTCCAGAAGGTGACCTTTCTTATGGCAATGAGTAATAAACAATTGCATCTTATTTTCAACATCATTTTCCTTGTCCAATGGGCCTTTGACTTTTTACCTCATTTATTTAGAAAGTTTCAATGTGCATGGATATATTCTTCCAACATCTATAAACATTATGATTATTCAAACCACAAAAGGAACATGTGCAAGTTCTTTTATATATCTTATGTGAATATTTACCATGTTTATCATAATCAAAATCAATTTGATTAAAGGAAAATTTATACCTTGAACATTCACCATTGTCGCCTTCTTGAGGAGGTGAATTTGATGAGGTAGTGGCTCTCCTCTAAGCAATGAATTCAATGACTAGATAGAGCTTTCAACATCTTCTTCTTTTACATTGTCATTAGCTGCATGTTTATTAACATCTTCTTGCAAAGTGGGTGTCAAACTTTTCCATTCATCATGAACACAAACTTCACAAGCTTGAGGTAATGAACATGAAATACAATTCCTTCTTGGAACAGCTTCATGTGCCTCCTTGGCTTTGGAGCATTCTCCATCATGTTTTCCATAACCAAGACCCAAATAATTAGGCCCTTCCTCAACAACATTTGGCTCAACTATGCCTTGTACTCAACTATGCCTTGTACATGTTTGCCTTTAACCCTTTACTTTCATAGCACATTTTCATCAAAAATTTGGACCTTATTCCTATAGTGTGTCTCTCAAAAGCACGTACACATTCATTTTGAGATGAAATTGAAGACAGAAACCAATAGTTAATTCTCCTAACTAACCTTGACTAAAATGAGCTAAATTGTACTTTGATACCAACTTGATTTGAATATGGACAAACTAGTTTTATTGGGCTATCTCCCTCATTAGTTAAATAAAAATGTGTTTAGGTTCGTCTAAAGTTAGCCAATTGGGAAGGGGTTTGTGTCAAGATTTAAGTGTATTTTGTGAGAAATTTATGAGTTAATTAGCTTTTAAAAACTCATGTGTACAAATAAAATGCAAAATTTTTATTTAGGAAATTTTTTTCCCTCAATCCAGATTCCGATCATTGGAGATGTAAGAGGAAGAAAGAGGGAATTCACTTTTCAAATTCTAGACCTTGTCTAAACCAAAATAAACTAGAGGTTTGGTTTTCAAATACATTCACTTATTTGGAAAAGTTCTAGCTACTAAAAGTCCATATGCCAATCTACCTCCCAAGAAATCCATTTAGTACACCACTGGTTAGTTTTTTGTCTTCCTATATTCTTTATCAACCTCTTCTAGTGATTCTTGAAAGGTGGATACTTAAATCCTTCCTAAAAATTTGAGCTCTAAAATGAGAATACATACAAGGTCATTTTAAGTCATTCTTCTATCCAATTATAAAAACCAAGTGAATATTTCTACATATTGTTTTATGTCCCATAAACTGTACAATATATGTGGAGTTGCCTCGCCCTAAGTGAGATGTTTAACAAACATGATAATAGAGAAAAAATTAGTGACATCACCAAAAGATGTAGCCTCTTCAAGGTATCATATCCTCTCATCAAGGTCAAGAATCTATTCACCAAAAATGTCCTATGGAAATGATGGTTTAAGAAACAAAACTAGACAAAAACTTTCAGTGAGAACAAAAAAATATAAAACCTCTTCAAGGTCTTCAATCTTCTCGTAAAGTTAAATTGCATGTCTTGATCAAATCCAACAACAAAGAAACATTCAGTGACAACACCAAAATCTACAACTTCTTCAACATCTTCTAAACCATCTTCAAAGTCAATATTGTGTGCATCAAATTCCTCAGCAATGTCATCAATGGAGTCATCAAAACTACTATCTCAAACTTCAATGCCAAAAATAAGTCGAAAGAATTCAATTTCTCCAAAACCTTCTTCTCTAAGCAAAGCTAGCATGATGTCGTTGAGAAATTCAGTAATTCCATGAGGAAATTCTATCAAAGTTAAAACAAATCCTTTTCATCCATATTTAATGCCTACATTTTCAGGTGGAACACCTCCAAATTTAAGGACCACAATGACATATAATATGTAACTTTACCTAATAGGTGTAGACCTAGAACCCCCAACTTTGCGTGACATGTACAATTGAAGATCTTATATGGTAAGCAGTGTGAGAAGAGAGTCATGGTTACTGAGTTGAGCAAGAGAAATAGTTTGGTATGCCAACCTTACTTGTGATAGGTCTAGCTAGCAGGCTCCCAAATTACATGGTAATGGCATTCAAAATGTGAAAATTCCCATTTCACTTGGAAATAAGATGGTAGAGAAAGGTATAGATGAAAGGAGATATCCATTTATGGTAAAGAAATCAAATAGTTCTATCAATTCCACCTTACAACTCTAAGAGAAATTGAATTAAATTTCATCATTCATAATTCATGGTCATGGAACATGATTGTGTTGCAATTGTGATAACATCTGTTGTATGCATAAGCTAATAAAAAATGATCGAAAATGACATTTTTGCTCTATTTTTTTGAAGATTTAAGGAAAATTACACCAAGTAGCTTCCAACTTCAAATGACCAACATGTCAAACTCATCTCAGGATATTGTCCAAGTAAGAGCCACTTAAGCAAGCAATCTAGTATACACGACTCCAATTTCAATTAGCGGCAATGATAGTTCTCTAAGTATGGTGCAAACATTGCTCCAGATCCTCAATGGGGCATGTTTGATGACAATAATTTGGGGAGTGAGAGAGGGAGATGGTAGGAGAAAAAATTCAAGGAATCCACGGGAAATTGAAAAATATATAACTAGAATAAGGTGGAAGACATTTTAACCTAAGAGAGAAACCTGTGAGGAAATGGGTGAAGTTGGTATTAAACACCCAATTGGACAACCTCGAGGAGAAAACATTTCTCCCACTTTATTTGTTGGCATAACCTAGTAAGTGTTATTCACTAGCATGTATTTTGTAAAGGCCTTTCAACCTAGTTCCCATTCAACTCCATCCACCGGGTTGTAGAGGATTCCAAGCCTAATTTCATAAAAATTAAGTTGGGGATGATCACATTGACTTGCTTGATGACATGTCTATGAAGATTAACTACCTTGAACTATTTTTTTGCGTAGGGAAAGAGACACATTCCCATGTCCGAGCATGAAAACGTTCTTTGATATTGTTAATGCCTCTAGTGTTTACTTCTACAAGTTCTATAGGCAGAGTCTGTAAAGGGCCAGGTAGCCTCTGGATCTCATCTTTTATGAAAGGTGACATATCTAGTAAATGCCCCTACAGTCAATCTCTAGAATGGATCTAAATAGAAGTTCTTCATTTTAATATCCATAAAACACGACAACTTTAAGGTAAACTATGTACATGTGTCATTTCTCCCACAAACTAAAGTGTATAAGTGGTAAATTTTATACCAAGTGTGCTCCCACCATGTAAAGTGCAATTTGGTGAACTTATCATTTTTATAATTTCTTTTTTGATTAAATTTAGTTTCACACATGATCAATTATTGCTTTGAAAGTTGTGTTCTACATAATTTGTGTACACTAAATTACAAATTGATTTTTTGAAATCTATTTTGTGAATGTCAACCAATAGATATATATCATGGAGGATGAAAGACGAAGATCAGCCGAATCCCATATGGAGGTTCAGGGATCGGAGGATGTTCACGGTATTTAAATATAATCTTAAATCTCCATACATGTGTGTACATATGGAATTGATTTTTTGATTAACTTTGTGAGTGAAATTAGTTGTTAATAAGTTTCATATTTTAATTTTTAGGAGGCAAGAGGAGAAGGGTTTCTACTCCATCCATGGAGCGTGGCCAAGGTTCAACCGGTCGAGGTATGAGTGGTAGTAGGTTGCGGGAAGGGGGTGATATTTATTCCCCCGAAGGCCAATCAACGGCTGCTGGTTCTCAACAGGGTCACTGTGGGTCTGGTTCTCAGCAGCGTCATTCTGGGGTTGGTTCTCAGTAGGGTCATGTTGGAGATGATGTTAACCAACAACATCAAGGTTGCCATCAATTTCAATATTTTTTCATTAAATTTGTACAACTTTTTTTACACGTGTTTTTTCTAATATACGAAATTTTATATATATTGATGCAGAGGCCGAAAATGTTCGAGCTAGTGGTCAAAATAGACGTAGGGTAGCCCGCTACATTCAAGAAGAAGGCTGTCAACCCAGCACAACTTATTCGGCTGAGATTACTGATATACCATGGGAAACCAACATGGTGGAATGCACCTTACAAAGGTGTGAAAGCCTTCATACAAAATTGCAAAGAGATCTCGTGGCTTTGTCTCTACCTGTTGAGAGTCGACAAAGCCTTGAAATAGTTACACATTCATTGGGTGAAATGGTGAAAGTGTACAGAAATCTTGGGCCAATGACTGATTCATTTGTAGAACTGATGAGAAAGAGAAAAGAAACAGTGATGGGTCTCGATAAATGGGAGGACGTAAAACAAAAAGTTACAAGAGAAGTGGCCAAGTCAATGTTTAATTATAAGGAAGGGCCAAAAAGAAAAATGTTGAAGGTGCAGTATTTCAAGCACCCAGACAAAGCTCGTTATTTGTATGATCGGCATCTTGCGGCCTTTGGAAGGCTTCCATGGAATGATGAGGTTCCTGTTTATTTTGCACAAATGTTTTATGCAGAATTTTTTTTGGGTATGAAACCCAACTACAATGACCTTCCTTCAGAATTTTTTGGCCTGGGGAGAGGTCGATTATATCAACGTAAGGGCGCTAAGCGAGATGTGGAGTTGCCTCGCCCTGAGCCGCCATTGGTGAGTTGACCGTTTCGAGTCGAAACTCTGCGATCAGAGATGGATGCGACTTCTCAAATAAGTCGAGAAGCAAGGGATGTTATGATCGACAATGTTCATAGCAGATTGAGTGGAGTCGATCTTTGTTTAAATCGACAAAGAGCACGTGAAAATGCACATGCCAATTTTGTTTATTATATAGATGAGGAGATTTACAACATGAATGTTGAATATCTCCGAACATATGCAATAAATTGTCGCAATGGTTTGCAAGAGCTAATTTTTCATGAGGAAGAGGGCACCGGAACGGTATGTGTTAGTGACCTTAGGGTTTGAAATTATTTTTACATATACATGTGTACAATTTGTAATAAATACATGTGTATGTACATGTATACATTTATTTGTATGTGTACATTAATCTAACAAAAATGTATGATTATATGTTAAAACACCATTTGCAGTTCTCAGGCATGATGTGTGATGAAAATGTTAATATTACGTTCGGGACCTCTGGCTCAAACGATGCAGATGGGTCTGACCATCATGATATGTTGGCACATGTATGTTAGTGTTTTTAAGTGACTCTAAAATAAATAATTGTTGCCACACATGTACATGTATGTATATATATAATTTGATAAAATGTTTTAACAGGTACCGATTCCGTCTGATGTTTTTGGGATGGCGGTACCTTCTTCTTCCTTGGGAGATGTACCTTCTACTTCCTTGGGAGATGAGCCACAAGTATGGAAATTTTTTCACAAGTTTAAAATTTATGTTTAAAAATTATATATATATATATTCTACCTCAAAAATCTCCATTAAAAATTGAGATATATATATATATATATATATATCTAGAGAGAGAGAGAGAGAGAGAGAGAGAGAGATCTATATTTTGAGTTATTTAAAATTTTTTGAATTTAGGTTCCTATAGAAGATTTCTTTAATCCGCGGACTCTAGCGGCAGAGATAGGAACATCCACAGCATTTGAACAAGTTGTCTTTAGTTCCTTTTTTTAATATTAAATTGAAAATGAGTTTATATATGTACACGTGCATTTTCATTTGAAAGTTTTTAATTTATATAAATTATTTATATTATAATATATATATAATTGTACATGTATATTGTACATTTTACCACTGTAGATGTTCCTATGGGAGAACCTGTTCATCAAATGGAGAGGGAACCTTACGAGGTATTGCATGATTTTTTTGTTATATTTTGTTTTTTACATGAATTTCTATATATATATATTCTCATTCATTTTTAAAACATCAAATTTTAATGTTCAAGTACATGTGCATTGTGTATGTAGGTTTCTCATTCACAGGATAGGACACGGACTGAGACCCTAGTAGGGAAGATGCTAGATCGGTCTCCATTTGATGGACATGATTTACAGTAGATTTGATTTCAAAATTTAGATGGTTTTAAAATTTGTTAAACTTGATACAATTTGATACTTGTGAGATTTACAATTTTTGGACATATTTTATTACATTGTTATTATATAATTTGTTTTATTTAATTTTTGGATGGTTTTAGTACTTTTTGCATGTGAATATTTAATGTTAAATGTTTTTGTTGGATAGTTGAATTATAATTGGCATGGCATGTGAAGTTTTTAAAACTCAAGTTTTGGATGGTTTAAATCTACATTTTGCATGTGATATTTAATGAACTTTAAATGTTTAATGTTTTAATGTTGCACAATATATAATCAAAAGGTTACTTAAAGTTTTGGATGGTTTCAATCTACATTTGCACATGTGGTATATAATTTTAAATGTTTCTATTGGATCTAGTTGAACTATAATTGGCATGGCATGTGAAGTAACGATCTATATATAATTTAAAGTTTTTTAAACTCAAGTTTTGAACGGTTTCAATCTACATTTTCAATAAAATAGTGCATAGCCATAGCCACTTATAATAGGGTTTATATAACCCTATATGGGATAGTATCAATTAGGCTTGGTCGTTTGATATATATGAGATATTAATGTAAATGTACTTGAGGATGTGTAAATTGCAAGTGTTAAAATTGAGTTTTTTTGAGATTTAATGTTAAAATTTATACACATAAAGCATGAATTTAAACTCTTAAATAGCATAAAATAGGAGACAAATACACCATAAAAATAACCACAACACAGAAAGTCATGAAGGATTTCACCCCTCCTGGGCTGTGTCTCCTTCGTCCAGCTTGCAATGGCTTAGCGCTATATCATTATGCTAAAAAATGGTCGTTATATTAGTTTACAGTGCTCCAATGGCTTCAAAACTTGTTCCATTAGCTTCAGAACTATCAAAAATGCATGTTTAGCCTCTTTTTGCTCCCAAATTAGTAAAAAACTAAAGAATTTATGAGTTACCATAGATTTTTTGCTAGTCACTCTACAAATTCCCCAAATTTTGGAAATGTCCTAAAAATTCACCCTGAATTTCCCTAACGGAGCAACAAGGGAGTCAGAGCATTGCAAAGACCAAAAGTCATAAATAGCCATTCAAACAAACCTTCTTTTCTTTTGAATGTTGTCTTCCATATGTCACCTTCAACAATTCTAATTTGATGATAACTAGTCCTTAAGACCAACTTAGTAAAATATTTTGCATCTTTCAATTGATAAAGTAAATCATCAATTCTAGGAATTGGGTAATGGTTATTTACCATAATTTATTTCAATGCATGGAAGTCCACACACATGCACCATGTTCCATCCTTCTTTGGCACCAAAACAGTAGGTTACCCACATGGCAAATGACTTGGTCTAGTGATCCCTTTCTCCAACAAATCTTGAATTTTCATTTTAATTTTTTCACTTTCCATCACTGACATCTTGTACATGCCAATGTTAGGAATGAGACAACCTTGATGAAATTGTATTTCATGTTGGATTCCCCTCTTGGGATCAAATACTTTTGGATCCTGAAACATCTGATCATATTGGTTAACAACCTCAAGCAAATCAGATTTCAATCTTGAGTCACAAGCTTGAAAAGCTTCATTCTCAACATTATTATTTTGTTTTACCATTAAAAGCATAAAATTCTTGCTATATTTAATGACTCTCTTCGTTTTTTTGGAATTTACAAGTAAAATATTTAGTTTCTGTCGATATGCTCTAATAATGTACTCAATACCATATTTGAACAAGTGATATGAAAAAAAATATCCTATCATAGAAATCTGGGCTTCCCAAACAATTCTGGAAATATCAAATTTAACTACATCAAGTTCAACTTCATCAATAAAGTTTTTTTGATTGAAAATATAATTAGTATGCATTTCCTCGTCAATTTAAAGTTTTCATTCTTGCATTCCCAACCAAAAGGATAAGATCTAGGATGAGGAATGACCTTTAAATTTAACTTCTTGATGAAGTCTTCATAAATAAAATTTTCTTGTGAACCACTATCAAAGAGTGTATCAATTTTGGTATGCTTTGGTATCCACTTGTGAATGGCTTCTCTCTACCCTCTTGTGAAATGTTTTTCCCTCTTTCTTCAAGAAATGTTTTTTGAACCCAAACCTCATCTAAACTTGTGGGATTAAATAGAAAAATGAGATTAAACTGAAAATCTGATCAATGATGGCTATGAAAGATGCTTTGAAAGTTGTGAACGGTTTCAATCAATGGACATAGAAAAACTACTTGGAACAATTAATTGTGCATTCTAGAACATATCTATCCAAGACAAGTAACATTTTTCATCAATGCACATTGAACATATCCGACCATTGGACAAGAAGATTTTGTACGAGATTTTCAATCAAGATTAGAGATGTGGGTCAAATCCCACCAAAAGTCAAAGAAGTGCTTCAAGTCTCTTGTCTGAAAGGAATTTTTGTACAAAACTATACTACAGATGATTTATTTACATTGTGTCCATACTTTTTACCAGAAAATCCAGCTAGTTTTTCATTAATGCACATAGAAAAACTAGTTCCAGTTAATTGCATTCTAGAACATATATATTGAGTACGTAAATATTTTTTCATCAATGCACATAGTAAAACTAGAACAATTAATTTCATTCTATAACATATATATATATATATATCCAATACATATAACATATTTCATCAATGCACATGTATGTATGTAAAACTACTATCAGGTGATACTAGAGCACGTGCTTGTACCCAAACAATTGGTACATGTGCAAACACTTGCACAAATAACATAACCAGCTCAATTTTTAGTTGAGTACTGGAAGTTCTAAAACATATTTAATCCAAAGATAATAAATTGTTGGACAATTCACTCAAAAAAATTCTAATGGAATTCCATCCTCAATAATCCGTTCATGATCGGATTTTGACATTTTCCATCTCTTAATTTTTGATTTTTTCTTTGATTCAACTTATATCAACTTTATGCGCGCTGCACACACCAAGTGACTATATTGACAACTTATGGAATCAGGTTCATAGTCTTCAAAGTAAAAAAAGTCTCCACTTTGATAAGTTTGTCTGAAAAAATAACCTTTCAGTATAATAGACCCTCTGTCATACTCAAATCCGTGATCATCATAGTTTTGTAATAATTTCATTTTTCGTTCAGTGCAACACATCAAATAATACTTCACATTTTCATCATTGTCAATAGGTGCAATTACAGCAAAAACATCTCCTGCACAATAAAATGAATTTAACAAAATTATGCATATTTAAATTTATTTCTAGATCTTTAAATCATTAGAAAGTAATTCAAATGTTACCTTCTCTAACAAGATCAGAAACTCGATCACCATTGGATGATATTGTAGTTTCCTCTAATTGCATTTCTTCAAACATTGCAACAGAAATTTTGCCCTTTGTATTTAGCTCTGTATGTTTCCAATCGTTCACATACATTTTGTTTTTACAAACGTCATTGGATTTTGTGTTGTCTATGCAAACATCACAAAAACAAGAATATTTTCTTTTATCCAATGCAAACACATTTCTGGACGACTTTGTTTGAATTGAATGCAATTTTCGAGTCCCTTTTATTATTTCAACGTCATTTCCAATTGATCTATCTACGTCTTCGATTCCAATATGCCAGAAAAACCTTTATATGGAAAATTAGAAAAAGAATTTGTAAATATGATATCAAAATACAATTAAAAATAATCATTGCATGATAAATGTACAATGTTTAAAATTAGATTTTCAATATAAATTAAATTGAATGTACCTTCGCACTTCTCTTGATGGGTTAATCTCATGGCTTAGAGCAGTTTTGCACCATTGAACAACTTCTTCAGCGTTCACAAGTCGGCGTGCAAGGTGGTTCATTTGATATCTTCGAAGTACTCGTTTTATGCATGCTCCTGCACCGTCATGTTCTCCTTTTCCATGGCCAGTCTCAAAGAAATTCCAACAATGTTTAATGGAGGTTTTCTTATGAAGACGACACAACCAAAAAAATGATCGTGCAGATTTGAATTGACCTGCGCATCCGTCTGACCATATCCAATTTTCATTGAATGTTATTCCACGATTTTTCAATGAATCATAAATTTTTCCAAAACAATGTTGTACAAAACATGTATCATGTGTACGATCGTCACTGATATAAAAGTGATATTCTTTAATGATATGTCAATTTTCACTTGTGCTTTCTATATGATCGACATTTTGTTCAACATGTCTATATATAATATGGACGAGCATGGAGACTTGGTCAGAATGATAGTATTCACTCTGAATTTCTTTTTGTGGAACAAATGTGTAGTTTTCTGCAAAATCAATCACTGACAAAATAGTCCCTGGTGGAAAAAATTCACGAGATTTTTTGAATTGCAAGTCTTGCCATCGAGCTCTACGGGAATGCTTGGTGTATTTGTAAATTTCTGCCTCAAACTTTCTCAAAAAGTCTATCAGAAAAATTTCGTCTTCTAGTAATTCAATTCTTTTAACACTATTTTCACCTTGAATCGATGTATTGATATATTCATATCTCTTCCATTTCACTTTCATGTTGGACAATGATTGATCATTTATATCAATACGATATTTGTTTTGAAATTTAGTCAAATTTCCACAATCATCGCATTTTTACCACCAACACATTTCTTTTTGTAAAATAGTTCATCGCTTTCTCTTTCACATAGAATTTGAGATATGAATTCACGGATAGTGGAAGGAGGAGGTGAATCCTTCCATAATGTTCTACCGAAATCAAGGAATGTGTCACAATATAACTCAAATTCCACATGATAACGGCAACAACAAGTGTCGCGTACGGTGATAGGTTTTACATACCATGGTTTTTGTTGAACAAAAGCACTGAGTGAAACATGAATTTGACGATTCTCTTCTTTGAACTTGTTGAATAACTCTGTCTGAGTGGTTTCCAAGAAATATTTTTCATGTTCTTCGTACTGATTTCGTGTTATTCTTCTTCGCATCACATGCCTTGCAGTTGGTGAAACACGCGAATTGTTCTTCCAATATTCATATATTATTTTCTTAACATTTTCTCCAAGTCTATCTTTGTATGGTTGCCTACAAATAGCTCTCCAACAAGTGAGTTCATCATTTACATCTATTTGCAGCCGAAATTTTTGATGTTTGTGCAAAGTTTTTCGCGAGGTCCCTAGTGCTCGTGCCATAGATGTTACCAAAAGATTCTCTTGAGTACTTGATGAAACCATTGCCATCTGTATTCCTCTACGTACAATTGAAACATCTTTCTCTCTAGATCTCTTAATTGACTTTATAGCACTACTCATATTTTTTATCACTTCTTCCTTCATTTTTTTATCTTTGGTTGATTTTCGAATACCCAATAGTGTCGTAGCTTCTTTTAATTTCTTTAATGATAGGAGACCTTTCAACATTTGAGCCTGAACTGTCACTTGCTCATTTAAGAAATACTTTTCAAAAATGCAGTTAACACGATATCGTATAACATGGTGAGGTTTTTTATCTCCATATCTGTGAGTGTCAACATTTTCTAACATCTCATTATCGATAGTGATTTCAACTGTACATATTCGAAAAAATAGTACATATTCAATAAATAACTAAATTAATAAAGATATCTAAAATTTCAAATATTTTTCAAATTAGTTCATCAAATAAAAATTCAGCTTCACATTTTACATTAAGAAAAATTTAAATATATCAATAGATCATAATATTTACATTTACATACCTGCTTCAATTTCTGCTTGAGGTTGATTTTCTTCTTCAATATTTTGAGGAATATCTCTGTTTGTTTACATTAAACAAAATATTTTTCAAACTAGTTCATCAAATAAAAATTAAGCTTCACATTTTACATTAGGAAATTTTAAAATATATCAATAGATCATAATATTTACATTTACATACCTGCTTCAATTTCTGCTTGAGGTTGATTTTCTTCTTCAATATTTTGAGGAATATCTCTGTCTGTTTACATTAAACGAAATATTTTTCAAACTAGTTCATCAAATAAAAATTAAGCTTCACATTTTACATTAGGAAAATTTTAAATATATCAATAGATCATAATATTTACATACCTGCTTCAATTTCTGCTTGAGGTTGATTTTCTTCTTCAATATTTTTAGGAATATCTCTGTCTGTTTACATTAAACAAAATATTTTTCAAATTAGTTCATCAAATAAAAATTAAGCTTCACATTTTACATTAGGAAAATTTTAAATATATCAATAGATCATAATATTTACATTTACATACCTGCTTCAATTTCTACTTGAGGTTGATTTTCCTCTTCAATATTTGAGAGGGCTTCTAACTTTCTTTTGCGAGATTGTCTTGTCTCTTCTCTACGTTCCTCAGGGTCTCTTTTTCGATCATATTTTCTCGCACAAGTTCTTCGATTTCCCATGATAATAGGGTATGAAGTTAAAAAAATTTCCTTCAAAAAGTTAGACAATAACTCAATTACAAAAAATATCACAGAAGATTTAATTTAAAAAAATTCAGTGTAAATTTTTTGCAAAAAATACATACTCCAATCCAAAACACTTAAAAAAATTCGAGAGAAAAATGTCTTATAAAAATGAAACGAAGCTCAAAAGATTTACTTCAACTCAAAACACGTACATACCTCCAAGAAATGTCTTTTGAATGTACGTCCAAGAAATTTTCTTAAGTTCAAAACAATTTTTGCCAAAATCAGGCCGCCTCCAAGAAATGTCTTCCAAAAAAATTCTTTGTAAAATGAATTTGCTTCCAAGAAATGCTTTTAAACCCAAACATTGAAGATAATTTTTTGAACTCAAACCAAGATCTTTATAAAATGAGATGAAATGTGCAAAATGTGAAAAAATTGTGAATCATTTCGTGGCAATTTATATTGCCGTGAAATGTGTTTTAGTAGGGGCTCTGCAAAACTTTCCGGCTGACGGAAAGTTATATAATAGTTTGGCCGAACTTTTTATTAAAAGTTTGGCCGAACTATTAAGACATTAGATTTAACGAGCCTACGGTGGAAAACATAGTTCGGTCAAACTTAGATTAAAAGTTCAGCCAAACTAACATGTCACCAATTACGCAAAAACCAAGTTCTGAATACGGTTTCGCAACTTTGCACTGATTAAACTCCATGAAAAGTTGTCAATTAACTGTCGAAACCAAGACAAGCATTTTCAGAATTGAATCTACTTTCAGGAAATATAACTTTTATGGAATTTCATAAACGTTTATTAATTTTAATTATTTTTCTAATAAAATGGGTGCAAGCAATTTCTGAAGGTCATTGTGATTCAGTGAAATCAAAATTTTGTATCTCCCAAAATACATTGTAAAAAAAATTGAAAAAATTATGGGGCATTACATTGGTTCGTCGTCTCTAATGGGTAGCTTTTATATTTTTAGTTTATAACTTATATATTAAGAAATTTCTTGCGACGCGAAACATATCCAAAATACACAGTTTTTCGTATCGAACCAGTTCAAAATATTCTAGTAATTATGATATGCATCCATTGGCTTTGTAAATATGACGAAAACAAAGTATACTCTGTCTAGATTGTTGTAACATATTTTGTTTTTTCAAAAACAAAAATCTTCAATGAATACAACATTGCGTCATAACATGACTTCTTATGAATCCTTTGATTGTTAAGAAACACACACTCACAGAAACGCTAAGTTGACATATCAAATCTACATAAAAAAATTTCAAAAAATAAGTAATATAAAGCTAACAAAATTTCTCACAACTTTTATTTTTATCGTAAACTGAAATTCTACACAGAAAAATTGTTATAGTTTGCAGAAAGTTGAAGAACCGAAAAAATGAAATTTTTTTCTCAAAAAAGGGCAAAAAGTGTAACCCAACTTCACATTTTCACCATTTCTTGGTTAGTGCAGTTGGCCACATGTATGAAGAGAAGAGCTCACCATTTGGTAAGAGCTTGTGCATTTTATTTAATCGATATTCCTATAGCAGCGCACTTGAACATATTTCCATTGGGATCATACAGTATGATATTGGGTATGGATTGGTTATATCTTCATAGGACCATTCAATTTGACTTATTCCCAAGCTACATTTATGTGTTTGATGAACAATGTGTTGCCTCCTTATTTGGATAAGCTTGTTATTGTGTTCATTGATGACATATCAGTGTATTCTAAAAATGAGGAAGAACATGTTGAGAATTTAGCAACTGCGTTGAGGTTGTTGAGAGAGCATCAATTGTATGCTAAGCTCATAAAATTAAGTTTCTTCCAGATTGAGGTACATTATGTTATGCAACCAACTCATAAAACAGTACAAATAATATATCAATGACTTAAAAAATATCCTCTTCGAGGGGGAAACCTCCTTTACATTACACAAATGAATGATTCTTGGATGATTCAAATGGATAAAACCTATTTTCAATATATAGGAGTCTAAGGGGTCACAATATAATCAGAGATGACATAACAAAAATAACGTAACGACATAACAATACTAATGTAATGACGCAACAATAAAAATAATGGGCTTCTATGGGGCACAATAATAAAACTATGGGGACGACATTGGTACAACAATAAAAATAAGGGGGATACACTAATAATAACAATAAGGGATACACTAGTCTTATAGGGACCTATATTCCCCTCCTTCAAAAAAGTGTTGTCCTCAATGCTTGAGTAGTTTTGGATGCTTGTATATAAAATTCTCATCCTCCCATGAGGAATATTTAGCGGGTAAGCTCTTCCACTTCATGAGATACTCTGAAATTGATCAATTTCGTAATTGTATATTTCCTGTTTCCGTGTCTGCTTCAGCTTGCAATATGATTTTTCCTTCCTTGTCAAGTTTTGGCAATATTGTTTGAACTGGGATCTTGTCACCTAAAACCTTATTTAAGCATGAAACATGGAAAATTGGGTGCACTCGGGAAGATGCCAGAAGCTCCAATTTGTATGCCATAGTAACAATATTTTGAAACACCTTGTAAGGACCATAATACTTTGGTGATAAGTTATTATTCTTCTTAGCTTTCTTGAGGGACACTTTTTTGTATGGTTGTATCTGTAAAAATACCAAGTCTCCTACATCAAAACTTCTTTCGTTGCGATGTTGATCTGCATGTTGTTTTATTCGATTTTGCGCTAAAGTGAGGTTATCCTTTAAGAGTTAGAGAAATTGTTGTTGATGCTTGATGTGATCTTCCACTGCTTGAACCTTATAATTTTCTCTTAAAGATGATGTGATGGATGGTGGATCATATCCATAAATTTCCATAAATGGGGTCATTTTTGCTACAGTATGGAAGTAAGTGTTATACCACCATTCAACCAAAGGTAACCACTTGACCCATTGTATTTGTTTATCATATTCAAAGAAACTAAGATATACTTATAAACATTTGTTCACTACTCAGTTTTCCCATAAGATTGACGATGATAAGATGAGTTATGAGCTAATTGAGTACCCATACAAGAAAATATTTTTTTCTAAAAATTTATAGTGAAAATGAGACTTTTGTTGCTTACAATAATCTTTGGGTTTCCATGTAGCTTTTGAATTTTTTCCATAAATGAAGTAGCAAATGTACCCAATTTAATGGATGTGATAATGCACAAAAGTGTGCATACTTGGTAAGTATATCAAGTATCAACATGATGACACTCTTTCCTTCAGACTTGGGTAAACATGTGATAAAATCCACTGAAACCTCCTCCCAATGTTGACTTGGAATGGAAAAATGTTGTAACATACCTGGGGTCTTAATTGTCTCAACTTTATTTTCTTGGCAAACCAAAAATTCTTCCACAAACTTTTGAATATCAGATTTAAGGCCATCCCAAAAAAAATTCCTTCTTAACCCTGTCGTATATTTTTTAAAATCCTAAGTGCCCTCCTTAGGAATAGGTGTGAAATTATAAAATAATATTTTGTTTGAGTTTGGAATTATTACAAAGATATAAGTGATATTTGTACCATAATGAATCATTTTTCTAGCTAAATGTATCAGATGTATTCGGAACTTTCTGCAACTTTTGAATGATTGCTCACACTTCTTCGTCATTCTTCTATTCATCCCTTACTTCGGCTATCCAATATGGCTAGATAATGGAAATGGCACAAAGAAATGCTTCCACATCCTCATCATTTCTTGAGATTGCATATGCAACAACATTTTTTTTCCCTTTTTTGTAGATGATTTCAATGTCATAACCCAACATCTTTGTGATCTATTTTTGCTTCTCTTCTGAAGATAATCTTTTTTCTAAAAAGTATTTAAGACTATGATGATCTATTTTTATCTTGAAGTGACTTCCCATTAGGTAAGGTATCCATTTCTGAAGTGCATGTAGTATCGCCAATGTTTCCTTCTGATAAATAGGTTTTTGTAAATACTTTCCTTTGTTTGGATGGATTTTAAAAGAAATGGGTCTTCCTTCTTGCATTAAAATAGCACCAATCCCATTTCTTGAGGCATCACATTCCACAATAAATGTTTTTGTGTTGGCTGGCGTAGCTAAGACTGGTGCTTGGCACATTTCTTCTTTAAGATGTTCAAAGGCCTTAGCTGATTTTTGAGTCCAAGAAAATGAATCTTTCTTTAGTAATGTTGTTCGAGGTGCTACTATTCTCCAATAATTCTTAAAAAACTTACGATGATACCCTGTCAACCCAAGAAATATTCATAGATGATCTATGGTTGTGGGGATTTTCCATTCCTTAATGGATTTAATTTTGTTAGGGTCTACCTTAACACCCTCATGAGATACAATATGACCTAGATATTCCACCTCCTGTACTCCAAAGAAAAATTTGGAGGTTTTTGCATATAATTGTTTCTCCTCCAATAGTTTTAGCACCTTGTCAACATGTTGAACATGATCTTTCCAAGACTTCCTGCCAAGATTAGTATATCATCAAACAATTCTAACACAAATTTTCTAAGGAAGGGTTTTTAAATGGAATAATTCAAACCTTGAAATGTAGAAGGTGCATTGGTAAGACCAAAAGTCATGACCAAAAATTCATAACAACCCTTATGAGTTCTAAATGTTGTTTTTAGAATGTCTTTAGTCTTCATTATTATTTGATGATATACTGAACAGAGATCCAACTTGGTGAAATAAATTGTTCTATGTAATTCATCCAATAATTCATCAATGAAATGAATGAGAAATTTATCTTTAATAGTGAGCTTGTTGAGCTCCCTATAATCTAGACACATGTGCCATGATCAATCCTTCTTGTGCACCCATACTACGGGAGAAGAGAAAGAAATTTGACAAGGTTGAATTATACCGACCTCTACCATTTCTGAAACGGTACATTCAATCTCATTGTTTTGGGCATAAGGATATCTGTAAGGCCTGATGTTTGGAGGAATACTTATGGAATCAAATCAATAGCATGATCATGATCAAAAATATGTGGGAGGCCTTTGGGAGTCTCAACCACCTTGGAATGATTGTCCAAGACTTTTTGGAGATATGGATAAATAGATGACTTTGATGTTTGAACCTATAGTGAGCATAATTTTGCAATTACACCTCGTTATTCTTTCTTCAAAATATTTGTCATGATATTAGAGCTCATTATCTTTCCCAGTTTCCTTGTGATACCCCATAATTTAACTTTCTTTCCTTCCCAAAAAAATTTCAAGAAAATTTATTGAAAATTAAAAGATATAGTCCCCAAATATTGTAACCATTGGAATCATAGTACAACATCAACACCACCCATTGGACTATTCAATACATATTCCCCCATGGTTAGCTTGATATTATGGAACTTTCTCAAGAAATTTATAGTTCTTCCATTTGCAACCATCACTTGACACTCTAGTGCTAGATATAGGAAGCAATTCAATTCCTTGGTTATCTTACAATGGATAAAATTATGGATACTACTCGAACCAATCCAAACTATTACCTTTTTTTTCTAGATATATCCTTCTATCTTGAGAGTTTGAGGAGTGGTAATCATTGCCAATGAATTACAAGATATGGTTGGATTCATTTCTTCATTCTTTGGAGTTGGTTCCTAGTGTATATCCTCCTCTTTTGATGTTATGAAAACAACTCACAAAACAAGAGAAATGGTAGATCAAAAACTTAAAAAATATCCTATTCGAGGGGGAAACCTCCTTTACATTACATAAATGAACAATTCTTGGATGATTCAAATGAAAAAACCTCCATTCAATATATAGGAATCTAAGGGGTCACAATATAATGAGATCCAACATAACAATAATAATGTAAGGGCACAACAAGAACAATAGTGGGATTCTATGGGGCACAATAATAACACTATGGGGACTACATGGGAACATCAATAACAATAATATGGATACACTTACAACAATGATAAGTGATACACTAGTCTTATAGGGAACTAACACATTACTTGGGACATGTTGTCTCCAAAGAGGGCATTGCAGTAGATCCAGAAAAGATAAGGGCCATCATGGAGTGGGTATCTCCTAAGAATGTAGAAAAGGTCATATCATTCATGGGATTGGAAATTTATTATAGGAGGCTCATCAAGAACTTCTCATAGATTTCTTATCCTATTACATCATTGGAAAGGAAAGGTAAGAAGTTTGATTGGACAGAGGAGTGGGACACGAGTTTTGAGTAGCTTAAGCATTTGTTGACACATGCTCCAGTTTTAAATATTGGAGATCTAGACAAGGAGTTTGTAGTGTGTACAAATGCTTGCAAGAGAGGACTTGGTGGAGTCCTTATGCAGTATGGACATGTGTTATGCTATGAGTAACAAAAATTGAATGAGCACAAGTATAACTACCTGACACATGATATTGAGCTAGCAACTATCATTCATGCACTGAAGATATGGAGGAGCTATCTTCTCGGTAGGTGGTTTGTATTGATGAGTGACCACATTGGGTTGAGGTACTTGTTTGACCAGCTAAATTTGAACTCTAGACTTGCTAGATGGTTGGGCACGATCAATGAGTTTTACTTGGAGATGAGGTACATCAAGGGAAAGGAGAACATGGTTGCAGATGCTCTTAGCAAGCAGGTGCAATTAAATCACATAGTATCTATGAGCTCCTATGGGACAAAATTATGAGATAGGATCTTGCAGGAAGGTCAGTTGGATCATATGTATATGAAGATTGTGCACATATTACAACAAAGTATAGGTAGTGGCACAGGTATAGGTACAGGTGTTAGTACAGGTACAAGTGGTAGTACAAGTACATGTATAAATGGTAGTACAAGAATAGGTATAGGTGGTAGTACAGGTGCAGGTACAAGTATAGGTAGTGGTATAGGTATAGGTACCAGTAGAGGTGCAGGTGTATAGGATTTCGACTATCGTCTCACAATTGCTGGATTGGTTAGATTTAGAGACAAGATTTATGTACTAGACAACCATGAGATCGAGAAGCTGATATTGAGGGAGTTTCATGCGAAACCATTTTCAGTTCACCGAATTTACCAAAAGACATTGATTGCAGTGAAGGGATTCTATTATTGGATGAATATAAATAAGGATGTGGCAGAGTTTGTAGCGAGATGTTTGAATTGTTAGATGGTTCTGGCAGTAGCAATGAGGGTCTGATGAATATATGCGGTTTAAGAGAATATGAGGGTCGTACCCACCCACAAATCATAGGCTCTGACATGTTGGTGGATGCTCCAAGTTAGAAGAGCTACCAATTTTGGATGCATTGGAAAGTTTGGAAGAGTTGTGCGTGGATGGAATTGTGAAACTGAAGAGCATCAAGGGGTCTGTTGCTTTGACAAAGCTTCGAATCCTACATGTTGGCTAGTGTTGTGAATTAGAATAAATGCCAAATATGGATTCATTGCAATCTTTGGAGGAGTTGTTGGCATACGGGTGTGTGAGCCTGAAGCTCATACGATGGTTTGTGCAGCCCAAAAGCTTTGATTCCTATGTGTTTAGTGAATTATTTAAGTCAAGTAAGCTGCCAAATATTAAAATGTTGGTTTGTTTTGAGGCCCACAGGGGGGTGATGTAGGACTAGCGGATAAGAGGATGGAACAATTGAATGCATGCTACACACATGAAAAGCAAAGAGAAGCAAAACAAACAACAACTTCCCACTGAGGTGTATCATTTAATTATTATTCAGTCATTTTTATTGCTATTACAAAGCTCTTTTCGATCTACATGCTTACTTACCGTTGAGCCAAGTACTAGTATCTAAAAGCAACGTGTTTGACCCTCAAAAAGGAGAAATTGAATCAACATATATTTGATAATTCAAATTTGACTAACATTGAAAGACATATTTGTGTCAGAGATGGAATTTTACAAGCAAATTTTTGTATTTAAAGCTAATTTTTTGTATTTTACCTATTTTGGAATGCTCTCCATAGCCACGGAAGAGACTTGGAGTCAATATTTTCAATCACTTCGAAACTTACAACAACTACTACATGTGAAGAATCAGAGGAGTTCCAGTTTGATAAATGCTCAGTTGAAAATTTTTAGAGACCGATGCGTATTTTAACTGACAGTGATATCAAACTCAGTGATAATAGCGATAATTATCTTTAACTGTGAAATTTTTGTAGGAGATTTTCTTTCAGGAATCTTGTTACACTGTGAGGAAAAACAACATAGCCATGACATAGAGTTAGTACGAATTCCGATCAAATCCTGGAATTCATTTACTTGCAAGAAATTCATTTCTTTCCACAGTATATGATAAATATTAGCTTTTTGTAATTAAATTCTAGATCAGGAGCCTCCACATTAAAACCCATCTGACATGAGTATTCAAATGAGTTGATATATAATTCATCCTTATTGTCTCATATTAATACACATAGATAATTTTTTTATTATTTGTTATACCATTACACGCTGAGATATATGGTATTAATGGTTTCCTATAGAAACCATTATATTCCGATCTTCTTTCTTTGAGTTCAATGAATACCACCAATAGTGGCATTGACAACCACTACGAAGTCCCTTAATATCCAGGTAGCTATGTGCTATGTGTAATTCATTGAGAAGTTCCCATATCTGAAGCTTAAATGTCCCAGTCTCTCATCTTCTCTAATGTATGAAACCATCTCTACAATACAGCAAGGACACTTACATATCATTCATGAAATACATTGTTTAAGGAATGAATTGATAAAACAAATGATTTATATCTTTTTGCAATCACTACATACAATTGTACTAATTAACTAAGAATAGAAAGCCTAAAATTTACAAAGAAAGAGAAATGTAAAATGCCATAGTATTCATTGGAAAGTCACAATATTTACTCCCGAGCTTAACCTAATTATAGATTTTGATCATTAGCAATAATATGAATAAAAAATGCATAAAGACCATGACTTCCTACATCATATGAGAAATAACTTCATTCTTCTCTATCATTGTGCTCTGTTTAGACACTCGTTAATGTGTTTATAATCACGAGCATTAGTGGTTGTTGGAAAGGTAAACCCCACAACGTTGACTTCAATTCAAAATTCAAAGTGTGGGAGGACAAGCTCTCGCATGCCAACAATTGATCAAAACTAGATCAAGGACATAAGGGTTAGCTCAAAATTCAGAGTTATAGGATTGGGTTGAAACTAGGATGGTTGCATATATCTCGTCTTCTTGATTCTAGTGCCATGAACAGTTCAAAAAATGGACACCGTATAAAGAAGTTATTACACTCTGAATGTCGAGTGGGTCCAACAGAGTGCAGAGGGGCCAACCCTCCTCCCATGGAACCTCATCACCTGACCAGCGTGGGAGCTTAATGTTAAGTTCGCATAAGGAGCCTAATCCCAAGTTTAATATTTAATTAAAATTCAGTTAGGTGGAGTTTAATATGGTAGAGATTCTGGAGGCACTCCAAATTTATGCAGACTTCCACTTTTAGTGGAGTTAATTGGCAGTTGCCCCACATTTAGTGGAGGAAATTGGGGCAAATTCTTTTTTGTCATAACTCACTCAAGTTTCGACCATTTTGAGAGTGCCAATAGTCAATTTCCACTATCTTAGACATTCCCAACTCATTGGTGAAGGCTTTAGAGCCATCAGAGAAATTTTGAGTAATTTTTTGCTTCAGTGAAGTTCAAGGGGCCACTAGGGCCACCAGGAGGCAGCAACAATTCGAAGCTTAGCCAGTCTAGCTAGAAGCCTTATTTAGAAATAAAATAGTCAATTTTTGATGTTTCATATGTTATGAAACTAGAGGTTTGGTTTGCAGAGTCTGTAGAGGACTTTTGGAGGCCGATATGATTCAGGGAAGTTCTAGGGGCCATCAGTGCCAACTTTTTCCAGCAACAGTTCAAGGCCTAGCCAGGGCAGCTAGAGACCTTATTTAGTGAACCAATAGTCATTTATGACTAAAATAAACATTATGAATGCATTGATGGAGGTTGGAGAAGATTTTTAGGACTTATAGAGGTCAATAACCCATCAGATAATTTTTCAGTGACCTTAGTGCCAAGGGGTGCCGACAGGTGTTGGAGGCGAAACTGGAGCAGCCAGAGGCCATTTTCAGTGAAAAAATAGTCTATAATAACTAATTTTTGGCATGTTGAATCCAATGAAGGGATTTTCAGAGCCATTTTATGACTTCTAGAGCTCGATAAGATGAAGGGAAGTTTTGAGCAGCCTAGGGAAAACTGTGGAGAAAGGCCTAGTTTGTGGATGCAGTGCTTATTTTGATAAAATTATCAGTCAATATTTGGTGTATGATGTGTGCTGGATATAGCAGGTGTGGTTTCAAGGAGTGAAGAATAATTCTAAAGGATTTAGTGCCATATTTTAGCTCAGTGTAGCTCAGAGCACCGACATAAGGAATCGAGTCTAAGGAAGCCTAAAGTCGTTTGCAGAGTGATAACAACCATGAAAGGGATGTAGATGGTATTATAAGCCCTTTGGATCAGTTCAGTATCTATTGGAGTTAATCGTGAAACTTGTAAAATAAACTTTACGATAATCCCAAAGAGCCAAGTCGAGATGACAAAAGATCAAGGAGACGTAGCCCACGATATTCAGATGAACTCCTAGATTAATTTTGTTGTTATGTGTGGATGTTTTATTGTTGCATTATATTTTTGTTGCACATGTTTAATATCAGGAAAAAAAAATGGTCTTAAAAGCACTTAAACAGTTAAAAATCATACACCTCTTCCAAGCATAAATTCCACAAATTGTCAAGTATAAGCTAGATATTTTGTTTGTTTAACAGAGTGGGGGGTTCTTGAAAATCATAACAAGTTATCCAACCCATTTTCAGATTAGGTTGGTATCAGAGCACTTGGTTTCTTGATTGACAAAGCAATATCTTGCTTGTTGACTTGAAGGTGTTTGCACTGTTTAAAAAGATTGATTGTTTTATTGTTTGCAAACTGACCATTGTTTGAGTTTGCTAGAGGTGAAGGGAAAGTTACTAATAGCTAAGTCTAGGAGAGCACAAAAAGGAAGAAAGGTTTGAAGGCATCTTCCATACCCAAAGGACCTTAAGGCAACCCTTGAAGCAGAATAGGGTTTGTTTTTTGGCTGCTGGAATAAGAGCTTGTCTCTACAGCATTTTTGTTCAAAAGCTTTGTCCTTTGTTTTGAAAACTTCTTGAACTTTTTTGAAGTTATTTTAGTTAATTTTCATGATGAAAA
The DNA here is from genome assembly GCA_034641835.2 of Pinus albicaulis. Taxonomy (NCBI): domain Eukaryota; kingdom Viridiplantae; phylum Streptophyta; class Pinopsida; order Pinales; family Pinaceae; genus Pinus; species Pinus albicaulis. The sequence goes on along the minus strand of CM076584.1, from coordinate 976,367,008 downwards.
ATTCTTCAATTTTTGGTTTCCAAATCCTCCTCCTTCATAATATTTTTCGATGAAGAAATGAAGCGTGAATTCTACATCTTGAAGGATATGGTGTAGATTCTATTTGAAGATAGAAGAGAAAGCACTGAACTTTGTGAGAAATTGTTTGCTCTAAAGAAAGAGAAAGAAGAAATTATTCAAAGATTGCATGATATGGAGTTGCAGCTCCATCAAGCCCAAAATGCTTTGACCAAGAACATGCGTGAAGCAGAGGTAATTCACTCTAATTTGTCTTTAATTTCCTCATCAGAAAGATGTGTTGGTTCATTTGAAAAGCACACTAGAGGTATAGGGTCCAAGTTAATGTTTAAAATGGGCTATGAAGGAAAGGGTTTAGGAAAACACGCACAAGGAATGGTTGATCCTATTTTGGTTGAGGAATGACCTAAGAAATTTGGTCTTGCTTATGTTCAATCTAATGGCGAAGACTCCAAAGCCATGAAGGCACGTGAGGCAAATTCAAAGAGAATTTTTGTTCCAAGTCCTAATACACAAACATGTCAAGTTTTTTTTCAATTTAATTGCCATTGTTTGAAGCCTATGTTGTAGCAAGAAGATTGTAGACATGCAACTTATGGCGAGCATGCGAGTTCAGAAAGTTTTCAAGACAAGAACGATGATGTTAGTTTGAAAAAGAAAACTGGAACCTCTACTAGGTCATCTCCTCAAGAAGGAAAAAAGGATGGACATGCAAAGCAAAACATGAGGTATAATTCTTCCCATAGTCATGTTGATTATGTTTCTACAAGGCATGATAATTCTGCAATGCTTAAATGGAAGAAATAGTTGTTGTGCATATTGTGGTTGATTTAAACATGATGTTTCAAGATGCTGGAAGAGGATGAAGGCATACAGTAAGCAGATGAAGTAAAGGTAACTTGCAAAGAAGGTGCATAATACTTGCACATGTTTCCAGAGAAAGGGACATGTTGTTTCCTAATGTTGGACATTGCATCCAACTAAGCATCCCAAGCACATGCAGGAAGAGGACAGAAAGACTGACGAAAGTGGAACCAAAGTTTCCATCATTGATGTGAGAGTGGATGTTTCACATGAAGAAGATTTGTAGCAGCAAAATTTGTCGTGGAAGTGCCTTGGTGAGAAGTGGTTTGACTTCTTGACACAATAAGACGTATTTATTTGTACATATGCAAATTTTAGTTATGTATGAATGTATATATGCTATAATCTCACATTTTTTTGAGCCACCTTGGATGGATGATTAAGGAAATGATGTTCAGCTACTTTCTGTAAATTTATCGCCAGAAATTTGTAAGTGAGTGCAATGAAGACAGTTCTTGACAGGAGGACAAGCGCATCCAGGAAGGGAAGTGTCAACTACCTTCAATTTGTGGTTCAAAGGCACTAGCCATGCAAGGAAAGTGTATGGAGGCTGAATAGAAGAGGGTGTTGTACTCTCATCTACTGTACAAATCAGTATATCAGTATTTTAGGGTCCAAAATATTTCCAATGGGGAAGTGTGATCATAACTGAATCAAGGACCTAAGGATTAGCTCAAAATTCAAAGTTACAGGATTGGGTTGAAACCAAGATGGTTGCGTAGATATCATGTTCCTGATTCTAGTGCCATGAATGGTTTGAAAAACAGACACCGTATGAAGAAGTTATTGTACTTTGAATGCTGAGTGGGTCGAGTGGAGCGCGGAGGGGCCAACCCTCCTCCCATGGAATCTCATCACGTGACCAGTGTGGGAGCTTAATGTTAAGCACACTTAAGGAGCTTAATCCTTCGTTTAATATTTAATTAAAATTTATTTAAGTGGAGTTTAATGTGGCGGAGATTCTGGAGGCGCTCCCAAATTTAGGCAGACTTCCACTTTTAGTTGATTTAACTAGCAGTTGCCCCACATTTAGTGAAGGAAATTGGTGCAAAGTTGTTTTGGTCATAACTCACTCAATTTCCAACCATTTTGAAAGTGCCAATAGTCAATTTTGACTATCTCAGATATTCCTGACTCATTGGTGAGAGTTTTAGAGTCATCAAAGAACTTTTGAGTAGGTTTTTTTCTTCAGTGAAGTTCAAGGGGCTACGAGGAGGCAGCAGCAGTTTGAGGCTTAGCCAGTGCAGCTAGAAGCCTTATTTAGAAATCCAATAGTCAATTTTGGATATTTCAGATGTTTTGAAAATAATGGTGTGGTTTTCAAAGCCTGTAGAGAAATTTTGAATGCTGAGATGCTTCAATGAAGTTCCAGGGGCAATTAGTGCCAACTTTTTCCAGTAGCAGTTCAGGGTCTAGCCAAGGTAGCTAGAGACCTTATTCAACGAACCAATAGTCATTTATGACTGAAATTGGCATTATGAATCCATTTATGGAGGTTTAGAAGCTAATGAGGACTTTTACAGGCCGAGAACACATCAGATATGTATTTAGTGACCCGAGTGCCAGGGGGTGTTGACAGGTGTTGGAGGCGAAACTAGAGCAGCTGAAGGCCATTTTCACTGAAAAATAGTCTATCCTGAATAATTTTGGCATTATGAATCCAATGAAGGGATTTTCAGAGACATCTGATCACTTCTAGAGCTCGAGAAGCTGAAGAAAATTTTTGGGCAGCCTAGGGAAAATGATGGAGGAAGGCCTAGTTTGGGGATGCAGTGCTCGTTTTGAGAAAATAATAAGTCGATATTTGGTGTTTGATGTGTGCTCGATAGATTAGGTGTGGTTTCAGGGATATATGAAGAATTCTGAAGGAGTTAGTGACATAGTTTAGCTCAGTGTAGCTCAGAGCACCCACAAAAGGAATCGAGTCTAAGGAAGCCTAAAGTTGTTTGCAGAGTCATGACAGTCATGAAAGGGATGTACATGGTATCCTCGGCCCTTTGGATTAGTTCAATATCCATTGGAGTTAAGTGTGGAACTTTTAAAAGAAAATTTACCATAATCCCAAAGAGCCAAGTCACGATGACAAAAGCTCAAGGAGACGTAGCCCACAATATTCGGGTGAACTCCTAGATTAATTTTTTTGTTAAGTGTGGATGTTTTATTGCTCCATTATATTGTTGTTTCACATGTTTAATATCAGCAAAAACAAATGGTCTTAAAAGCACTTAAACAGTTAAAAATCACACACCTCTTTCAAGCATAAATTCCGCATATTGTCAAGTATAAGCTAGATATTTTATTTGTTTAACTGAGTGGAAGGTTCTTGAAAAGCATAACAAGTTATCCAACCCATTTTCAGATCAACCATAGATAATCGTTATCGTAGAATCTGGAAAAGGTCTCCGCATTGAGCCCAACTTTTGGATTAATGTTAGTGGTTGACATTTGATAAGTAGTTAGACTTATCATAAAATAAAGGGAAAATACATGAATGAAATCTATTTTTGTAATTTAAATTTTTATTTTAGTATATATTTTAATAATTTAATTAAAATTATTAGTGAGACTTCATTATATATGTGGTAGACATGGTATTAGACCTTCAATTATTTTTGGATCACGTATTACTTTGCGCAATATGATGCAACCCAAGAAAAAAACAACGTTACGTGAATTAATTTTGCCATAATTTTTTGATGTTACATAGTTTTATATTTTTCATTGTTAAGCTTCATAGGAATCTACCAAAAATAAAAATCCTTGAAAATATATCTCATACTCACACTCACGTAAATAACATATTTACCATCAATTACTATCGACCATAATTAAAAAAAAATATTTGCATTGTAGAGAGTTTGGAGGAATTAATGTCGCATTTTCTACTTTCAACATATTTACCATCGATTAATACAGCATAATTTAAAAAATATTTTCTCATTCATACGCTGCTCAGATATAATAAAGGGTCATACTTGGTTTGGATTGCTTTTACCTCAGTTTTTTAATAAAAAATCATAAGTTGCAACCTGTTATATATCATATTATTACTCATAAATACCTAGATCTTAGTTTCTATTTGTGTACAACCAAAAATGTGTGAGCGTTAAACATTCATTTCTCCAATTGAAAAAGAAAGCCAATAAGGCAAATTATAAAAGTCCCTTAACGGCTTCACAGGTACAACGAAACATCCGATCATAATGTAGATGGGGAATCTGTTTGAGCCTATGTGCACGACCCTCAGTGAGCCTAGACCCCGAGCCTAGATACTTCTATCTGATGGGAACGAGCCATAAGAGTTGATGGGAATGAGCCATACGAGAACGAGAGGTAGAAGGAAAGGTATTCACCACTTAAAGAATATAAATGAATATCTTTCCTGCTAGTCATAACAAAACAGATTGGTCTAACCCTTTTAGGCAAGGTATAACCCAATAACCACTAGCCCTTAAGCCCTATTTTTCATGTAAATGAGTGTTGGGAGCAATTCGTTGTAGAGTGCATGCATCTAAACACCCACTTGAACAGAGTTTGCACCTTGTCTCCATGAAAGCCATGAATCACCAATTTTGTATGGCCTCCATGCCTTTGTATTTGGATGGCAAGTGTAAAGAACCATTATGTGTAGCCTCAAAAGAAAGTAATGAGTAACGACAAATTTATAGGTCTAAGTGAAATTTGATACATAAGCGCAGATGAAAAAGGTTCAAAACTCCGCAAACTTCACATCAACAAATGGAACAAAGATGCAAACACACATTAAAAAAAAAACTAGACACATAGAGAATGTAGAAAATCATAACCACTGTACACACTCGCAAAAAGGGGTGGATTTGTTGCCATCTTTGTAGAAAGTAGAGAGTTCAAGCCAAGTGAAAGCCATAGAGATAGAGTTCAAGCTTTAGTTGTTATTTATAGACTTAAGTTTGACTTTAGTCCCATGGAGTAAGGCCCTAAGGCCCTATGAACAGACTGTAAGGTCTATTTTTAGTGTTGTCCCATGCCTTAAGTTGTAGTCAAGGAAGGCATATGTTTCCTTATTGGACTTGTTTAGTATTTGTTATATTAGGTTGAGAATGATAATAAAAGCTATTTTTGGAAACGATGAGGAAGGTTTATTAATAGAGGCTAGTGCCATTCCTAGCATTAAAAACTGATAATGGTAATATAGCTAATGGTGTAGTATGGTCTTACACTTTTTATAGTTCAAAAAATACTTTTGATTTCGTAATTATTTTTGTTTTCGAGTTGACAACGAGAGCTATTCAAAACCAAACTCTGCATAGAATATACATTGGACTATCAAGAAGTTACAAATGTGCGCTCATCGTTCAAACAAGTCATCCCCTTCACTTTTTCCCTTCTTGAAGTCACCAGTGGTTGTGAAGACTCGTTCATCTACCTCAACTATGTTGAAGTAGGGAATGGAATCCTTGCCTAGGAAATCAAATTGTAGAGGCTTTGGGGGAATTAATGTCACATTTTCTACTTTCAATGTGCAAGAACCCACTGTATCAGGCTTGTCATCATCCTTCTCATTGCCAACCCTCAAAGCAAGCCTATCAATCAGGTATGTTGCAAGTGCAATTTGTCTACTCATCTCATCCTTTGACTTAAACCATCTAGTATATGTTTCTTGAATGTTATCTACATAATCCTCGAGCATTCTTGCCTTCTCATATACTTTTCTCTGTCACTTTGGCATTTCCAAGAACTATGAGGAGCCAATAATACATATTTAAATTCTTTTGGATTTATTGGGTCATTCCAATAAGCCAACAATGTTACAGTCCTGTCATGCCTGATCTCCTTCCACTTGTGGCCGACATTATACACTTTGGGATGGGATAATATTTCCCTATATTGATTCTAATATATTCTAGATCTTCTTCAATTTACCCATTTTGGAATGCTCTCCACAACCACGGAAAAGCCTTGGTGACTCAACTCTGAAGTTCCCAACCTCCTCTTTCACTCCATCAACAATTGCCCACATATACTTCTCCTGTTGTTGCTTCTTTTCTTTCGGAGCTTCTTTTCCTTTGTGTTCACATGTTTCTTCTTCTTTTTTCCTCCAAGATGTGATTTGTAAATCAGGGTAGAATCACATAGCTCGAACTTTTGATTAACATGGTTAGTCCCAAGAACTTGCTTCCAATCATGCCAAAAATTCTCTATAAATTTTGGCTTTGTGGCATCGTCTGTGTCCTTCATGACTACAAATATAGTGCTAATCTACTCTTCTCTATGAGTAAGAATAACTGGCTTGCCATTGTGAAGCATAGTGGCTCCATGAGGTTGGTAAGGGGGAGGGAAAATTACTCCGTTCTACTCCAATGTTTCCCACTTCACCTGTTCCTTGACAACCATTTTAAGTGCAAGTTTCACTGATGGAGCTTTTGGCACTAATGCTTTTAGTGGAAATTTCCAAATATAAGTTGGGTTAGAAGAAATCGAATTTGCTAATGCTGCCTTTGGAATCAATTGAGGATGGAAAACGAAATCCTGCAAAACAATACGTTTCCAAGTATAAGATGACATTGTGCAAACTACAATTTACTGATATTTTATATTTTTCCTTTTTGCTTTATATTTGACTTATACAAGAGAGAAACACAATTATTAATCTTTTGTATGTTTTCACAATATTTCAAATTGTTTAATTAATTTTCAATATTAAACATATTATTTTTGCTTTGAATGTTGACAGTGTCAATGCTAATGTTTCCTACGCAACATTTGATACCATTGTTAGCTATACCAATTTTCTAAATTATTCACCGATGAAAAAAGGAAAGGTGACCCAACCTCTTGGTGGAGCATCAATGATAGCTCTATGGTGCAAGTAGGCCCTAGCTGTATGACAAACGCCTCACCATCACGATCAAAGTGGTGAGCCTTGTAAAAACGCCCGTCAATTTTAAACCCTCAAGGGAATGAAAGGTGGCCCCAACCTATTGGTGGGGCATCACAGATCGCTCTATGGTGCAAGTACGCCATAGCTTTATGACAAACGCGTCACCATTACGATCAAGGTGGTGAGTATCGAGGTTATGGAAGTGGCAGAAAATCCTTCGTAACTCGGAGACAAGGCCCTCTGAAGACTCAGTAGAGAAATCCTTCCGTCTCCAAGCCCAGGTGGGACCTCAGAAATTGTCAGTCGACATGGTGAGGATGATCAAAAGCAGAGTTCTATTGCCTCCTTCCACCGCCATGGTGGGGACATCAGTGGTCATAAAGTCCTGGTGGGGCCTCACGTTTTGCTCACTTGTGAGGACAAGGCCCCTGTGAAAATTGAGTAGAGAAATCCTGCGGCCTTTCAAGCCCAGCTGGCAATCTCAGCCGTCATGAGTGACGTTTCTGTTTGCTGAGTAGACAACTCGATCAGAAATCCACAGTTGTCACTAGTGAGGTAAGATAGAGGGTATCTCCCTTCTTGATGATTACTGTTTACTTTCTCCAGTCATCCCCAGCTGACTTTTCCTTTCCCTTAATGAATCCGAAATTGGCCTTTCTGCTTCAATATCGATTGCAATGGCCACCATACTCTTAGAACCACCCGTTCAATGAAAATTGTAACTAATAATATCAATCACAGAACAAGACAAGTTGCAACTTGCAACCGGGCCTGTGCGATAAGAGTAATAAATAATAGAAATTTTGAAAAATGTTTAACGTATTGACAACCCTGCGTCAGACATTTAATATATATATATTTAAAAACCAGCGGAAATTAAAATTAAATAAAAAAAAAATTTCCTCAAATTTTGAGGAACACTTTTCTACGTGATAAAGGCCTTTTGAAGAGTTGTGACGTGTCTCACCATGACTATCGAGGTGGTGGAATTGGGGCCATCAATATCCTTAAAATTCTTAGTCGCGGAGACAAAGACCTTAAGACTGAGTAAAGAAATCCTTCCGCCTCTGAAGCCGAGGTGGGACCTGAGAAAACCTCAGTCGTCATGGTGATAGTGATCAAAAGCCGACTTCTATTGCCTCCTTGCACAACACCGATAGTCAAGGTGGAGGCATCAGGGGCGATAAAGTCCTGGCGGGGCCTCACGTTTTGCTCACCTGTGGAGAAAAGGCCTGTTAGAGAAAACCTCTTTCAAGCCCAGTTGGCACTGAGAAATCCTCCTCAGTCGTCATGGTGACGCTGAACATGGTGTTACACGAAGGGTATCTCCCTTTTTCAACTCCTGTTTACTTTCTCCAGCTGTGATCACCACCATGACGATTGAGTAATCGTTAAGCTAGGGGATTGACCTTTCCTTCCTCTTTATAAATCCGAAATTGGCATTTCTGGTGAGAGCATGTTTTCATCCGCCACAGCCACCACCACCTTTTCTGCTTCAATATCGATTGCAATGGCGGCCAATATACATCGCCTGCTTTGCTGCTTTAATGGCAATGGTGGGAGAGAGACGAAGACATATAACAGATACGACGTATTTCTGAGCTTCCGAGGACTCGATGTGAGAAAAGGGTTTGTCGATCATCTCTACCACGCCCTCACCGTCGCAGGATTCCACGTATTCCTTGACACCCACCATCTCCAGAAGGGAGAGGACATCTCCGCAGGTTTACAACACGCAATCGAGGTAAGTCGTATCTTGATCCCCATATTCTCCATCAATTACGCACAATCTGCATGGTGCCTCAGAGAAATCTCTCTTATGGAGAAAGGGAGGAAAAAGGGATCGGCCATTGTCGTCCCTCTGTTTTACAATGTGACTCCCTCTCAAGTTCGGCACCCGGATCAATCTCATGGCAGCCCATTTGCTGAAGCATTCCAAGAGCATGAGAGCAGTGGCAAATACAGCGCACAAGAAATTGATGAATGGAAGGCTGCTCTCTCTACAAGCTCTCGTCTAGCTGGGTGGTCGCTCCAAGAAAACACAAATGGGTGGGTGACATATCATCGTTCCCTGTTCTGCTCTCTTCTTATTAGTCCCTGCCGCCTGCGGCATGGCAGGGACTATTGTAATCGCTTTTGGGTGTTTTATTAGTCCCCGGAGGAAAATGAGACCGAACCATTTAACTTAATATAAAGTTTTAAAGACAGTTTTCTGCCTGCCGCCGGTGAGAACCAATCCACAATTGCCTGCCGCCGATGAGAACCAATCCACAATTTGGAGGTCTTATTTGGCCTCATATCGAGGCCAGACCTATCGAAACTTAGGTTAAATGTTAACTTGATTCTGTCTTTATTCCTATTTTTCTAGTTCTTATCGACTAATGCTAGCATTAGTTAGGAAGCATAAAATGTTTGGACAATTCTTTGCATGCGAGTGGCATCCATGTTTGAAAGGGTGCTTTTGATAGAATGCTCTGTAAAACCGCCACATACACCCGGCCATGCACATAGTGTCACGTACACCGGCGCCCTGAGAGGTATCCTGCGAGGTATCAGTAGTAGGGTTAAATTAAATGCATCCATTGAGGGCCGAGTAGTCACCGACGGGAGCGTGCAGGTTCTGAACAGCTCCTTCATTTCTTCAGACAGGAGCGTGCAGGTTCTGAACGGTGCTTCTCGCTGGCCGGAAAGAGTTTCTCCTTCGCATGTATAAGAGAACAGTATGAGAGTAGCAGTAGGGGCTCTTCTGGCCCATTCTCTTTCTACACCGCCAATTCTTACTAGCGAATTCGCCATGGCCATGGCAGACCTCCTCGCATTCAGCTGAGAATGAGTAGCAGAAGCCGGGGAATTATCATAATTTTTGTGAAGACTGCAACGGAACGAACACATGCTCCACGCTTTTCCAGAACTTGAAGAGGTGTGCAGCTTGCTATGTCCTTGTTCTTTTCTAGAAAATGAGAAGTTATGTAAAGGATAGTAGGACTGCCGAAAGTGCTGAGCTTTACCATCACAGATTGCTTACCAAGCTCTGATAATTCCATACCGCCGAGGCCGCTGCTCTTGAGAATGTCAAGTGTAGCTGGTAAGTTGAGCAGTGAGCTTTTAGACATTAAAATCTCATGCTTTACTGTCAAAAACTTAAAAAGTACTAGACTAATGAAATTATTGAAAAACATTTGACAATTTTCGGTCACAATTAAGACGATTGTTTTTCGCAAAATAAGCTACAGGAGTACAGATATCCATGCATTATTACAGATCTATACTATAATGTATGCTTCATGTTGCATTTAACACTTTAACACGCTATATAGAGGTTGTAGATCTAACGCTTTGTACAGGAAAGCAATTCTTTTATATAGATTAAAACTAGCTACAGCAGTTATCTTTATAAGCGTTAATACGCTCTCAATTTGTACAAAAACATTGGGTTTTTTTTCCTGAAATGGCCAGTTTATTACAATATTGGAATTTCTTTTAAGAAGGATAATTGGGTTTGGGTAAAATCCCCAATTCGGGGAAGCAGTAACGCCAACACCGTGTTTCCACTCCAGGCTGGGTACTTTTGTCTAAATATGAAAATTTTGCAACTAACCTCTCAAGTTCACCTTGAAAGCAGTAACGCCAACACCGTGTTTCCACTCCAGACTTGGGTACTTTTGTCTAAATATGAAAATTTTGCAACTAACCTTTCAAGTTCACCGGACAACACCGCAACCTTGCTTGGATACTTGCTTCCTTGTCACTGGTTATTAATTCAAGTGGAAAATCACTTACCTGCAGCGACTGCTCTCAATACCCTTCCAAGAAACTGGTGTGTGCATTCAATGATGACCATTACTGTGCAGAGCAACTTTGCGCCATGGAATATTAACACATCACATACCCCTGATAAGTTTTCGGAATGTTTTCATTTTTTATTGATGGACTGTGTCTTTTCTAGCATGATACAGTGTTAGGTGGCTTGGTTTAGCGCCCTGCATGCATGCACTAGCTCAGAAGGAAGTGAGACACCTTGCCCTCAAGGCAGGGCCCACATGGTCATCAAGTTTTACTTTAAATTTTTTATTTTATATGAACCCAGTCAACGAAGTTCTGGTAACATTAAATTATTACAAAAATGTTTTTGCCCAAGTATTTCAGTCTCTTGGAAATCAGGCTGTAACTCAGGCATCATTACTTGAAAAAACTGTTTTTTTCTTGGCTGTAACCCATCTTTTTTTTAATAAGAATTTTGTTTGTTGATACTATTGGAGGTTGGACGCAATACCATCGGTTTTGTTCTTTACGAAGGAACTAAGACTTCGATGGGTAGTGCACTTTGTATTATCACTGGTTTAAATTTAATTATAGACTTTTTGTTACCACCTTAAAATTTTAGCTCGTTAAATTTGGAAGCATTATGGTAGAATGGGTGTTCCTCTGCCCTTTTCACATTGGCACATTTCTTCCTAAACTGTATAAAATATTGTGTCTATGGTTCAGTAAGAGTTTCCAGCATGTCTACCTCTTTTTTTCACAAGTTAAACATTAAATACATGGTTTTGAGAATTTGAAGCGGAGATATGTAATACTGTTTTTATGAACATTCACATTGGAATTACTATTAGAATTATGGTAGTTAAAATTCTTTTGCCCCACCGCATATCTCACTTGTTTGGTTTCCTTCGTTTATTAGCTTACAAACTACTTCATTATATATTTTCTACTTTTCTATTACGCAGTAGTCAAACCTTTTTATGCAATGATCTATAATATAAATTGTAACGATGTAGTTATTAAATACATGGTTCTGAGAATTTGAAGCAGAGATATGTAACACTGTTTTTATGAACATTCCCAATTGTTGTTCGAAATGCATAGTTGATCAGAGTTTTCAGGCCCATTTGTCGGGTTGACCGTTGACCAGTTAGTTACACATATTCTTTAACTCAATGGTAGGGACTTGCTGCTTCGCAGCTTCCCTTGTTTATATATTACTTATGTTTCTGCTTATACCTTTAGTATTTTTAAACTCTCTGCAGATACGAGGCAGCGCTGGTGAAGCGAGTGGTTGAAGACGTGCATAAACTTTGTAAGAGACGAACCGCTTGCCTTTGATTTACCAGTACTACTCCAGCACGGCGTCCAGTGAAAGAAGATCATCTTCTAAAGAAATCTCCACGGGGTTTTGGAGACTTTTTAAGCTTGCTTGTTAAATAGGGCTATGCTCTAGTCAATTAGAGAAACAAGGCACAGACAAGAGTGTAATATAAATATGCTTCCAGAACAGTTAGAAACATTAAAGTCACCTGCCGTGCCTTGGGCATGAAGAACAAAGAACAAAGTACAGCAGCAGCAGCAGCAACGCAGAGGAGATTGAGTGCACAGCACCATATAATAAAGAGGAATTAATTTTGTTATGGGCGAGAAGTTACTTTAGTAGAGAAATGAAGATTTTTGTCTACGTAGGAGCAGAATTCATTAAAACAGTCAAGTCGGGCTTTAAAGTCCTCAACAGCCAAAATGAATGAATTGCTTATAAACATGCGGAAGTCACTTATGAAGCGCAAGGACAAGTGGTCCCCACCACTTTGTCGCAGATCGCAGATCGCACTTTTGAAGTGTCAAGTGTCTTGTTGATATGGAAATCCGCGATGTGCGATGGTTGCGCCATTGCAACATCGCAATATCGCATTTTACCGCAATCACCCTCCGCCATCGCAAGTTTGTTTATTGCGATGTGCGATCATCATATCGCGCGCGTGCGTACGTACGCATGTTATATATATATATATATATATATATATATATATATATATATATATATATATATATATATGTTACCGCCCATCCATGTATCATCGCAAATATTGAAAGTTGCGATGTGTGATTGTCACACGATCGCACGATCGCACAATCACATTTACATTGTTCGTTCCGCCATATGTTATCGCAGATATTTGCGATGCGATCTCATCGCACATCGCAAATATCGCAAATTACATTTTTTGTTGTTCCGTCGTTCCGCCATATCGCATATCACAATACTGTCAATTGTGATGGCCGACTACGACGTGGTCCCCACTCGTACGTCGCACCAATATCAAAGTTTTATGTTTTGCAAGGTTTTCCTTTGTAATTGTTTTATTCTTGTTTTAAGTATTTTATTCCGTCGCGCCATATAAAAGGAGAAAAAGGCCCGTGAGGCAAATGTATGTAATGAATGTATTGTTATTGTAAACGTTGTGTGTGAGCCCGCAGGCAGGAAAACACAGTAAAAAGAACTGAGCATTGTTTTGTGCGTTCTTGAGAGAGAGACAGAGAGTTATTTTGTTGTAGCACTGCGTCTGTAGCATTCTTGATAGTAATTTGTGAATCCCTCTGTACCGAGGAAGAAATTTGTAGTAGTTTTCAGTTTGTTTAATGAAATATAAGAAAGCATTTTAATGCCATCTTTGTCTCCTCACTGCGATTAAAATTTCTGTTTTTAACATCTCTGTGTTGTAGAGGGGAGTTTATATTCTCTCCACTGTTTGTTTGGAATTTCCCAAAATCCCAACTTGGTATCAGAGTTAGTTCAGGCTCTTTGAATGTCTCAAAGAAGCTGAAGAAGAAGAAGACTTGTTGAAGCGTTTTCTCCAGCAGCATGAAAGCTCAACAGAAGTCAAAAGGTCAGGTATTTCTCAAAGATAACAGAGTTGTTATTTTGTTTAAAGAGTTTGTTCTTTCAAGAAGGAAATACAGTTTATATAAGCTTAGAGTTCAGTTTTGAAGCAATGGCTGGACCAAGCACTGGTATGAGTCTTGGAAATGTTCAACTTCCACAGTTTAATGGAAAGAACTATGATTATTGGGCCATTACCATGAGAGCCCTGTTTGTATCACAAGACCTATGGGAATTAGTAGAAGATGGTTTTACAGAACCAGCTGATGAGCAGGCTTTTAAAGCCTTAACTCAAGCAGAGAAGGATGTGTTGAAGAATAATAGGAAGAAAGACTCTAAAGCTCTCTTCTTATTGTATCAAGCTGTAAATGAGAGTATGTTTCCGAGGATAGCAGCAGCTAAGAAATCCAAGGAGGCATGGGAAACTCTAAAAGTAGCCTATCAAGGTATGGATAAAGTTAAGACAACAAAACTTCAATTGCTGAGAAGAGATTTTGAAACTCTTTGCATGAAATAGTCAGATAATGTAGATACATTTTTTACACATGTAATTGGGATTGTAAATCAGATAAGATCCCATGGAGAAACTCTTGAAGAGAGAAGGATAGTGGAAAAACTTTTGAGATGCTTACCCTCAAAGTTTGATGTTATAGTTACCACCATAGAAGAGACCAAAGATCTCTCACAGTTCACAGTAGATGAACTTCATGCCTCGTTGATGACTCATGAATAGAGATTGAGCAGAGATGAACACTCATCTCTTGAGCACGCCTTCAAGACCCAGATGCCTTCAGGAAGAGGAAGAGGTCAAGGTAACGGAAGAGGAAGAGGCAGAAGCCAGAACATAGGTGGAAGGAACAACCCTTGACATTCACATGGAAGGAGCAACAGTCAAAGTGAGAGCCACGGCCAAAGCAACAGCCAGCAAGGTGGACATCAACAACAACATGCTCATGGACAAAGGTATGACAAATCCAATGTCCAATGGCATTATTGCAAGAAGTATGGGCACTATGCCAATGAATGTAGAAAGAAGCAAAATGACATGAAAAATAAGCAGAATGCTAATGTAGCAAAAGAAGAAAAGAACCCAAGTAATGTGCTGTTAACATGTAATGTAGCACAAGATAGAGCAGATGATGTTTGGTTCTTAGATTCTGGATGTAGTAATCACATGACTGGCAACAAAGCAGTGTTTGCCAATCTAGATGAAGAAGTTAAATCTGAAGTGACCACAGGGACTGATACTAAGATCTCTGTCAAAGGAAAAGGCAGAGTTAGTATTCGAGCAAGAAATGGGGAGCAGAAATTTGTTCCTGATGTGCATTATGTTCCAGGTTTGAAGTGTAATATTTTGAGCGTTGGGCAGCTCATAAACAAAGGTTACAATGTAATATTTAAAGATGATGTGTGCACAATAAAAGATATTCCTCCAAGTAAGAAAATTATTGCTGAAATTCAAATGACCAGTAATAGGATGTTTCCTCTCAAGCTCAACATTGACTTGAAGCAAAAGGAAAAAAGCATAGCAGTTGTAACACAAGAAGCCTTTCAGAAGGAAGCAAAGGATGAAAATTGGTTATGGCATCTGAGATTTGGACATCTCAATTTCGGAGGATTAAATTTGTTGCACAGAAAAGGAATGG
Organism: Pinus albicaulis; assembly: GCA_034641835.2. Lineage (NCBI taxonomy): Eukaryota > Viridiplantae > Streptophyta > Pinopsida > Pinales > Pinaceae > Pinus > Pinus albicaulis. The sequence continues at coordinate 976,351,971 of CM076584.1, read as the reverse complement.
TAAGAGGTTTACCATTGATTGAAAAACCTGACAGCCTATGTGAAGGCTGCATCTTGGGAAAACAACACAGAGAAAGTTTTCCTTTCAGAGAAAAGCATAAGGGCGAAAGAACCCTTAGAGATAATCCACTCAGATTTATGTGGGCCGATGCAGACAGCATCAGTTTCAGGCAACAACTACATGCTAACCTTCATAGATGATTTCACAAGAAAAGTGTGGGTTTATTTTCTGAAATATAAGAGTGAAGTATTTCAGAAAGTTTGCCACTTTAAAGCCCTTGTAGAGAAGTAGAGTGGCCAGTACATTAAAGTTCTCAGAACCGATAGAGGAGGAGAATATATCTCAAAGGAATTTCTGTGTTTTTGCAGAGAGAATGGCATACACAAGAAGTTTACCACAAGGTACACACCGCAATAGAATGGAGTTGCTGAAAGGAAGAATCGAACCATAATGGAGATGGTGAGAAGCATGCTGAAGGCAAAGCACTTGCCGAATGAGTATTGGGCAGAAGCAGCAAACTGTGCTGCGTATATTTTAAATAGATGCCCTACAAAAGCTGTGATGAACAAGGTTCCGAAAGAAGCGTGGAGTGGCAGAAAACAGGGAGTCACCCACATGAGAGTTTTTGGATGTGTGGCATATGTACACATTCCAGACAAGTTGAGAAAGAAGTTGGATAGTAAGGGGGAGAAGTGCATTTTCCTTGGATATTGTGAAGATTCCAGAGGATACAGATTGTATAACCCATCCACAAAGAAGTTTGTAATAAGCAGAGATGTGCAATTTATTGAAGAGGAAGCATGGGATGGAAGCATTGAGAAAACAGTCAATGTTAAAAGTTGTTTGTCTCATGATGAAGATGAAGAAGATGTAGTTGAAATTAGCAACTCATCGGCAGCACAACCTCCACCAACACAATGACAGCAAGGGACATCTCAAGCAGCACCGAGAACACCCTTGAGAAGAAGTGGGAGTGCATCTCCAAGCACACCACATGGAGCTGAATTGAGTGCTTCAACAAGCACGACTACACCAAGTGAAAAAGGGACAAAGTTCAAAAGTCTCAGAGAAATCTATGAGCAAGGAGTAGCAGATGAAGGTATGAATTCCTTATTTGCTTTGTATTGTCAAGTTGATGATCCTATTGATTTTGAAGATGCTATTAAAGATAAAAAAACAGATAGAAGCTATGGACGAAGAAATTAAAGCCATAGAGAAGAACAAAACATGGGAGTTGGTTGATCTCCCAGAAGGTAAAGAAGTCATTGGAGTTAAATGGGTTTATAAGACCAAGAGCGATGCTGAAGGAAAAATAGAAAGACACAAGGCCAGACTTGCTGTCAAAGGATATAAGCAGAAGCATGGAATTGATTATGAAGAAAATTTTGCACCAGTTGCAAGAATGGAAACAGTAAGAGCAGTGTTGTCCATAACAGCACAAAACAATTGGAAAGTATACCAGATGGATGTAAAATCCGCATTTTTAAATGTAATTTTAACGGAAAAGGTATATGTGGAACAACCTCTTGGATATGAGAAGAAAGGCTAAGAGCATAAGGTCTGCAAATTGAAGAAAGCTCTTTATGGGCTGAAGCAAGCGCCAAGAGCATGGTACAGTAGGATAGAATCCTATCTACTGGAAAATGAATTTGAGAAGTGTGAGGGAGAACCCACCCTCTACATCAAAGAAAATGATGGTAAGATGTTGATTGTTGTTTTATATGTTGATGATTTGATATTTACAGGTAATGATGATTACCTTGTTGAAAATTTTAAAATAGTCATGAAAGATGAATTTGAAATGACAGACATGGGTTTGTTGAGATACTTCTTGGGAATAGAAGTAGAGCAAAGTGAGAAAGGGATTTTTATATCTCAAGCAAAGTATGTGAATCAAGTTTTAGAAAGATTTAATATGCAGGAGTGCAAAGATGCAATTACTCCCACAGTAATGGGATTGAAGTTGAGTAAAGATGACAGCAACAAGGATGTTGATCCAAGTTTGTATAAAAGCATAGTTGGCAGCCTCATGTATTTGATTGCAACTAGGCCGGATATTATGCATGCTGTTAGCTTAATTTCTAGATTTATGGAGAAGCCAAAAGAAGCACATTGGCAAGTAGCAAAGAGAATTCTGAGGTATGTGAAAGGAACAAAAGGATTTGGTATTCTGTATACAGCTTCAGAAAATTCAGAATTAGTTGGATACACTGAAAGTGATTGGGCTGGAAGTGTAGATGATTGGAAGAGCACTTCCAGTTATGTTTTTCATATGGGTTCAGGAGCCATTTCATGGGCTTCTAAGAAACAGCCGATTGTAGCATTGTCTACAACAGAGGCAGAATATGTGGCAGCTACAGCAGTAGCGTGTTAAGCAATTTGGATGAGAAGGATGTTGAGAATTTTGTGCCAAGAATAGGTAAAGGGCACTGTGATTTTTTGTGACAATAGCTCAGCTATTGCATTGCCAAAGAATTATGTGTTTCACAAAAGAACGAAACACATAGACACAAAGTGTCATTATATTAGATAATTGGTAAAAAATGGAGAAATTGTTTTGCAGCATTGTAAAACAGAGGAGCAATATGCATATATTTTGACAAAGCCATTGGGGCAGAAGACCTTTGAATTTTTAAGAAAATGTTTGGGTTTAATGGATAACCCAGCAGCTGACTTTAAGGGGGAGTGTTAGAAATATTAAAGTCACCTGCCGTGCCTTGGGCATGAAGAACAAAGAACAAAGTACAATAGCAGCAGCAGCATCACAGAGGATATTGAGTGCACAGCACCGTATAATAAAGAGGAATTAATTTTGTTATGGGCGAGAAGTTACTTCAGCAGAGAAATGAAGATTTTTGTCTATGGAGGAGCAGAATTCATTAAAACAGTCAAGTCGGGCTTTAAAGCCCTCAACAGCCAAAATGAATGAATTGCTTATAAACAGGCGGAAGTCACTTATGAAGCGGAAGGACAAGTGGTCCCCACCACTTTTTCGCAGATTGCAGATCGCACTTTTGAAGTGTCAAGTGTCTTGTTGATATGGAAATCCGTGATGTGCGATGGTTGCGCCATCGCAACATCGCAACATCGCAATATCGCATTTTACCGCAATCACCCTTCGCCATCGCAAGTTTGTTTATTGCGATGTGCGATCGTCGCGCCATCGCGTGATCGCACAACTGCATGTTATATATATATATATATATATATATATATATATATATATATATATATATATATATATATATATATATATATATATGTTACCACCCATCCATGTATCATCGCAAATAGTGAAAGTTGGGATGTGCGATCGTCGCACCATCGCATGATCGCACAATCACATTTCCATTGTTCGTTCTGCCATATGTTATCGCAGATATTTGCGATGCGATCTCATCGCACATCGCAAATATCTCAAATCACATTTTTTGTTGTTCCGCCGTTCCGCCATATCGCATATCGCAATACTGTCAATTGCGATGGCCGACTACGACGTGGTCCCCACTCGTACGTCGCGCCAATATCAAAGTTTTATGTTTTGCAAGGTTTTCCTTTGTAATTGTTTTATTGTTGTTTTATGTATTTTATTCCACCGCGCCATATAAAAGGAGAAAAAGGCCTGTGAGGCAAATGTATGTAATGAATGTATTGTTATTGTAAACACTGTGTGTGAGCCCACAGGCAGGAAAACACAGTAAGAAGAACTGAGCACTGTTTTGTGCGTTCTTGAGAGAGAGACAGAGTTATTTTGTTGTAGCACTGCGTCTGTAGCAGTCTTGATAGTAATTTGTGAATCCCTCTGTACTCAGGAAGAAATTTGTAGTAGTTTTCAGTTTGTTTAATGAAATATAAGAAAGCATTTTAATACCATCTCTGTCTCCTGTCTGCGATTAAAATTTCTGTTTTTAACATCTCTGTGTTGTAGAGGGGAGTTTATATTCTCTCCACTGTTTGTTTGGAATTTCCCAAAATCCCAACTGAACTTCTATGATTTACTAAATGTCTGCATTACATTAAATGTGTAATCGATGGCTCAATTTATTTGTAATTTATCCGGTTTGATTACTAATGATTCTCTATAACAATTTCTCTGGGTGGGTTATGTTTTATGCTTTCCATGTACCGTGACTAGTTCTGGGATTCTTAGTTCCTCGAATCATTGTTTTCTTTTGGACTGTACCTGAGAGAAAAATAATCGCAAATTATTTTTGTCCATTTAGATTAATCTTTTTATTCTTTTGCACTGTATTGAAGAGAAAAAAATGATTGCAGATGATTTTTCTTCATTTAGATTATTCATTTGGAATGTAGTGAAGAGGAAAATATTTTATATTATTTTATTTTTCATTTAGTTTGAGATAAGGTAAAGGTTACTTTAATGTTTATTAAATAATTATTTGTTTAATAATGAAATGTGGTTATTAGAAATATCGTTTTGTATTTAAAAAAAATAATTTACAATTTTTCTTGTAAGGTTTTGAGACTTTTGTGATTTATAAAATAAATAGATGTTAATTGGAAAAAACATTTATCTAATTTTAATTGTGTAAAATTTGATTTATAAAATAAATAAATGTTAATTGGAAAAAACATTTATCTAATTTTAATTGTGTAAAATTTGATTTAGTATTGTGTAAAATTAATTTATTATTAAGTGAAATTTATTAATATTTTTTTTTGAAATTAATTTATTATTATATAAAATTTATTAGTAAAATTGTATGAAATTTGATTTATTATTATGTGAAATCAATTCATTATTATGAGAAATTTAATTAAATTTAAATAGCTCTTTAAGTTATTAAAAATGTATTTTAATATTTAAAAAAAAATCTCTAATTATTAAAAATACTTTTAAAATTTAATTAAATAAAATAATATTATAAAAATGATTAGATTGAATAGTTATAATAACAACACCTTCATTATCAACTCTTCCAAAATGAAAAGCGGTTATCAAAATTTTGAGAAAAATGTATTTTAATATTTTAAACAAAATTACTCAAAAAATTTCTAATTATTAAAAATATTTTTAAAATTTATTTAAATAAAATAATATTATCAAAATTAATTAGATTTAAATAACTATAATAATAACACCTTCATAATTAACTCCTTAAAAATGAAAATGAAAACTCGTTATCAAAATTCAAAATTTTGGGAGACTTGATTGAGCTTGGATAACCTGACACAATCCCACCCTCGACTTTTCTCATAAATTTAAACTTTAAACTTTCCGGAACTAAACTTACAAAAAATTATATAATAGTTCTCGTTCTGATTATTATTAATCTTATTTATTAGATTATTTAAAAATATTTGAAAAACAATAATTGGTTAAACTAATTGGTTAGTTGGCTAAGTATTTATCTTATTTGCTAAGTGATGTAATAGTTAGTAGAGTATTAAGCTTATGCATTTGATTTTTACAAATATTTTAAATTTTAATTTTGAAAAATGTATTTCTGTAGATTTTATTGCAACCCATAAATAAAATTTCAAAATTTAATGCAAAAACCATCTTAAATAATATATCTCCTTTAAAGTAAATTCTATTTTATATTTTTCAAGGCGGGTCGAGTTAGGTTCCCGTGCCACGCCAGCGCAGTGTTCTGCTCATTCCGGATCGTTGTCCAGGTAACCCCGAGAATTTGGTGACCAGAGAGGTGCAGAACAATGTCTTACAATTCGTGGATTCGATCTCGAATTCAAAAACAAATCCGAGCAGTGCGGTTTCGAATTGGAATGCTAGGGAAGGGATTGGCAGCTTCCAGGTCTTTCAGCTACCTGGAGACAATCCTGCAATGCTACAAGAACTTGCTGTTACAGAATAGGCAGGTCTTGAGCAGACTAGTTTAAATCATCAGAAGGATGGCCTTAACGTCCCAGTTGCCACAGAAATAATTTCGAAGGTAAGACCGCTGCCTTAACTTACTGCTTGGAAGAACCACAGTGAGTTGGAGGAGATCCGCTGCCTCCTGAGACTGATCCACAGCCCTAATGGAGCCTCAGAAAACTGTACACTGATACAATTAAGCTCTAGAGGGGTCCTCGCTATTCTGGATTGCCCTAGATTAGGTCTTGGTGCCTCAGAATAAGCCATTTGGTAAATGGGTGAGGGTTCCACTGCCCTGGAATGATCTCAGATCAGCCCTTGTCAAGATTTTTCCTCCAAATAATTTCGTTGCCTCAAGTGATAAGTCTGAGCTTGGATTCAGGGCTGTTGTGCCACCAGCTAACACTTGCTGTTCCTGAGATTCTCTATAATGATGTCGTAGAGTAGTCCTTAACAAATCAACAGAAAGCACAATATGCCATTAACCCACAGAAATTATCCCTTGCTTGGTCAAAAACCGAATGTAAGATGTCTCAGAAAATTGTTCCAAACGGTTGAGAGAAGCGAGGATTGGCTATGGTGGGATCACCACCACCAAAACCAATCAAAAGGAAAAAGGGCCTTAAAATCCTTAGTGTCACAGCTCACAAAACAGAAATATCCAATCCACAATGATGAGAAAATTATTTCTTCTCTTTCTTATTTATAGATTCTTTATGCGGTTTCTTGTAATGTGAGGGGTTACAAGTTTCCCTCCACATAGCCTCAATTCAGGCTTTTTCCCACAAGTTTTGCCCCAATTACCCCCAAATTTACCTAGTGTTGTCCCAAAAACATTGGATAGTGGGTTCCCCTTTTATCAATGACTATAGCCTATAGGGTTGGATAGACTATTTCGTCTTCACTGAGGCAATTAATTAATAGGGAACATTAGAGTCCCCCTTCCCAACGTTCCTTGTCCTCAAGCAATTACAAGTTTGTAAGCTGCAAAATTTGGCCCCCTGCTTTCAAGAATGAAGACTACTCACTTGTCTTTCTCAATGAGCTTTGTTTTGTAAACCCATTTAACACCGGCAATCTTTATTTTTTTAGGTAATTTTATTAGATTCCATGTATCATTTTTCTCTATGGAATTCGTCTCTTCATCGATTTATTTGACCCAATTTTCATTTTCATTGCCTCTTCAAAACATGTTGGTTGACAAGTAAATAATGCAAAATTTGAATTTATATCTAAGTCTTCATAGATATCTCTCAAATTTCTGGTTTTTATAGGCCTTAAGGAATCAGATTCACTATTTCATTGAGCAGGAGTGGACCGAGTTACTGCAGAAGATGACACACCTTGAATAGAATGTCTTGGAGTTATTGTTGGAGTATTTCTAATTGATGATTGTTTTTGTAAAACTTGTTGACCTTCTTGTGCAACATGTTGCTTTGCATCATCCTCCACTTAAGTATCACTGCTCCAACTGTTATAGATTTATCAATGCTAACATCCCATGCTTCATTTTCTTTAAATTCAACATCTCTGTTAACCATCAACTTCTTTGTTATTGAATTTTGATATTGAATTGTATAAATTATGTGCGTTGGACTGATCACTCTAACCAATAAAAATGTACTAAAGAATATATGCTTATTTTTCCATTTTTGCAATTTTACTTTTATTATTTTTTAAATAAACTTTATATTCACTTAGTCATTTTTCTTTTTATTCTAAAAGCGCCCTCAAGTGTAATACCACATGTATATGAATTCTTGTTGTTTGAATTTTATTTAAGCAATTGCTAAATATATAATATTCTTCTCCTCCTTGCAGACTTATATAATTCTGTTTGTACGCTGAACCCAAGGTATGCTCGATATAATACTTTGTTTTTATTTTTCCTGGTTTTATTTTTTTGTGGGTTAAAATGAAAGGGTGTCTTACTATGTTAACTGTTACCCAGAGTCTTGTGAGATTGTGGGTATGTGCTTCATGTTATACAAACATGTCCCAAAAGTAGAGCAGCCGGTTGCAGATGTTCTTGATTTTGTGCCAAGTTCCAATGTTCAGTTTGTCAATTGTTAGGCTAGATATTAGTTGAGAATCTGACAGGCACGCTGTTGTTGTTAATGCAATTTCAAGGCATTGAGGCATTAGACCCTATAAAGAATGGTCAGAGGAATAATGATAAACATGGTTTTTGTAAAGCATTAATTAATGGAAAGCAAGAAGTCATGATTGGTTACTCTGATTTTGGAGAGGATGCTGGCAGGTGACGTGCGTCTTGGCGATTGTTTAAAACGCAGTTGAACCTTATAAAGGTTACTAAAGAGTTTGGTTAATGGAGGAACTGTAGGGAAGGGTGGAGGCCTAACTTATCAGGTCGTATTGTCACAACCTCCAGATATAGTTTATGTCTCTTTTCGGGTAACCACTCAAGGGGAAGTCCTAGGACAGTCATTTGGGGAGGAACATTTGTGTTTCAGAATTTTCCAACAATTTACTGCTGGTACTCTTGAACATGGAACGTAACCTCCAGCTGCACCAAATCCTGAGTGGTGTGCACTGATGGATGAAATGGGTGTTGTTGCCACAAGGAGTATAGGTCTATTGCTTTCCAGGGCCTGAGATTCGTTGAGCATACCTGTTCTGCAACACCAGAATTGGATTTGCTTGACATTTTGACAGAGACTTTCCTAAGGATATGAAAAGTGTAGCAACATTATTCTTAACGGTTGGTACCCTTTGGTACATATTGATAAGGGAAAAGGGCCCCCGAAGATTCTTTAGAAAATGATGAGAAGTGCTTACATGCTTACGTGTGTCACCTGTGACATATTGCTGGGAATGATCATTAGTTTGGAATGATATACTTGGACCGTGGAATGATCTGGTAGAGAATGCCAGTTTGTGGCCTGAAAATTACATTGTTTGCAGCAGCTTAAGTACTTGCGGTATTGTATGTTCAACCGGAAACCTTCTCCTAATCTGGAACATTTGCATCAGACATGGTTATTACAGCAGAAGTGGATGGGTTCCTTACCTTCTTAGATCTGTCTGGGCAATCTGGGTGTCTAGACTCTAGACAATGTCTAGCCACCCAGATTTCCCAAGCAAGGATCAACATATTATAATATTGTTTCAAACCTTTTCCAACTCCAGAATCCATTCGATCTTGTTTCAGGCTTGATATATGACTCAGTATGATAGCTCAGATGGTTCAAGCCTCAACATGCATTTTCAGACTCTTCTAAATTCACCCTATAAATAAACATCATATATATATATATATATATATATATATATATATACACACGTATCTCCGAAATGGTTTTCTTTTGGCTGGCTGACCTGTAACAAAGGATTGAAGCTGACCTAAAAAAAATTGAAGTTGATGATAGAGCCAACCTTTGAAATAACAAATTAGGATTTGAAGGGCTACTTCACACATTTGTAGGGGTTAGGGCTGACTGCTTTGTCTCAGATCTAAATTCCCATCTGAGGTACATTTCAATGCACTTTGTGGAGAATAGGGAGCCTTTGGGGCCTTTGGTGTTGGTGCTGTACCTTGGGATGGTCTTGAATGGTTGTCCCTTGATGAAAGGAGTGTTGGGAAGATGACAGGACATGCATTTTGGATATTTTGTCAACCTTTGCAGAACGATTAAGGGGGTGTGCTCCACTTTGGAGGTTTGTAGATTGCTGAAGTGATCCTTGCATGTTGAAGGGCCTTTGGAGGTTGGATGCTGCACCAACAAACCCTTATTCCCCTTCATTTGTGGGGATTGGTCTCTTCCCCTTATTCCCCTTCATTTGTGGGGATTGGTCTCTTTTGAAGGCTTGTGCCCCTTAGCTTTGTACATGTTGAATGAATACCCTTGATTTATGTATTTTAGAATAGTTGATTGTTGAAAAGGACTTTTTGCCCCTCCATAGGTTAAATAGGGGGCTTTGGCTTAGAAAAATATTATTTTAATAGGAGGGAAGTTGAGCACCTCCTCTATAAATAGAGGTGCTCTTCCTCTCATTTTCTCATGGTTAGATTTGGTGGAGAAATCTCTTAGGAGGTTTGAAATTTCTGTGAATTTTCTCTCTTATAACTTGACTATGAATGGATAAGTTGAGTTACTTTCCTTGGTTGGAATTATGATGTGATGTTGTCTCTTTTCATGGATGCTTATGGTAGATCTTCGATGATGCATGGTGATGTAAATAATTTATTTGCTTTATCTTGGTATATGTTTCATGGGATAGATTTTGATATGCTAAGTTAGTTTATTTAGTATTTCCTTCATTGCCCCTTGTAGATCTAAATCCTTATTCAAAGTATTTGAGGAATAGGGATAGCCTTTTCTTTTCCTTGATCATCCAAAAAAATTGAGGCCGTAGATCTGAAACCCTAGGGTATGTTAGTCTATTTTCCTTAGCTTGTTTGGATCTAGTTATCACTCCAAGGACACCCTAGAATTGTTTAATTCCTTGAATTCATATGCCCCCATATATATATATATATATATATAGAGAGAGAGAGAGAGAGAGAGAGAGAGAGAGAGATTTTCTATCCTCCATCACCCATTTTTCTTTATAATGAACTATTTTTCTAGGGTTTTCTCTCCAAGGCCATCTTGTGATTCCTCGATTTTGTGTATTTGGGGTCCTATTTGAGACTCTATTGGTTGATATTAGCCTTTATATTGACCCATAGGAACATTTGAGCTCAAATCATGGAGCTAACAAGCCTTAGCAATATTATCTCAAAGAGAACCCCCTTGAGCTAGAGGAGAGATGGTTGGAAGCAAGAAGCGATTGGTGAGGTAACAGTGCCCCCCTTTGAGGTGCAATGGGTTTCACACTTGAGCTTTCATACTTTATCTGAAGAAGTGAGAGATTTGTTGTAACATTTTTGGCTATATTGTCAAGGATAAATTCTAGTTCTTGAAAGATGATGGTGGATAAAGTTTGAAGTTGAAGATCCTTTAGTCTAGCTAACTCCATTGGAAGAATGAAAATCTTGTTTTTACATATTTTGAAGACTTTGTGCTTGTGAGGTGAGAAAAACATGAAGGCACGTATAGCTCACCTTGGTGACTCCATTGTGAAAAAGCTACGGAATTGCAAAATTTGGATTTTCATAATTGAAGGGTTGTATTGATGAAAAATGGCCCCTTGTGATTTGCATGTATTGTATCTTGCACTAGGTATTGAGAATATTCAAGGGTATCCATATAAGCCTCCAAAATTTTATGAGGTGCTTCCTAAGTTTGAAGGTGTAAGATTCCAAACAATAAAAATTTTGATAGATCTAAAACATCTTACTGTTCTCATTTAATACAATCTTTCATCAAGAACCAGAACACAAGAAATGCAGCCATTTTATTTATATTATTCATTGAAAGTAAAATACATGCCTAGACCGTAAAATCCTGCAAATGGCATGCAAAACTGCTTGACAATGACAAATATAAAAAACTGAAGCCCACTTGTGAATCCTGGATGGATCCACCACATAAATGTCACCGCGGGGTTTTCGTCCCGAGATCAATGCATAGAATTGGCCAGGCCAAGTTCTCAACCCAAACATAATAAGATAAATAATACCAGAATGATTCTAAATGCCTAGCTTCTCTCCCTTTTTATAGGCTTGATGGAATTTCTAGAGACCTTATTTTATTATTTTTCTAGGAAACCGACAACAAATACCATGGGCCAATACCATGGGAAAATACCACGGTAAATACCATGGATCGATTGTGTCCACTTTGATAGGATCAAGAAAGAGAATATTACAAATCCTCCCGCCCAAAGATTTCTTGCCCTTAAGCGATCCACTTCTATCCACAATAGAAGCATTTGTACATTGATACCAGGATCCCATACAATCTGATGTACCCTCCATGTTGAATGGTCCTGAATGGATCCTCCAATACCTAGATCCCAAACAATCCTCCGACCGATCCTCTCCTCATTAGATTTACCTGGATCACAAACAATAATTTCCCCAATGGATTCTCCTGGATCCCAATGCCACCAAAATCCTGGGACTTGTGGGTTATGGTACTATTTCATCCCTCCATCACTGCCTGCACCAAAGGGCCCAAGCTACAATATGCCCTCAGCTGTGAGTATCCTCCAAAGAATCAACCTATCAATAGAATACCAACTCATAATCTCTCACCAATCCATACTTGGAGAGAGATGAATATATGCAAATATACTATGTTGATGTTGTTCGATGCTCAATTCATGCTTCTCTACTTGGTTACCCAACATGATGCAGTTGGAGAACTCTTCCCTTATCTTCCCAGTGTATAAAGGTGGGTTGTTGGTAGTGTTGCAAGACTTATTTATGTCTTCCTGTAGAGGGCTGATTTGGAACTCCCAATCATACTCCTCTTGCTGCCTTATGAGGGATTTGAGTCGTTCCTCAACACTAAACAACTTGGTCTTTGATTCGGCACATAACCCTATAAGTTCCTAAATTTTTCTGTTCTCCTGTAAGGCAGTGTCTCGTACTATCCAGACTTTCTGCTTCAACAACATAAGATTTGTCTTGAACTGCTTGATCCTTTCTCGAAATTCTTCTACTGGCAATTCTAGTGCCGTGCTCACTGTCTCTGTATCTATTTGCACCCAATGCCCAACGACCACATCTTCAACTTGAGCCTTTGACCAACTCTCTAGGAATGGTATATTTTTCCCATTATGTTTGTCATGTTGCTCCTCGTGATCGTACTCATCATGCTGGTTCACTATGGCTAGATCCTCACTCAAATCTCCCAGTTCTCCTTCATCTGTGGAGACAATCTATTCATCCCTTTCAACTGTCGAACATAGATTCATTGGTGGAGTTTTATCTATACTTGATTTTTCATATTCTTCATGGATATTCCCCTTTGGATCTACGAACTCCATTGTATAGGAATCAACCTCATCAATGGCATTAGGTAAAACCTCATGCACTTCCAAATGTTTGTCATCCTGCAAGCCTCCCTGAATAATGTCATGATGTTGCTCACCATCCTGAAGATCAATAGACCCATCTACAAAAGATTCCCCATGATTTGAAGTAATATTCTCTTGTTCTGTCTGTGTTGCCTTCTTCTTATCACCTAGACATGAATGGTTAAGGACCCAAGGTCCTGTTGAAGCCTAGAAAATCTCTGCTTCAAACATTGGGGAAAACCACCCGGTCGGGACCTTAAGACAGCTCCTTTTCCGTTTGGAATGGTGGCTCCGACTGGATTTAAAGGACCAGTTTCCTTGTAACTAAGTGGATTGGATTGGATGAGTGGAAATGGGACTAAATTAACTAAAAATAAAACTGTCTAATCTAAATACTGATAAAGAAATTCTAACACTAACCCGGGTAATTATATGTGAATACAACTTAAGATTGTTCTAATTTAACAATAACCATGAAAATGTATTATTATTTAAATTGAAATGTGCAGAAACGAATAAAGATAACTCTGTTTAAGAAATTAAACAGAGTTATATTAGCATATTGCATTCATCATTGTATACCATCTATATATGCTTATAAAAGATAACATTTCAATTATACTCAGAAATGATATATAAAAGGAAACGTTATGAAAACCAAATATATAAATGATAGCAAATTCTTCAAACGAATACCATATAACAAAGAAAATCAACAGTGAACAGATAGAAATACCTCATTCATCTTGAAGACTGTCAAATGAAATGTGATACTCTGATCCAGTAACTCTGATGTAAAATTAAATCCAAAGGTACAGAAATACAACACCTCAAAGATAATTTCAGCACAAAAATCACCAGATGTGATCCTTCATAAAATATAATAAGGAATGAAGTACAGAAATGTTAGCTCCAAGTCCAAAAAATATTAGAACTTCAGATCCTCTCTCTAAATGCATGAGAGGGATTTAAATAAGAAATTACATAACAAAATCCTACTACTACTGCTACAATCTATCAAATTAAAAACTGAAAGGCTATCTTAAATGAAACTGATTCATTGTTTTTCTCTCTCGCTTGCTGTTACCAAGTTGCAAATCTTCAACATATCTTGGAGTCTCGGTGGATGACTCATCTCGGAATGCAGCTGTCCAACATAGGTGGCATCGGAAAATTCTGGAATTAAACAATCGACAGCACTTGAAAAGAATTTGATAGCCATTTGTTGATTGTTTGTGAGAATGTCTGCTTTAAACAGGCCAAAAGACACTCCGGATGTTGAAACAAACGTTACGTCTTGTATCTTCACTTGTCAACCCGCCGAAATTGCATCATAATAAGGCATGATGCTTGCTCTGGCTGCAATTCGATGCAAAAATGAATTTGCAAGTGATTTTTCAGTGATCTCATAGTCGGAATCTGAGCTATCTTCGTCTGGAACCGATGCCTTTTCCACTGTGACCTTGGGGTTTTCTCTTTCCAATATGTTGTAGACTCCTTCCCACGTCATTCTCCCAAGCCCCTGGCATGATGTATCTGTGACTAATCTTAGTTTTGTGGGCTTTTCTTTTGAAACCGTAGGAGTCTCAACAAACTTAACTGGAACAGCAGTCTTGGTTCTTCTCGCTCTCTTTGACATTTATGTGTTTGCTATTACTTCCCTTTGTCTGTGAATGAAAGGGCTTAGTGTTCTTTGGCTCTGCAAGACAATAAACTCTCAGTCGTGACAAACAAACAACTTAAATGGGATGATTTATGAACTTATGATTTTTCATTTATTTGTTTCGTATACCGCGTAAATGCTCCTTTTGGGTCACACTCATGTATTAAAAACCAAATCATTAACAATATTCATTCGATTGTTATTGAATGCCCTCTTACAAACAGAGATTTGGCGCTTGTGAAATATTAAAATATTCATCCATTCTGAACTTTTCGCATGTAATAAATGACATTTATCAATTGCATCGAAAGTTTTCCAATGGCACATAAACATCACAATACGTTTTTCTCGATTGGCCGATTCCGATTGAAACTTTTCCGATTTCCAATGGTGGGGTCTACCATATAAAATTTTAAACGAACAAATGTTTGATTTTCTTTTGAAAGCGTTTATTGTAATAACGCGCATCGGATCGGGGAATTTCAATTGACCGTCAAGAGTTTATTAAAGAATATCCCGATCATTCGATTGCGACTGGCCACATCGCATCGGAAGTTATACGAATAAATAATTTAAACTCTTAGCGATTGAAGATTTCCGATCGAACTTAATCGTATCGAAGGATTTGAAATAAGTATATGAAACTTCTTTTAAGGGTTTTCTCCAATTCTCCGATTGCGATTGGACTTTTAAACTTGATTTGTTTTTTATGATAAGGCCTTCTATATTGGATCGGATCGGAAGTTTTGAATGTTGTATTTGGTTAGTAAACAAAAGATGAGTTTTTTCAAAACAATGAATCTTTATTTCTAAGTCTTTTATTTCTATAAAAAGAGAAAGGGACCCTATTTCTAAATGAATTTTATTTCTAAATTTTTAAGAAAAAGGGAGGGTTGTTGTATAGTACAACAATTGGTGATTCACTGAAAGAACCAGTTATCTCTGAAAAATAAAATGAATACTATATTTTAAGTAAGTAAATATTTTTAAAGATAATGAAAACCATCCTAGGATAATCAAAAATAAAATCTAACTTATGAAAAAGAATAAAAATTATTAACAATTTCTTTCTAGTTTCTTGAGAATAAAAACATTTTGGGTTATCTTAAGCTTTGATTGGTATTAATAATGAAGTAAGTGGATTTCTTCAAGTTTGGTTTTATAATATACTCTATTGTCATAGGTATTGCCTCTGCTGCCTGCAAACGTTCATAGTCTCGACAGGATTACCTTTTAACCATTAACTATTCATTGTCCCATTCAACTAAGATTATGACTTTTTAAAAGATAAATTCATAAGACATATTATCTCATGTTTTTGTCTTTTATTTATTTTTTTTATTTTTAAGAGCCATTGTTCTAGTTTGGTAGCCAGTTGATAACAATGCCATTCAATAATTATAATTAAACTGAACATGCTGGCTCGTGATGAGACCCCTTGTCTTATATTTATAAGCCATTACCCTGTTTTGATATGCAGTATTGGTAATGTCAGTTTTATTACTTCTTATGAATATGGTAAGTCGGCTCATGATGAGACCTCTTATCTCTTAAAAATTTTAACATAATTTCTTAGAATTATATTCTAAAAAATCACAACCTAAATGAATGGGGTGAACTAGTTTTATCCGTAAGAATCAATGGATGACAATTTTCTAGAGTTTTTTGAGTACCAAGACTTGAATAATCTTTACTTTTATAGATAACCTCTCTCTGCTTAATAAACTTATAATGATTTACATTTCCCTCAAGTTTTTCAAAAGATCATGCAAATAATTGAAATGATCTTTCAAAGTTTTAACATCTTATTTAAAACTATCAAAAGAATATAATCATTTCTTTAAAAATTCTCATTTACACAAAATAAATATATATAATATTCTTCTTAAGAATTTTTCTATCAAGTAAACAATCAATTAGAGACTTACTAACAACCTTTATTTGCAAAAACAATTAAAAACTTTTCAGAAAGGAATATGTACAGTTTAAGAAGGGGTTACCTCCTTATGAAAAGAATTTCTTCAAGATAAACCCATTTACAGAAAGAGATTCTCTCTTACCTGTTAGATCTTGGAGCATGAATGTATTTGAGCCTATCTTTTCAATGATCTGAAATGGTCTAAGCCACATTTTCTGAAATTTGGTATGCTTACCTTTTTCTTCATGTGCCTTATCCCATTTTAGAACAAGATCACCAATTGACAAAATTTTTGAGCCGGTAGAACTTGCATCAAAAGAAGATTTTACAAGCTGCTGATGTTTTTCATGAACAATTTTAGCTTTATCTCTTTCTTCTTCTAGTTTAAGGATTTGATCATATCTCAATTGAATAGATGAAGAAGGATTTTCTTCAATAAATTGTACTAGGGCTAATGATGGAAGAGTTAAATTTGATGGTATCACAGCTTCTTTTCCATAAACTAAATTAAAAGGTGAAGTTCCTATTGAAGTTTTTTCAGTAATACGATCAGCCCATAATGCAAAGATTAAAGATTTATGCCAATTCTTTTGATTTTGATCAATAGTCCTTTTAATAATTTTGATGAGATTTTTGTTAGTGGATTCAGCCAAACCATTACCTTGTGGGTAATAATTTGCTGAATATTTGAGTTTAAAACCTCTTTTGAGTACAAATTCTATTAAACTGTTTCCAGAAAAATAAGATGCATTATCAAAGACAAGAGCTTGAGGTACACCAAACCTGGTTATGATAAATTGATCTATGAAATCAATAATTGCATCAGAATTGGCTACCTTCAAAGGGATTGCCTCTACCCATTTTGTAAAGTAATCGGTTGTAGTAAGAATGTACTTGTGTTGTTTGGAAGAATGATGTACTATCTCACCAATAATGTCAAGCCCCCATTGTTCAAATGGTTGCTCAATACTTACTGGTTGCAAAGGAAAAGCTGGTTTCCTTTGTCTTCCACTTGCAGTTTGACAGATTCTGCACTTCCTTACATAGTCATGTGTATCTTTAAAAAGGGTAGGCCAATAATAGCCAGCACGAATTATTTTGTGAGCTGTGGTATCACCTCCAAAATGACCTCCTGCTGGTCCATCATGCAACTCCTGCAAAACCTTTTCAGCTTCAGTCTTTTCAAGACATCTTAATAAAATTGAATCATAATTTTTCCTAAATAACACATTATCTATGATCTCATATTTAATAGCTTTTAATATTAAAGCACGTTTTTTCTTATAGTTGAGATCGGAAGGAGCATACCCATTTTTCAAGTAATAGATGAGATCAGCATACTGAGATTCAGAATCCGTAATACTTATCTGATTTACTTGAATATCTTGATTTGAATCTTCATTTTCTGGTATGTTATGGGCTCCTGCTAATAATCTGCAAAAACCTTGTCCTCTAACAATCTTAGATGGTTTAATATCAACATCATATTCTTGTAAAGCTGTTACCCAGTTAGCTCATTTTTCTCCTACTTCTCTCTGAATTAATAATTGTCTCACTGCAGAGAATGGGACAATGATTTTTGTATGAGTTTTTAAGAGAAAAGGTCTGAAATGCTTGATTGATTTAAACACAACAAAGACTTGTTTTTCAACATCGGAATAATTCAGTTCAGCTCCTTGCAGATTTGAGCTAAAGAAAGAAATTGATGCTTCAATTTTCTGATCATTGAGTTGTGTTAAAACAGCTGCATAGGATGTCTCTGTGGCTAAGGTATACAAAATAAAATCTTTAGAAAAATCCAGGGTAGTCAATGCTGGTGCATTAATGATTGCTTGTTTGATTGCCTCAAAGGCTTCTTTCTCTTTATGCCCCCATTTGAATACTGAATTCTTCTTGATCATATTTTGCATAGGTAAAACAATTAAAGAAAAATCAGGAATGAATCTTTTAACAAAATTGATCTGTCCAAGAAGTGATTGCATGGATTTTTTGTTATGAGGTAAAGAAATATCAGAAATCTCTTTTACTCTGTCTGGATCAATGTATATACCATCTTTTGACACAACAAATCCTAAAAGTTTTCCTTCATCCAAAGCAAAGAAAGATTTCTTTGGATTTAAGGAAATACCAAATCTTTTACATCTTTCAAATATCTGCTTTAGATCATGTAGATGATTGGTTCTCTTTTTTGAGAATACTGTTATGTCATCAAGGTAAACAACAACCGACTTATTGATCAGACCTTTAAATGCTATGTCCATGGCTCTTTGGAAAGTTGCTCCTGCATTTATTAATCCAAAAGACATTTTTTGATAAGCATAAGTTCCCCATTTTGTTCTGAAAGTTGTTTTCAATCTGTCATCTGGATGAACTAAGACTTGATTATAGCCTGAAAATCCATCAAGAAAGGACATAAGTTCAGAACCAGCTACCTTTTGAAGTATCTGTTCCATAGTTGGCAATGGGAAATTGTCTTTTAAACATGCCTTGTTTAAGTTTCTGAAATCAATACAGATTCTTATATCACCATTTTTCTTCCTTACAGGTACCATATTGGAAACCCAATTGGAGTGCCTGACAGGAAAAATGATTTTGGCTTTTAAAAGTTTATTAAGTTCTGATTTGATTTTTCCTTCGAGATTTGGATGAACTTTCCTTAGTTTTTGTTGAACAGGTTTAATATCAGGAAGCATTGGAATTGTGTGTTGAATAACCGAAGTGTTATATGTTTTTAAATCATCATAGTTCCAAGCGAAAACATTTTTATATTTGTTCAAGAGTTTAATGAAAGCATTCCTTTCCTCTGATGTTAAATTAAGTCCTAAATTAACATTTTGAGGTTTGGAATCAAAAACCAAGATTCACTAATTCAAACTTCAAAGTGGAACTTTGAAGCTTGGTATTAGTGA
The DNA here is from genome assembly GCA_034641835.2 of Pinus albicaulis. NCBI lineage: Eukaryota > Viridiplantae > Streptophyta > Pinopsida > Pinales > Pinaceae > Pinus > Pinus albicaulis. The sequence continues at coordinate 976,332,712 of CM076584.1, read as the reverse complement.
CTTTCTTGAATCTGTCTTTAATATCATATAAGTCCTCCAATTTAACAACAGATTTCGGAATGGGATTTTCATTACCTTTTGAAGCAATTTGTAAATCATGATCTTCTTTATCAATAATTTGATCATCATATGATTTCTCTGAAGTCATGAAATTTAAAATATCTTGATCATGATAGAAAACTCTCCAATTTGTGACATTGTCTGGGACAGATGGACGAAAAATTAATTCTACAGAAAACCTATCAGGACTGCAGTCTTCAGCAGGTAGGAGTTTAGATGCAACATTAGCTAACAAGTCAGCTGATGTATTTTGATTCCTAGGAATAGGAGAAATATTAAATGCTAAAAAATGAGTGGTGAGATCTTGTACGAGGGTTTGATAGTGTTTAAGATGTCCTGAAAGGCAATGAATAGTATTCCTAACTTGTTTTATGAAAATTTCGGAATCACTAAAGACTTTCAAGTATTTAACATCTAACCCTATAGCTTTATAAAGTCCTTGAACCAAGGCTTCATATTCTGCAGTATTGTTAGTACACTCAAATTCTAGCCTACATGACAGCATGGTTTTCTCTCCATCTGGATCGATTAAAATGCATCCTACTCTAGCTCCATCACTAGACTTTGATCCATCAAAATATAATGACCAAAACAAAGATTTATCTATTGACTTAATTACATCAGAAGTATTTACAATTCTGGAAGAATCAGATTGTGAAAATTTTTCTACTTGAGAAACAAAAGTATTAACAGAAAAAGGTGATTGGGGTGCTTTTAAGTTTCCAAGAAATGATTCAGCAGAATAACCTCCAAGAATATTGTTGTTGAATGCTACAAGTTCATTAGGTTGTTCAAATTTAGTGACAGTATGTCTCATATGTTTTTATCGTTCAATTTTGATTTGATTTGGTTTCCCTTTGTAGGGAAGCCACATATGAGAATAATCAGTCGAGATATAACCATTGAGTTTCGCAGACCAGTCCCTACTTAAAACTAATCCATAGAATTCAAGAATATCAGCAATCAAAATATCAATTCTTTGGACAATTTTAGGATCGGAAGCTAATTTGATAGTTACTGAATTGATTTCTCCTACAACTTGAACTTTGGATCGATCTAATTGAACAATATGTACTGCCGATTTCTGTGGTTCGATATTCAATTTGGCACACACAGAAGTAGGAATTATATTGGAGGAAGCTCCAGAATCAATCAAACAATTGTGCAGATTTTTATTGTACATCTCATAAGTAAAAAAAAAAGGAGGAGTTTGAGAATTTGACTTTTCCCCAATGAGTACAGTAGCAATGGCATCTACCTTATCTGGTGGCTTACCAGTTCCTCTTGCTACTTTTGCAACTACATCGCTTGGTAAAGGAGAAATTTGTGTAGCATTTAATTCTTTCAATAAAAACTTCTGCTGGTGTTTCAATTTGCTGAGTTCATGTAAGGAAATGTTAGCTTTGATCTTTTTCATGTCTTCAACAATGTTGTACTCCATAGGATCTGACACTACTAAAGTCTTTGTTGTTGATGTGGGAGGGTTAAAAGAAGATGGCTGATTCTGAGTAGGTAATGGAGAAGCTTTCTTTGCAGGGGATTTGTCTTTGATACTTGGATTTGTGTTTTCTTTTTAGGAGCTGTTTGTATAGGCTCTGCTGTAGATTTACTCCTAGTACTTACAGGCATAGCTTCTTGTTCTACCTCACTGTCAGAATTAGGGAGAATAAAATCCCACATTCCATGTAATTCAGCGATTTCTTCATTCTCATATTCCTCATCTGATATTAAAGATGCATCTTCTTCTTCTTCTTCTTCTTCTGATTCTGCACTAGAGATTGCATTAAGAGGTTTAGATTCAACTTGGTTTCTTCTAAAATTTCGGAATGGTTTTTTGGTAGAAGTTTCAGCTACTTGTTTTTTAATTTCAACCATTTCATTTGACATGGTTTTAAGAACTTTTTGTAAACCTTCCATGTCATATGGATCTTTGGCCTTTTTCTTTGAATCATCTTTGAAGCTGACTTTCTTTGATTTTCTTTCCTCAAGAGCGTTTTTCTTTTCCAAAGAAGTAATTCATTTTTCCACTGCAATAGCTTCTTTCATACTTTCAGCTAATGTAGGCTTTGCATCTTTGTCTACGAAAATAGCTATGTTTGAGGGTAAGGCAATTATGTACCATTCTATTCTGACCTGTTCACTGGGCTGTGAATCTGTGTGGATTTTGTTCAAGAGTTTGTTGAATCTAGCGTTCAAGAGTTCACTGGGCTCTATTTTCAAATTTGAGAGGTCATTGAGTAAAGTAGCTATTGATCGGTCATCTCCAAATTTGGTTAAGAAATGATCTGCAAAAATGTCCCAACTTGTTATGGATCCTGAAGGTAATGAGAAGTACCATGATCCTGCCACTCCTTGAAGAGTATAAGGGAACAGTCTGACTACAACATCTTCATGTGTGACTCTATTCAAATTAACAGCCAACATAAAGTTATTAATATGTTCTTCAGTTTGGATGTTAAGATCTGGACTAAATTTCGGAAGCCATTTTCCAGGATTATCTGGTAAATCATGTAAAGGTGCAGCCATGTTGACTGCTCCTGGAGTAGCCCATGGTCTAGCCATTATCGGAACGACTATTGGAGGATTAGTAGTAACTGGTGGTGTTTGAATAGAAGTTGTTGGAATAGATGATATTGAGATTTATGATGTTTGAGAGGAAGATGATGTTTGAGGTGATGATGAAACAACTGTACTTTGTTGAGTTGTGGTTTTAGAAATAGGTGATTGAATATGGGATGATGAACTTGAATCACTTTCTGTTTCCGATTGAACTCTTTTTTTTTTGCCCTTACTAGGTAAAGGAAATTCTTTCGGATGAATACCAAGTTTTTCACTTTGCAATCTAGTAAGAGGTTTCGAAGGAATAAATTTTGAGCTTACACTGCCTTTAGATATTTCAGATTCTTCAATAGATAATGAGAATCCTTTTAATTTATGAATTAGATCTTGAACTTCAGGAGACTCAGGATGTTGATCGTTTGAATGTTTTGAAATTTTGGTAGTGGGTGTCTGAATATTTTTTGCAATTTCTTCTCTAGGATTTTGAATTTCAGAAGAAATTCAAGAAGTTAATGAGGGTGTTTTGCTCTCATAATGGCTTGTGGATAGAGATTTACTTGCAATTCACAGCTCATGCCCTCCTTCTAGCGCCAAAAATGTTGAAGCCTAGAAAATCTCTGCTTCAAACATTCGGGAAAACCACCCGGTCGGGACCTTAAGACAGCTCCTTTTCCGTTTGGAATGGTGGCTCCGATTGGATTTAAAGGACCAGTTTCCTTGTAACTAAGTGGATTGGATTGGATGGGTGGAAATGGGACTAAATTAACTGAAATAAAACTATCTAATCTAAGCTAAATACTGATAAAGAAATTCTAATACTAACCCGGGTAATTATATGTGAATACAACTTAAGATTGTTTCAATCTAATAATAACCATGAAAATGTATTATTAATCAAATTGAAATGTGCAGAAACAAATAAAGATAACTCTGTTTAAGAAATTAAACAGAGTTATATTAGCATATTGCATTCATCATTGTATACCATCTATATATGCTTATAAAAGATAACATTTCAATTATACTCAGAAATGATATATAAAAGGAAATGTTATGAAAACAAGATATATAAATGATAGAAAATTCTTCAAGCGAATACCATATAACAAAGAAAATCAACAGTGAACAGATAGAAATACCTCATTCATCTTGAAGACTGTCAAATGAAATGTGATACTCTGATCCAGTAACTTCGATGTAAAATTAAATCCAAAGGTACAGAAATGCAACACTTCAAAGATAATTTCAGCACAAAAATCACCAGATGTGATCCTTCATAAAATATAATAAGGAATGGAGTACAGAAATGTTAGCTCCAAGTCCAAAAAATATTACAACTTCAGATCCCTCTCTAAATGCATGAGAGGGATTTAAATAAGAAATTACATAACAAAATCCTACTACTACTGCTACAATCTATCAAATTAAAAACTGAAAGGCTATCTTAAATGAAATTGATTCATTGTTTTTCTCTCTCGCTTGATGAAGCCAAGTTGCAAACCTTCAACATATCTTGGAGTCTCGGTGGATGACTCATCTCGGAATGCAGCTGTCCAGCATAGGTGGCATCGGAAAATTCTAGAATTAAACAATCGACAACACTTGAAAGGAATTTGATAGCCATTTGTTGATTGTTTGAGGTCTTCTGCTTTAAACAAGCCAAAAGACACTCCAGATGCTGAAACAAATGTTCTGTCTTGTATCTTCACACTGTCAATAACCCATTGAATTGCATCATAATAAGGCATGATGCTCGCTCTGGCTGCAATTCGATGCAAAAATGAATTTGCAAGTGATTTTTCAGTGATCTCAAAGTCAGAATCTGAGCTATCTTCGTCTGGAACCGATGCCTTTTCCACTGTGACCTTGGGGTTTTCTCTTTCTAATAGGTTGTAGACTCCTTCCCACGTCATACTCCCAAGCCCCTGGCATGATGTATCTGTGACTAATCTTAGTTTTGTGGGCTTTTCTTTTGAAACCGTAGGAGTCTTAACAAACTTAACTGGAACAGCAGTCTTGTTTCTTCTCGCTCTCTTCGACATTTCTGCGTTTGCTATTGCTTCCCTTTGTCTGTGAATGAACGGGCTTAGTGTTCTTTGGCTCTGCAAGACAATAAACTCTCAGTCGTGACAAACAAGCAACTCAAACGGGATGATTTATGAACTTATGATTTTTATTTATTTATTTGTTTCGTATACCGCGTAAATGCTCCTTTTGGGTCACACTCACGTATTAAAAACCAAATCATTAACAATATTCATTCGATTTGTTATTGAATTCCCTCGTACAAACTGAGATTTGACGCTTGTGAAATATTAAAATATTCATCCATTCTGAACTTTTCGCATGTAATAAATGACATTTATCAATCGCATCGAAAGTTTTCGAATGGCACATAAACATCACAATACGTTTTTCTCGATTGGCCGATTCCGATTGAAAACTTTCCCGATTTCCAATGGTGGGGTCTACCATATAAAATTTAAACGAACAAATGTTTGATTTTCTTTTGAAAGCGTTTTCTGTAATAATGCGCGTCGGATTGGGGAATTTCAATTGACCGTAAAGAGTTTATTAAAGAATATCTGAATCATTGAATTGCGGTAGCATGTGCGCCCGGAAGTTATACGAATAAATAATTTAAAACTATTAGCGATTGAAGATTTCCGATTGAACTTAATCGCATCGGAAAGGATTTAAATAAGTATATGAAGCTTCTTTTAAGGTTTTTCTCCAGATTCTCCGATTTAAATTGGACTGAAACTTGATTTGTTTTTATGATAAGGCCATATTGGATCGGATCAGAAGTTTTGAATGTTGTATTTGGTTAGTAAACAAAAGATGAGTTTTTTCAAAACAATGAATCTTTATTTCTAAGTCTTTTATTTCTATAAAAAGAGAAAGGGACCCTATTTCTAAATGAATTTTATTTCTAAATTTTTAAGAAAAAGGGAGGGTTGTTGTATAGTGCAACAGATCCCTTACAAATAAAGCATAGCCCTCTCCTCCTTAGTTCATTCTTGCTGCAGATTTTGTTTTTTCTTTGATTATCATTTTGGTCTATGGAGATATGGCTACTTAAAGGACCATATAACCTCACTAGTACATCAAGGATTTTCTTGTTGTTCTCCAAAATTTCTTCTAGACAATCCATTTTCTCACATATGAAAATATGCTGAAGTACACTAATTCTTCAAAGAAATTTTTTTTTTTCAATCATGCCTTCAAATATTCTCAACAAATTTAACCCACATACTTATAAATTATTTTCCCTTCACTTATGTCTCCCAATAAAATAATTTACTGAAAAATAAATATCCAACTAGGGTGATAAATATCACCTAAGTGAGAAATTCTGGCTAGGGTGAAAAATAAATTTCACTGAAGTTCCTTGCATAAAACTCTCAGGTTGGCAGGATTCACAGCTCTAATACCACTATAAGATTCCAAAAAATAAAATTTTTAATAGATCTAAAACATCTTAGTGTTCTCATTTAATACAATCTTTCATCAAGAACCAGAACACAAGAAATGCAGCCATTTTATTTATATTATTCACTGAAATTAAAATACATGCCCAGACCATAAAATCATGCAAATGGCATGCAAATCTGCTTGAAAATGACAAATATAAAAAACTGAAGCCCACTTGTGAATCCTAGATGAATCCACCACATAAACATCACCACAAGGTTTTCGTCCCGAGATCAATGCATAGACATTAGGGGAATTTTGAGGTCTAAAATGGGCCTCCTAAGGAAATTATAAAATAATAGCGGAAAAAATCAAATCAGATTTGATGACATCATCAAATTTTAGAGGGAAAAATGGAAAAACTACTTTTTCAACTCATATTTTCAACTTATCTCCCAAATTTTTTACTCAAATTTCGAGCGGGAGTACTCGTTGGATGCAAAATTTAATTCCCCATCCAAGGAGTATCCATGTTGCATACTTTCGATGTGTCCTACTACACAAAAAATGAGAAATACATAAAAAAATATGATTACAATCACGTTTTTTATGTATTTCTCATTTTGCGTGTAGTAGAGTTCATCGAAAGTATGCAACATGGGTACTCCTTGGATGAGGAATTAAATTTTGCATCCAACGAGTACTTCCGCTCGAAATTTGAGTAAAAAATTTGGGAGATAAATTGAAAATATGAGTTGAAAAAGTAGTTTTATTATTTTATTATTTTTTAATATTTTTACCCTTTTATTTAAAAAATGGTGAATCATCCCCCATGGTTGACATCATCATCCTGAATACTATTGGTTGTTATAAAGTTTATTTTTGTTGTACATTTTTCTTAGGAGGCCCATTTTAGACCTCAAAATTCCCCTAATGACTGGCCAGGCCAAGTTCTCAACCCAAACATAATAAGATAAATAATACCAGAATGATTCTAAATGCCTAGCTTCTCTCCCCTTTTATAGGCTTGATGGACTTTTAGAGACCTTATTTTAATATTTTTCTAGGAAACCGACAACAAATACCATGGGCCAATACCATGGGAAAATACCACAGTAAATACCATGGATCGATTATGTCCATTTTGACTGGATCAAGAAACGAAATATTAAAAAAGGTGATCCTTTTACTGCTACCCCACATGTCTTGGTGTTTATGAAGCATATGTCAAAATTCGAGGATAGACATGACGATGCCATGATGAGAGTGTCTATTCTTTCTTTGGGATAGGGGCATAATGACTAGCTCAGGTACACTTATAGTCTGAATACTACCACTTTTTTCAAGGCTTTGATTGAGATCTCTCTCAAATTTTTCCGTCCAAGATCATATAGATTTGAGGACACCTATTGGCATTTGTTGACAACAATAGAAAAAAGGGCTAGTCTTTTTTAAGGCAATGACAGTATTGATGATGATGAAGATGAAACAACCTTAGAACAAGATGTCTTGGTTATTTGTGAAGACAATGTTGTTGAAAACTAAGAATAATTTGAGGATCTTCAAGATATTGTCCATGTTGCCCTAAAATAATAGCCCATGGATAGTGTCCAGGGCCATGATTGTGAAAGGGTGAATGCACCACTGGATTGGATGCAAACTGCTCATAGGTTATATACTGTGGATTTTGAATCCATAATTATGATGCTGATGGAGATGAAGATCACAGAAGCCTAGCTTTGATAAAAACTTTGAGCTCTTTTTAGAATATGTGTAAGGTCCCACCTTGTTAACCATCAATAATATAGAGAAGTAGAGGTCACATTAATCACTAATGCTCTTTGTTTTTTGTAACATTACTAACTTAGTTATCATGTAATCATGTTACTTCATCTATTTCAATATAATAATAGCACATAAGAAGTCAAGGATAATTTTCACTTAAAACTAATTCCAAAACACATTTCCTCTCAAGTTTAAAAGATGTTAAATTTAGATAGACATGGAGTGTTCTATGCTTAAAGAAAATTAACTTCAACCTTTCTTAGGCCCGATTCAATTTAGCAATCACATAAATGTGAAAGTAAAATTTTGATAGAACACAATAATATATCAATAGAAGACAAGCCAATAACATAGACCAGATTTTACAATTCTTCTTGTCCAAAAAACATATCGGATAGTGTGTGTTATGACAGTCAACTGAATGCATCAGCCAAAAAATTATTTCTTAGATCAACAAACCCTCCAGGTGTCACACATACGACCCTTAAAGACAACTCCTCAAAATTCAACGTTGGTCAACCAAAAGTCAACGTTGCAGATTTAGGGCTTTGGTCAAACTACTCCTTTTTCCTCGATTTTTTTGCAGAGTTGTACGGCCTAAAAAAATCAGATTTCTAATAAAGATTGGAGGTGAAATGGTCAATGCTAGTCAACAGACAACAAAAAACCCTAAAATAGATCCGTAGATTTTCCCCAGCTTCAAATCCGCACATGTGAAGGAAAGAGGCTTCCAAAGGCTATCAAACCAATCAGATAACAATGAGAGAATGTCTGATGAGTTTATGAGCAAATGATCTCTAAGTCTCTCCAATTTATATCCATTGGTGAGGGTGTGTGACACATCTATTAGGTTTGTGAGCCTACATTACAAATTTGGCTGACCTTGCACATGTGTGGAAAATAAAATCAAAACATATGTTCTACTCATCCAAACAAGATGATCTTTAGATCAATCTTGCACCTCTTCGAAAGAGGAATCCAACAAAAATATGATCATCATCATATGGGTAGTGCAACATGGAGTTTGGACCTAGTTTCCAAAAATTAACACTCCCTCTCAACTAAGGAGAACTCCATCTGACCACCTATGCCATCCAGAGATCAGTACCATCATGTACCATCATACAACATTGTGCATCATCCCGTCATAACTTTCTTTGATAACTCTTCTTTGCATATAGAAAAAAAAGGTGAGTCACAAATAAATTACGCTCAACTGACCCTAAGTAAACTTAGAGGCTAAAACCTCTCTTGGACTCAAAAAGAGTCTCATACTAACCCGAAGTTAGTTTACTGACCCGAAATCAGTTTAGAGGTAAAAACCCCATCATACTTGATCCTAGATCAAGGTGTTGGACATGTTCCATCCTAGACATAGAGAGTACGACAATCTCTGATGCGTCCATTGGTATTGCTATTGGTATCTATCCACATTTCCCACCTCATTGGCCAAATGAGAGGTATTTACCATGAGTCTGAAACTCCATGGGTAGGATGCGTGTGGGGCATATATTAAAGAGAGGTGAACCAACTCAATATCATAATAGTAGGGCAGAAGCACAACAAGGTTCTACAAGCCTAGCCCCATGTGTTGTTATAGCTCTAAGAAGCTATCCCCAAGCCCCTCGGAGCTCCCAGAGCTCATAGTCCAAATCAAGCAAGACCCTCGAGAGGGATCAGAGAACATTGAAGAAGTTGACATCCATGATGATGTTGAAGATGGTTATGTTCAGGCACAAGAAGACAACAATACAGAGTTAAATGATGTTATGGAAGACAACAATATGGATGGTATAGAAAATGATGATCCAAATACATATGGTAACAATATGGATGGTCTACATTCACATTTCAATGATGATTAAGATGATGCAAGTGAAGATGAGGATGATGGTATATTAACTACTTGAAAGATCACAAGAACATTGTCAATGATACATTGAATGACATTGTTGTAGAAAATAATGTTAATGAAAAAGACTTCTAAATTTCCATAATTATTTGTAATTCGTGTTTAAAAAATGATGATTTTTATGGACTAAACTTGAAATGATTCAGTATTATTTGTGTTAATACAAATTACCTATTTCAATATCATTAAAGTGTTGAAGATATGGTATGAGTTGTTGGAAGAAACAAAGTAGGATTACTTGAATGCTTCTTCCATTCATTTTGTATCATCATATGTCCGTGAAGGTATAAAAGTTAGTAAAATATTAACGCACATATCTTATAAATATTTGAATAAGAAACTTTGGTAACTTCATTATTTTTATATTTTTTTCATTTTAATGTTGGCATCCCACTCTTACATTTAATTATAGATCTAGATAGGATTTAATTTTTACAATATTGTCACACAAAGTTTATTCTAGGGCAAATGATGACTAGTATAAAATAATCTCAAGCCAAAGTTGTTACATGCACACTCTCATCAATCAACAATGTTGTTACACACTCCACGCAGATCCAATGTGAAGAAATATTGAGGAATGAGATACTTCGTCATTCGACCACTCTGACAACACTCCTAAAAAACACCACTCATTCAATCTACACACATAAAAAAAAATCGAAATGAAAACTTTAACAACAAAGAAAATAATTCACTTCCACACTAAACTGAGGGACCGATCGAGGACTTAAGTTGTCATACCATCCAAATATTATTTCAATTAATTAAATTACACAGAATTAACTATAACAACAATGGGAATAACAATCACTTAACTAAGAAATATTTATGTAGTCTGTCACTCAACCACTCCCATAGCACTACTAAAAACCATCGCTCATTCAATATGCACACATAAAATGAAGTGCAATCAAAACTATAACGAAAAATAAAATAATTCACTGCCACACTAAACTGAGGGACTAATCCAAGACTTTTTCACACCATACAAAGCTTATTGAAATTAATTAAATTGCACATAGAATCAACTATAACAACAAAAATAACATCAATCACATAACTGATAAATATTTATGCAATCTGTTATTCAACCAATCTCACCACACTCCTTAAAACTATCACTCATTCAATATGCACACATAAAAGGAAGTGAAATCCAAACTGTAACATTGAAGAAAATAATTCATTTCCACACTAAACTGAGAGACTGGTCCAAGACTCATGGTCACACCATACAAAGCTTAACGCACTTAATTAAATTGCACACTGAATTAACTGTAAGAACGACAATAACAAAAATCACATAAATGATAAATTTTATGAAATCTTTCATTCAACCACTCTCACAACACTCCTGAAAACCATCACTCATTAAATCTACACACATAAAAGGAAGTGCAATCCAAATTGTAACAACAAAAAATATAATTCACTTCCACACTAAATTGAGAGACTGGTCCAAGACATAAGTTGTCACACCATCCAAAGTTTATTGCAATTAATTCAATTACACACAGAATTAACTGTAATAGTAACAGTAATAACAATCACATAACTAAGAAATACTTATGCGATTAAGTATACCACTCTAACTAATTCGTGATCCCTGCTAAGGAGGAGGAGCCTTCCTCCTTAGCAGGGGTTGGTGCACTAAAAATCACACAAAATACTTAGAGTAAATTATTGAACAACAAAGTTGAGGTTTACATTAATAAAATTATGAGGATTACAGAGCTCTTGTGTTTCCCCTTTGCAATCCTCTTCTCCAAGTCTTCACTCTAGCTCTCACGGGAAAAAAATCTTCTATTCTATAGATCTTAGTTACAATGTGAAGATCATCATGAGAATATTTTTATTTTCATGTGTTCTTAAAATAAAATGGTATCTTGACAATTACACAACAATTTCCAAAAAAGAGGTAAAACTATATTAGTGTCCTTCAATTACAAATAGAGTTACAAAATATCTCAACCAAATGATGTGGATGCTCAAAAAATATCTCCAAGTGATAAGTTGTTTCCTTTGACTTTGACGCACTCCTAAATATAGTCTAATTATGAAATTCAACATGTGCTTAAGAAACTGTTTGTGTAATGGAAACAACTCTAGGAACCTTAATTAATCCAAATCGGTAAAGGAACTTAAATGTAATAATGTAAAAACAAGCTTTGATATATCATCCAAACCTAAAACAACCCATACATAGTTTTATGATAAAAATTAGCATAATACAATAGTTCTAATGTCAAATTATAAATAGAATTGGACTAAGAATGTGACAAGTGAAAAAGGAAGTACTTATGTGAATAAGAGATGTTACAGTAATAAGATATGGTCCTATTGGTCAAAAAGGGATAAAATAAATAGGAAAATAAGTAGGAAAAATATGACAAATCCATGACCCAACATCACTCCCCAGCTTAAGCTTCTACATGTTCTCATGTAGACCCATGTCGTTGATGCCTAACATGTTGAGAGTGAAGTTGCATGAGGTTGTGAGTTCTTGCCATGTCTTCTCCTCTAACCCAGTATCCTCGAGAAATAACCAATTATTCCTAAAATATTACTGGTAATACTATATGGATATTGATACTGATAGGTGGGTAACCAAAAAAAAGGGAACTTGAATATAAGTCTTATCCATCCTACACCACTCCTCCTAATACAATCAACATATTGAATGAAATCTGGAAAGTGCTTGCTCAAAATTTTGACAACAATATTGTTCTCTCTTCTTCAATTCTTATTGGGAAATATCCCATCTCAACTTGCTTCCTTCCAAGGCATCAGTTCTCATTCCTTGTATAATTCTGTGGCATATCCATAAAATTGATTCTCAATGGTCCATCAACAATGTCTTAGTGGCTCTAAACCACCATAATTTATTGTATTTGTGTGCAACAGCTTCACTTAAACTAGGTTATCATCCGATAAATAGTTCTACTCGTTCTTCATTAGTTGTTATAGTATCATGGGTAGATTTCCAACCAATCTGATTTTTCATAAAAGAAACAAAAGCCCTGAGTTATACATCTCCCACATAGGGTGTCATATTGAATTTTTGTTCCCCAAATCAAGTTAGATCATGCAAGTACAACTTTCACAATAAATGTTGTTATGAGAAATTAACACTTTGAAATGTTTCTATTAATTCTTGTATTTGCCTTGTCTTATATGGTCACTTTTCCTTTAGGGTTGCTAATTGGAAGAGATAATTTTTTTCTTGCAAATATAAAACATAATAAAGAGAAGGAATTACACCACATAGTAATCCATTAATGAGCTCCTTTTCTTTCTATAATAGCTTAACTTCTCCCTACAATTCCTTCACCTGTTTCATTGCTCGATTCCTCTGCTTCTAAAATTTCAAAGACTCTTCAATTCTTAATTTTTAAACCCACTCCAAAATCTTATTGACCATTTTCTCATGTTTCTTTAGGAATATGACATCATGTTTGGGAAAAATAACAAATTTCTCCCACTACTCTCCTAACCTCATCAAATCTTTAATTTAAGGCGAGTTGTTTTAGATGTTGTTTCAACATCCTGATTCTCTATCTCAACTATTGGTTCTTGTGTAACAAAATCATCATTAATAGGTTTGTGTGGTACACTTCTTATTTTATTTTTCAGTATCCTCTATTTGTACTACTGGTTCTTGTGTAACAATAATATTGTAACCAACTTCTTGTGTATTAGCTGACTATTTTTCTTCTTTTTCCTCTAGTTCGACTACTAGTTCTTGTGTAATAACAATGTCATCAACAGGTTCTTATGGAATAACAGGTCGAAGTTATTTTCCCAGCTCCCCCACTTGTATTCCAACTGAAATAGTTACAGTCTCCATGATTTCATCCTCCTCAAGGATTTCCTGGTATCCCTTACAAAGTTTTTATGAGACTATAGATGATGCCATTTCTATAACCTCTTCCAACATATCTAATCTAGTTTCATTCTTAAAATTAAGCTATTATTTAACTAATGTAAATTATTTCTTTAATTCCTCATTTTACTTTTTCTCATATTTTCAATTTCAATGAGAGGGTAAATTTTTTTCTTACCTAGTGAAGTAAAAACCTCTTGTTCTTATGTTACTGGTCCTTTTGTATCTTGTTGTTTCCCTGATTCTTGTTTAGGTTTTGGTGCAATACCCGAGATTTCAGATGTAGAGGGGAATTCTTCTACATAATTCTCCTTCTTTTATTTACCTTTTTGCTCGAAAAACCCGTCAGGTCTAGCTGTATCAACACATTCCCCCTCAGTTGTAGCAGTAGGTCTTTGATTCTCTTCTTGTATAAAAAATACTCGCACCTTTTTCCTAGGGTTTCTTTCACCAATATTCCTTTTCTAAACTTTTACCTTTTTTGATAATCCCCTAGTCCATTAAGGGGTATTAACTTCCTCAACTCTAGTTTGAGGCACAACTATTATTCCAACAATTTATTCCTTAGATAATTCCTATACATTCGGGAACCTACCTCCTCTTTCCTTTGACGACTCACTAGAAACCACCACAGGTTCTTCTATATGTTTCTCCTTTCCTCGTTAGGATGAATTGGGGGTTGTTTTAATGGAACTCCATATCTTAGGGTTTTTTGGATCAATCATAGGAGGTGTATCAACCCTGCCCCAACCCTACCCCTGTTAGAGGTTGCGGCTGTCTTTCTCCTAAAATATGTAGAAGTTGCAATGCTAGGTGTTGCTTTAGCAGTGGGTGTCGCTTCAACACTCTCTTCATGCTCCTTATTCACACCAGCATAAGGACTCATTATTAAACCATGCCACAAGCTCCATCATATCTGTAATGAATACATGATGATTAATCTAATGAGCTGATGGTTAGTGAGGTCATTTTCTAGATGTTTTTCCCCTTTCATAACCTCTTCCATTTGTTATAGTGACTTCAATATTTAATATGGTAAATTAATCAACAACCTCTTCCTCAGGTGTGCCAACAATTGAAAGTGATAATTGAAAATAATCCCAAAATGACCCTCATAGGTAATGAATTTTTAGATGAAGAGGGCCACATCATCCCAAGAGTTAGGAAGAGATGTTATATCAAAACCCCTACCCTTGGGCCTTAGCTTCAGGATTGGCTACTTTCCTTGAGAACCATTGTTCTCCTATCCTAAGAAGCCCTATCATTTTTGCGATAAATTCTTTTTTAATAGTAAATCTAAATCCCCTAACCATAGAGTGTTGTTAAAATAAGGCTTGGGAAAATTATATAGTGACAAATTCACTGAAACCCTTAACTTTTCAAAATAACTCAACCATCCAACCATTTGAAAAAATTTCAATGCTTCTGGATGTTGTAATAGAACATTAGCAGAGTCAAGTTCATGTCTAACCATTGATCCACCCATAGTTTCTCACAACCACACTAATGAACACTACTAGTAACTTATTATAGAGTTGCTTCAGTGCACAAAAATGCTTGATTAAGGGAGAATGTGATGGTGTCGAAATTATCAACAGTTATTCCTCCTTATTACCAATTCAAACATTTTAAATCAAAAGGAATTTTTGAACGATTTCACTAATACATGGATGTAAAAACACACATAATAAATAAAATAAAGTAATAATGATGAAGGAATATTGGTACTAATGGTGGTGGTTACATTAGTTTAATTGTAAAAATTAATGGCGTCAGAACGGTCTAATCATACAATACTATGGTACGGTGAGATATGTATTAATTGGACAAATAATTGGATTTCCTAGATACATTTTCATTAGGAAAGGAAACAAGTTCTTAAGGAATTGTTTGTGTAACGACAATAACTCCTTAAACCTTAATTAATACAAATTAGTAAAGGAACTGAAATGTAATCTTGTAAGAAGAGGCTTTAACAAACCATCCTAACTTGAAATAACCCATACAATAGTTTTATGATAAAAGGAATTCTAAGACAGTATTTCTAATGTCAAATCATAAGTAATATTAGACTAAGAAAGTGACAAGTGAAAAAGGACATACCTAGGTGAATAAGGTCTATTACAATATTAAGACATGGTCTTGTTGGTCAAAATGGATAAAAGAAATAGGAAAATAAGTAGGAAGAAATCACAATTTTGTGACCCAGTAATGTCCAAGCCTTATCAGCCCTAAATTTTATAACACATAACAAATATAATCCCAAGCCCCTATATTAATCCTTAACACTTGCTAAGCCACTAACCATTAAATCTCTTAACCATTATCACCCCTTAGTTATAACACTTATATTTTCTATCTAATAACCCCTATTTGTATATCCCTAATCTCTAACCCATAACCCTTGATATGTATAAACTTTATCCATTATAAGACTTATCCCCAAACACTTAACCATAATTAGCCCTCATTAATGACCCATATTGTATCTCATCACCCTTAATCCTTTAACACTCCTAATTTCTAACCATGAATCCCTAACCATTATGACCTCTAACATTCTCATGACATCCAACCCTTATCACCTTAGACCATGCATGTAACATATAATATCTTGAATCCCTAATCTATATTAAATCTAACCTCTAGTAATTAACACCTCTACTTACTAATCTTATATCTCATGGGATAAATTGAACTAGAACCAACCAGGGCTTCCAGAGGCCAAACCAGTTCAACCCATAACCACAATGATTTCACCTAAACCAGTCCAAAAATCACTAATACCAGACAAGTTTGGATGCCTCCAACTTTCTTCACCACACCTAGAGGAATTTCCCTGTCTCCACCAATCCATCAAGAGTTCTAGGAGCTCCACCATTGACCCTTGGGAATTTTGCTGAGACCACCTCACCAGGATCCAAAGTATACTGACCATCCCAAGCTTAAACCAAACAAGGAACCCATAACATCACGGATATCTAGAAAATGAAAAGGCAATTCTAAAAATCATTGTCACTCCAGGAAAATCCCGCACCAATGAAAACGAAGAAAAAAAATATCCAAATGCATGTATCATGCATCAAATTTTCCGCAATGAAATCACATATGCAACCTGTTACCTATAATGTATTCCTATTGTAGCTACTCTTCCAAATTTTACTTTTGCTCCATTGCTTTCCTCTCCTTGTCTTTTGATTTCTTTCTTTCTTATGTACAAATTCTCTCTCTCTCCTCTCCTTGAGCTTTGTTTCTGGAAATGATCAAAAGATGAAACTGATAAAAAACTTGAGAAAAATCTGAAATTGGTCAAAAGCTATCAATTATTTCTCTAATGGATTTTTATAATTTTTCTAGTGTCTCTTCCTTTCCTTTTTTCTCTTTTTCATCATTTTCCTTATTTTCTCTATAATTTCCCTTGCATGCATATCCTTGTCTCTTCATCATATTTTTCTCCTATTTTCCTTTATTTTCTCATATTGAAATTTCCATTTATATCCTTTTTTCTTTTACCAATGTCAATTCAAATCTCCATAGTCATTAATAAACCACAATTGATACCCACTATAATGTTTTTCCCTCCATTCAACTTGGAATACGTGTCCCATGACCTTGGTTTTATTTATTTACATGGAAAATCAACCTAGGGATGCTACATTTACCATCGAGAATATGTTGTGTTACAATATCATAAGCCAATACCATGGCTTATCAATATCACATTTCCAAATAACCAAAGCTCATTTCATAAAACACTTTTTTGCAAGACATTTTCTT
The DNA here is from genome assembly GCA_034641835.2 of Pinus albicaulis. Taxonomy (NCBI): domain Eukaryota; kingdom Viridiplantae; phylum Streptophyta; class Pinopsida; order Pinales; family Pinaceae; genus Pinus; species Pinus albicaulis. The sequence goes on along the minus strand of CM076584.1, from coordinate 976,315,319 downwards.
TTAGTTAATCTATTTAATTAAAAAGGAAGAAAGAGAAAAACTACTTTTGAGATAATATGAAGATTTGATTTATGACTACTACTAAGGATATTCTAAAGTGTCCATAGAGGTTAAATCCCTACCATCTACTTATTAATTATAGATAATTAAATTAAAATTTTAGCAGCTCTATTCCAAAATAAGCATGATTAAACATATATACATTTAAAAAGACATTTAACATGATTCTTAACCATGGAGATTCATCCCACTTTAGCATGAAGATTTCTAAAATGTAGATATGTTTTGTTACAATAACACGACTTATCAATACATAATATCTTCCATAAAAAATGCATAATAATTTTAATTCCAATGTGTTTTGAACCATTTATTTTGGTTCATCATCACAACATAGGACATCTAATACCAACATGTTTCAAACACTTATTCTGGTTCATCATGAGGACATAGAACATAGATGGACAGCTTAAACTAGAAAACTATTAAATAGTAGAGATGCAACAATAAAAAAATATTTTTAATACTAAATCAAAAATAAAGTTAAAGAGAAAAAATAAAAAAAAATTAGAAAAAAAAATTAATAATGAAAAAAACCATAAAATAAAAAAATAATATTAAAGATTAAAAAGAAAAAGTAAAGATTAAAAAGAAAAACTAAAATCTTAACTTAAAAAAAAAGGGACAAGAAAAATCCTAAAAATTCTTGTAAAAATTAAAATTGAAGATAATAAAAGAAAAAAATCATTAAAATTAATATTTTAATAATGTTAAAAATATTTACTATTGATAAATTATTAATAATAATTAAAATTAATAATTTAAAAAAGAAATAAATATTAGAAAGGAAAACAAAACTTAAAATTATTAACTAAAAAAATTATTATTAAAAAAATAAGAAGAAGGAAAAAAAATGAAAAGAAATAAAAAAAAACTATTAATAAAATTAAAAAATTATAATTTTTACTATTATTGAAATAAATATGGTTATTAATATTTTTTCCAATTAAAAAGCAGGAATGAAAATATTAGAAAGTCAATAAAAAGTTAATCAAAACTCTTAACGATAATAATGAATAGGGTTAAATAAGAAAGAAAAATATTACAAAACCAATAAAAAGTTAATCAAAACTATAAAACTCTTGATGAGAAAAAATAATAAGGTTAAGTAAGAGGGGGAAAGAAAAATTGAGAAAAAGAAAATGAAAAGGAAGCCAGTCAAGAAAGGAGAAAATGAAAAAAGAAACCTGGAAATAAATAAAAGGGATCCAACAACTCCAAACCCAGAAATAAATAAAGGGGATCCAACAACTCCAAACCCAGAAATAAATAAAGGGGATCCAACAACTCCTAAATTAATAGTGAGTTTATAAACCAATAGTGAATTTATAAACCAAGGAAAGTATTTTCCCTGATATGCAAGCTTTTAATATTTCATAAAACTATATTACATGGAATCTCTTTTGTGTTTTGGATGTTTATGCACTCATACTTATATCCAAACAAGAATTATAATCCTCTTATGCATAATACACAATAGAACTTAGTCATGGTTCAATGCATTAACACACTTCTATATACAACTCTTGAATTTAGGAGTGTTTTAACGTGTGGAAAACATTTTCACATAGAGACATAATGGTAGAAATTCACATAGAATTATTCTCCACGGGATATAACTTTTCTAGACTTAATATACATGCATCATTAATCATTCAAGCAATAGAAATTCAATCTATAATAGTACATCTTTAAGTACACAACAAAATAATCAGGCAAATTCATTCACATTACAGATCGATAAAATCTACCATTCAACATTGCACCTTCTCTTATATTCATTTATGTATAAAATAATTGCAATGACACAATAACGACATATAAATTTACCTCTTGTCACTTTCCTATGGAGATCTTCTTCTCAGCTATGAGCCTCTTTTATTCTGTCTACTAGCTACCTCTCTTTCCTCCTTAATGTGTTATTTATTTATCTAAAAGAAAAATCATCTTTAACTTCCAAATGGTATTCTCATGCCCTTTTTTTTTCTTCTTATGAATTTCTATTTCTAGCTTTAGATTATCTCTTCTTAAGGATTCATCTTATATATCATGACCTTATAGCTTTTACTCAACAACATACTTCTTCTTCGACACATCATTTGGTATGATCCTACACAAGCTTCCCTGCCATCGCCCGCAATTGAGAGCATAGCAGCAAGGGAGACATGCCTTTCATGTGTGGCTAGTAAATATTTCCTGTCTTTTCTTCGCCCTAGCATGAAATCTATATACGGTTTCAGCCTTGGCACAACGAGCCGAGAGGGCCTTTCTGTCCTGCCTTTCCTTGCTCTCAATTCCTATTACTATAGTTAGTTAGTTAGTTCGCTAAAGGAAGGAATGAGGGTGACAAGGAAGCAAGGGAAGAAAGCAAAGCCCAAGTAATGAGTGTGATATTTTCTTCTATTCTCTAGATGGAAAGTGATATTCTCTATGTGGGGAGCCGAGTTAATCCTAAGACACCGGAAACCTTCTAGTGGATAGGGAACATAAAGACCACCTACACAATCGATATACAGATGGCAAGGGCTGATCCGACAAATAAACAGTTTGTCCTTTCATCCCCTTCCTTCTGATCTTCCTCTTCAAACCATGCAACACCCATGATTATGATCATCCTCAAACCCTTGAGGGGCACCTCAGACTTGAGGGATGACCTGACTTGAGGGGCACCTCTGGGACTCCTGACTTTCCTTGACTATCCGACTGTCTTTTTTATGAGTGTCTGGTAGTGGATGTCCTTGTCTGAATCTGAGTACTTACTCCTTTTGGATTCATCCTTTGGGATTCATCCTCTTTTTCTTACTTTCTTTTGGATTACTCCTATGGGATTTACCTTATATAGATAATAGATTTCTTATTGTACTTTTTCTATATGGATGGAATCATATTGAAAGAGGCACATCCTTTCCTATTTGGGTATCAAGCCTTTCAATCTATTCCCATCTATATATCCATCCCAAATTTGCTATATATATCACATCATCTCCCTCCATCCAAGCCATCCGGCAATTCAAGATATGGTAGTTCCACGATATAAGCTAAAGGTAAAGCACTTACCCTATGGACTACTTTCCTATCCCTTTTATTGCATTCATCCTACAATCATATTATGATTACGGTATCAAGGTAAGGTTTTCAGGTATAATATTTTCTGTCTATCCCGCCCCTCATATTAGGTAGAGCTGATAGCCATTAATCCATGTTGACAAATTTTCTCTTTGATCATTATGTTTTCTACCATGTATTAGTCATTTATCACATTATGTAATACTTTCATGTTTTATACCATTTTCATGTTTTGCAACAACTTTGTAACATTCTCAAATAGTAACATCATGCCCTACAACACCTAATGCTTCATATGGTCTTCACATTCATCATGCCCCAACTAGTGTCTTCAAGTATAAATCTTCAAAATAATATTAATAATCCTACATCAAAGATTTTTTTAGCATGGTTACCTAGGTTTATTGTTTAAAGACTTGTTTTACTTCATAAAATATTATATGTTGAAATCTAAAGGGAATAGTGTATTCACATTCCTATAGATTTTAATATTCAAACAAATGCATGGAGGGGACCCTTTATCCCACAAATAACACATTATAGTGTTTGACTTGCTTGTGAACCTAATTTTTTATATATGATTGTGAATTAGAAACGAATAGATCAATATATTGTTAAATATTTCATATGTTATGCAGGGGAAATAAAAAATACAATGTAGTTAAACGAATATGATGGCCTTGTTTATTTTGGAATAAGGTTTTTCAAATTTTAATTTCATTATAAATAATTAATATATGGATGGTAGGGATTTAACCTCCACAACATATCCCATAATAGTTTTAGTAGTAATTAGGATAGAGGATTGAAATTTATCTCAGAGGTAGTTATGCCTTTTTTCTTTTTCAATTTAACAAATGATATAAAATTAAATGAGTTATGTTTTTTTGGGTATGTGGTATTGATAAGTTATGGTATTGTTAAAAAGTGTATTTAAAAGTTAAAATTCTCCAAAGTAAAGTATTGGTAAATCTCCATGGTGAATTCTGAAATCACAAAACAGGAAGAGGCAAGGACAAAAAAAAAAGAATGAAGGGTTTAGGGTAAAAATGGATTATTATTATTATTAATTATTTATTTATTTTTCTGAAAATGAACAGCAAATTTAAATCTTTTACTTACTACGTAAAAAATATTGCAGAAAATGTAAAAAAAACAATAAAATTTAATCACGAGATCGTTTGAAATTATATGCTATAGGGTTTGAATCACCAGAGGTTCGGAGTTTTGATTGTCTAAATAGTCCTACTCGAAAGTATTTCGCTGCTCCATAGTGCTCTTGTGCTCTCTTTCTCCAAGTATGTCTCGTGCATATCTCTGGCTGAAATTTTTTACAAAAATAGTGAAATAATGAAAAGTGTTTAGTATTTAAAGAATTGTTTTATGAAATTAGATTTTTGAAAATATTTTGCAGCCCATTTTTCAATTTGCTGCCTTTTTTTCACTTAAAAAAATAAAGTTTCTCTTTTTTTTATTTGTGGCTTTCCATCATGGGTGCGTCAATTAATAACACTGCATTGGTGCATCAGTTAATAACATGACACTGGTGCATAGTAACTAACATGCACCCGTGCAATTATCTGTACATAAGAACCGATAACAATACGTCCATTTTAAGGCACTGAAATTACTTTTAGGTGTGTGCACTAAAATTTATTTTTTATTTTTCTCAACTTAAGGGAGAAAATATCATAATTATATCAAATGGACAATTCTTCAAAATCCAGCTCATTCCATAATATTTCTCAAAGTCCATCGCGGAGTTCTCCCTATCGATCTCGAGAGGTAATATTTACTTCAGATTTTATTTATCTTTTCATTATCTAATTGAATTTATGTTTTTTATCCATTTCAATCATCTTAGTAAAATTTATAATGTATACAAATTTGCAGGTTCATATAGATTCAGAATCAATTTCAGATGCACAAAATATTCAAACAGCTCCAAAACGTCGGAAGCTCTTATCAGGAGTAGCATACCACAAGGCACATTTGGTAAATGAAAATGGACAACTGCTTCACCCTGTTAATTGTAACAATATTTCATCTTCTAGCCACAATCTCGGGATAATAATGGTAATAATAATTGTTTGGTATATTAATCTAATTATTTCAATGTCAAACAAATTAATCATGCATTCTCGACGTTCTTAATAATTGATATCATAGATTTTGTACTAATCATGTTCAAATATATTTTTTGAAATTATTAGGATTCTAGTGACGATGAGCGACCTAACTGTCTTCTTTCATTGAACCTCACGACAATGTAAAATCAAGAGAAGGATGAATTAAGAGAAAAAACCAGAGAGGAACGATACCGAGAATGGTTGAATCAACCACCGATTCAATTCCTGCTACGTCCAGATTCACCAATTAGGAATGACTACAGCAATAGTAGTTCTTCACAAGCTAGCAATGGAGGTAATCAAATAGAGATCGGTATGAATCATTACTTAAGGGATACAACTCCCATGGAGACAATATTGTTAGATGCATTCTAAAATGATGATCATCTAGGGGATGCTCATATTGTTGACACCTTTTTCGGAAGCCTTAAATTTGCTTCCACCACCCCTCTCTTTGGACTTGGCCATCAGTCAAAGTCTACCCAGATGGGACAATGATGTTACTGTGCAACTTGAAAGAAAATTTTCGCTTGTCGAATGCATGTTCTCAGAAATTTTGAGGTAAGTTACCAGAAAGTCATCTCTTATATAGATTTGAGAAATATAATCACACAATGAACATTAAAAATGGTCAATTTTATCAACGTTAATAATTATATCAGCATTAATGTACATTTAATATTTTTCATGATCACCAACTATAGGTTATTCAAAGATAAGGTTCTTCCGAGTGATAATGTCTTTCCCGATAGCCGCAAAGAGGCAAAGAAATTGTTGAAAATGCTGGGTGTTGAGTACATATCATATCATGCATGTCCAAATGATTGTATTCTATATACAAGAGAATATGAAAACAAAGAGATATGTCCAAAATGTGGGCATGATAGGTATGATAAATAAGAAAAGAAGGGTAAATCACGTGGTCCTCCTTTTAATATATTGAGGCACATGCCTATAATCCCAAGTATGAAAAGGCTCTTTCATTGTAAAGAATTAGCTATATTGCAGGGATGACATGCTTCACACATAACTGAGTTGAGAGTTTTGTGAATCCAAACTGATTCAATATCCATGAATCATATAGAGGATACATAGCCCAAAAAATTCAAGGATGAAGTACGAAGTCTACGACTCAGCATAGCCATGGATGGCGTTAACCCATATTCCCTCCAGAACACCAACTATTATGTTTGGCCTACGATAGTGATCAATAACAATATCCCCCCATGGTTGTCTGTGAAGAATGAACATATTATGTTGGCTCTCATAGTCCCTGGTAGAAGATAAGTGAAGAATATGGATGTCTACTTACAACCACTGGTAGATGAATTGAAGGAATTATCGGATGGGATAAATGTATACGATTGTTATGCGGAATTATGAATTATGGATAAAACATTCTTCCCTAAATATGGTGCTATGCATTTAGAACAACAGGTTAAAGACTTTGCAGATAATTTTCCTAACAATAAATAGACACACAAAATAGATCAAGAAACCTCCTTGGGGTCCAAGCACTTCCTATTCTCCTTCTGTCGCTCTTTTTGTAGCTTCAAATCCAAGATAGATCACCAAAATATTTCCTGCAAGAATGAACACTAAACAACAAAGATATCAAAATATACAGATGACTATTCACGTTAATCAGTTAAATCAATGAAACATGAAACATATACATCAGATAAGAATCCATAATATGAAAGACATGAGCTTATACAGATACATATGTGGGAAAGTAAGCAGCAATATTTATTAATGGATAGAAGGGGGAGGTTACAACCACTGATTGATTTTATGTCACCAACTCCAGCATCATTCCAGCCTTGTCATAATGAACATCTTTGTAGCAGCATATCACTCAAATAAAACCCTCAATTGAGAATCCAACAACATTTCTCTACCAAATTTTTTCTTTCTCAAGCACTAGGATCTGTGCTCAATTTATAAATGAGTTGAAGGTAGTTTCACAATCAATGACTTTCTAATAATAGGCAAGAAATGTTCCCAAGTTCAAAGGTGTCAAATGAACACATGGATTCAAAGTTTGACACATATGCACTCTTCTAGAAGGCTTTGGCTAAGTGCAGATTCTGGAACAATGAGAATTTTGCTCCCAATTTGACCAACACACCCTTGAGTGTTGTGAAGTGCTTTGCAGAGCACCCTTGAATGGAGGTAACTACATATGCAACGCAGTTAGTCCCTTGAGAGGCTGCGTTGGTGAGCTCATAGGTGATATAACATGTACTTCAAATCTTGGAAACCTTGTAATGGAAGTAATGGATGATTTGTTCATGTTCTTTGTCTTAGGGCATGTAGCAACTGAAATGATAGGGAGTGATAGAACCTATTAATTGGTTCTGGGGATGATGTCCAGTTTAAAAAGGTCATTGGTAATGGTGCCCAAATTGACCTATAATAGATTGCTCCCTAAAGCATGAGGTCGGAATAATAATAACAACATTTTTTGAATGAGATGTTTTACACCATGATGGGCTGGAACTGAAGCAGAGTGGAGACCTGCATCAATATTACAATACATTACATCATGATATATCCTCTTGATCACGAATTGCTAAGGGAAGGCTTTCCCATGCTCAACACATAAACTATCTAATAACATGTACATAGTGCAGAAATTCATCTACATTGGAATGTTGCCCAATATAGACATGCCTAAATATTTAGGCCCATGTTTGGATGAAGAACTGTATGTAAGGTCAATGTACAGATGATGTGTACAACAATATTGAAATCGCAACCCGGATGGCTGAAACTAGATCCGAGGTCTTCTTATCTCATTCACTCGATCATTCGGGTATAGGTATAGCCATGCGAATATATGATTTGTAGTCAAACATGGTAAGACATCATTTTATTACCAGCGAATGATGTGAGTTGTTAAAAAATGCGAGAGAACCACCATTAATGTTAATGCCCCTCAAGGTACTGCAATACATTTCGTAAGGCGTGAGTAGATGATTTGATTTCGAATGCCAAAAAAAACCTTTCAATCAAACTCTAGAAGTGAGGATCTTGTCGATGCTGTAACAAGCCTCTTGGTAATGGAATATGATGTCTCTAAGTGAACTTCCTGGATGATAATTGACGTCGACAGGAAGCCAATTTATTGAGAAACAGGAGTTATTGATTGTGGAGACAAAGAATGACTTGATATAGTAATGTTTAGGGATGAATTTCATGAGAATGAAGGTTTATGAGTATTGCAGAAGGATGATTATTCACTGGGTGACTTCTCTTGAACATATCGGCGACACTGAGATGAGTTGGCAGCATCGGCCAAAAACCGAAGTGAAGGTATGATGAACCATAGGTATGAATGAACCGTCAAGAATATTACCCAACCCAAACAATCACGGTGATGAAGTGAAGTGTCATGTTCAAGAGCGACCTACTACCGTAAAAATTTATATTCATTTTCCCAAATTTTCTCCAGCCATTTTAGACTAGTACCTCTTTATTTTTTAACAAGCTTTAGGAGGATAACATATGTTTGATCTATAATTCAACCCTTCGGGTGAAAAATGTATCACTATTTAATAATTTAACAAGTCTAGTGATGAATGAAACTTGATTCTTGCCATGATCGACAAGCTTGTCGCTATTTTATGTTTTAATGAGCCTAACGACACTGACCACCTGGTATTTTTTCATATTTAGAGAGTTTGAAAAGGATGACGAAATAAAACTCCATAAGTACTTTTTCGTAAAGTTGTTGCTCAGATCTGAAAAAGTGTAAAATAATATCTAAGAGGACCTCTTTAGTCAGGTTTGAATAAGGTATTCCTTTTTTGTAAATAATCTATCTCAGTCCGGAAAAGGGTTAAACTTATACTGAGTAGATATCAACTCATTTACCTTTACGAGCTCGAAAATACAAGTGCTCGGAAATATTTTCACATTATTGGAGTCTGAAAAGAGCTAAAAGAAGACTCTAGGGGTTTGTTTTTCACTGTTATAGAAGCTCGAAAAAGAGATAAAAGTGTGCTTAAAATCCTTTTTCATTTTTAACAAAGCTCGAAAAATAAGGATAAAAGTATGCTTTGTGGTCAAATCATTATTTGAAATAAATATGCACGACCATTAATAATTTCATCAGTTGTAAAACCTGTTTGGAATAACATCAAATGGAATAAAAATACCCGTTTCATGATAAAAACATAATAATACCATAGTCACAGCAATAAATATTCATTGAAAATAATCAAATGACTAATAAAAAGTTTTACTATTCATTTTTACCATTCAATAGTTACCATTTTCATTTTGGAGCTTTGAACCTGTTTTTTCCCCAAAACTTTAGTTGCTGATTGCGATTGATTCTATGGATGGTTTTCATCATCATTTTATCCAGGTTAGTTCCATGAACCCTCTTTCAGTAATCAATTCATTTCCTTTCATTGCAATTTTTTAGGGTTTTTCCCCCCTTAGGGTAAATTTTGCTTCCAAAGAGGGAAACACACCATTGAGCATCAAAAATTGCATTGGGGAGCACCTAAAATGAAGTCTAGCTGCATATGCAATGCACTATCCCTTTTTTAAGATTACGTTGGGCGTAATCTTCATTTTTTATTCTTACACTATGCCCAAAATTTGTCTAATTTTTTGCATTGAAAGGAGTCTAATGAGTCTTATGGTTATGTTTCAGGATTTCATCATACTATAATGATGATTATATGGAGAGAAAGAGAGCATGAAGAAAAGAGTATGGTTGCCCTAAATGATCCGAGTACAGTAAGAACCCTAAGAGATTGTGGGTTGTTAAGTACTTCTGCTTGTCAGGGATGAGGCAAAAAATAGAACTCTTGGAGTTCCTAGCTCGAGCATGGGATCCATCCATTGAGACATTTCACATTAGGAACAAAGTGGTTCCTATTACAGTGTAGGATGTATATTTTCTCACAAGTTTGTCGAGGAGAGGTTTTCCCATTTCCCTCTCAGGATCTGCTCTTGGAGGAGAGACAGTGAGATATTATGTTTTGTAGTATTGCTATCAAGAGGTAGAGCCAAGCAAATATGGGAAAATAAAAATCCGTTACGTTCGATATTTTCCTTTGAGAACCATTCTTTTCACAATCGCAAAACTTGCTGGCACCGTTACACTACATGTAGTGAATATATCATATATGCCATATGTGCTAGAGTGCATGGAGCCAATAGTATCAACTGGTCTGAAGCTGTACTTTCCAAAATAAAGGAACAAATGAACAGAGAAAATGGAGGAAGGAAGAAGAACTTCAGTTATGGTTCGATCCTCATTTCATTTGCTTTAGAGCAGATTCCACTGATGTAGCCTCGACGTGTGACACTGGGTGTGTCTAACCCTAGAGATCTGAGGATGCAGAGATGGGGAGAAATAATGGGTAGACATGCAGGCCAATCGACCATTGTGTTCTCAATTGCATTCTTCGGCTGGTTCAGGTGACATGTTGTCGCCATTGATGAGTATGCATACGTAGGTGTTGATTTCTGAGGAGATCCAAGCTTAGCCTTACCAGAAGGTGCTCAGTGAGGTGCAATAGGTAAGAATGTTTTGACCATGTTTTTTATTTTCCTAAGGTTTATACAATATTTTTGTATTTTTTTGATGTTTTCCCAAGACTAAAATAAAGTTTTAATGTAATGCAAATGTTGGTCTAGTTCAACCAGTGGAGGAACTATAGCATGGAGCAAATGAACCAGCAGAGAGGGCTATCGGGAGAACAGTCCTTCAGGAATTAGACGTGGCTGAGATTATAATTGAGTTTAGGCAGCACATAGAGGGTTTGACCTTCAGGATTTCATATTACTAGATTGAAGAGTTGCCCATGCGACTACAGCGCCACACTATAGGTATTCCTAACTGCTAGATGCCGTTACTGCATAGGATATCTAGATCTATAGCATGCTACCATGAACATCACTTGTTATACTTTTGACATGTTGCATACATTTTGAGGTCATATGACCAATGTGTCTTGGGCACAAGTTTTTGTAAAATATATAACTATATATCTATCTGACTTCAGTGTTTTCCTATGTTTATTGTGTAATCTTTTTCAATTATGTGAATGTATCTTTACATGTATTGCAAATTTCTGTCTAAGACATGATTAGCTAAGGAATCAGTCAATGTGTTCAATTTATGGAAATGTGTTGATATTGAATAAAATCAAAATGTCTTTCCAAAAGTCGAACTCTTAGGTGTTGGGGTTCCTGTGATTTGGCAGATTTGGAAATACCAAATGACAAGACAACATCAAACCACTTTGGGATCTCAGGATCTAGCCCTCCTGGATCCAGAGAGGGATCTCTCTATAAAGGTAAAGAATAATGCATCTTTAAAGGTCAATTTAAGGTGTTAGGCTAGCTATAGGGCACAAGGGTTTTTGATTTGTTTGTTTGGTTGGGAAACATGAAAGAAGGTTTCAATGTAAGGTAAAGGAATGAGTAGAGAAGGATTTTCGGCAATGGGTAGATAATTCAAAGAGAACACAAGTCCATTGGGAAATGGGGTCATAAAAGGGTTTACTTTCAATTCAAATATCCAAGGCTTTCAAATGGCTAGTCATCTATATCAAAGGATCTCTTAAGATGATAGTATCGGATGAAACAATAAGGAAATGAATGGGAATGACAAGGAAAACCTTCCAAGCTGACCACTTCAAATTAAGTCAAGGGAAAGGGCATGCCTTATACCTCTATGATCAAACTCCTGATGAGGCTAACTCTGAAGACAACAATCCAAAAGTCCTCCTGACTACTTTCAGACAGTAGAAAACACTTAAGTTAAACACAGAGTGAAGTCTAAGATGAGAGAAAGACTTTTAACCTTCTTTGCTTTTGGCATTCAACTCAAAGGGATCTCAGAAAAGCTAAATTTTGGAAAGGGAACTTAGGGGATAGGGCTAATCACTAAATCTCCCTATTCTTTCACCTAAACCAAACAAGAACATCTAAGAAACAAACTCTAAATACATACATCAGTAAGTATGGGAAAACCAACTCTTTAACTAGTTAAATTATATTGAATTTGTCTTTAGATACAAAAATAGCATAAAACATAAAGATAAGAAAGTGCAGGAAGCATTAGGGTACTTGCAACATTATATCCTAAGCTAAAATTATTTTTTCTTATCAGAGAAAGCGAAACATGATGTAAAATAGAGGGAAAACAATAAAAAAAGAAGGGACACATCACCACTGATTTAGATCAGGATCCAATGAACATGCTTGTCATATTAGTAGGGCAAACTAGTCACATACATTCTTTTCCAATAGCTTAATATCATCCAGAAATCATCTCCCAGCCTATTTACAACTACTACTCACAGAACTCTAACTCAGTAAACCAGCTTACAATCAGTGATTTTCCAACAAACAACCAACATTTTCAATGCATTTTACAAGGGTTCTTATAGGGGAATGAGTGATAGTAGTGGTAGATAGGATCTAAATGATTCATTAAAACAGAGGGAGAAATGTCTTTGAAGCCCATTCTGTTTAATATCTTTACATTAACTTTTAGTACCCTTTAGTCGATTCAGAAATTTTTGTCAGATAGATAGTAACTTCAGGTATGTTCCTTTGAAGAACTTTTTGGCTGTAGGTACTATGTTTTGTCTTCTGAGACAAGTAAGGAGAAGATTTGTCTTGTAGGCTGTTAGGACCCTGTAATGTACCTTTTTGTTCATACACTTTGCTATCATTCCATCCTTTTCCAGTTCATATTTAAAGCCTATATCATCACTTTAATCTATTCTTCCAAAGGTATATAACGTTTCTTCTCTTTACTATATGTTTAACTTGTTTTACATATAATTTTACATTACTTTCATATTTAGCCATTAATTAGAAATATATAGTTGTTAAAATAGTTTGAAGACTGCAGTTAATTCATCGTTTCTATCTAAAGACCGCGTTGCTGAAATAGTCCAACAATACACAAATCCCGTTGCTGAAATAGTCTGTGATTTGCGATGCTGAAATAGTATTTCAGGTACAGAATCAACAAGAAAGGAAAATTAAGGGAGCTATTACACTGGCCGCAATAACTGCACCTCGAAGCTATCATCATCATAACCACTGTAACAACATCTTTGCTATGGAAGAATAGAATATCCTATTCCAGCATAGAAGATCAGATCATGTTAACAATATAATTTGTATGATGTAATCAAATGTGTAATAGATGTCTCCTCTTTAAATAGAGGAGACATCAGCATTAGAGGGGCATTACGAAAGGTTTAGCTAAAAGGGAATTATAGATAAGGAATGTGGATTATTATGTAATATGTTACATTTGACAGATGAATAAAAGATTGTTCTGAGCATTTCTTCTTAATTCCTTTTTCTGGGGAATCTTGTGAGAAGGAAGGGGCCCACATTCCTCACAAGATTCACCCATTAATTTCTGTAGTGTGTTGATCGTTATTTTCCTTTACGCCTTGTTAAAACTCTGTTTTGCTGAAATCATTTATGCATTATTGGAACTCTGTTATCTATTGCTGAAACTTTGTTTCCATTGATTGTCTCACTGTTTTCATAGAATTAATTCCTAAGTAATCATTGATTAATTCAATTGGTAATCTTGTCTACAGAATGAGTTTGTGAAAGCATGGTATTCAGAAATAGGTGCTGAAGATTCCTACTTGGGGATTAGGGTCCTGTTCTTTGTTATAGCATAATTGGTCTTTTCTTCTATAGATTGGTTTCTTTTCCTAGATTGTTGTTTTTTTATGTAATCCAGGATTCTTCTGACAATTTTCTGCAATAGAAAGATTTCTTTTGCTCTAACTTAAAGTAGAACTTCAGTTTGTTTGAAGAAAGGTGTGATTAGTGTAATTTTTACTACAAACTTTCATTGCTTTTGAGATTGAGCATATACAGTGTGTGATTGCCTTTAAAATAAACAAACTTCCATGGGTTGACAATTTATGTAGCACTTGATTGTTTAGATTAATAATAAATTAAAGTGACCAACATTTTGGCGCCGTTGCCGGGGAAGGAAATTATAAGTTTCAAAAGCATTGATGTTTTTTTTAGATATGCAGATTGTATGGAAGGACGCGGAGCCCACAAGAGAACTAACCCTACAGGTGGCAAGGGCAGAGGAAAGGGAGGAAGAAAAACCTTTATTGATGAGATCATATCAAAATCTAAACCTTCTCAGAGGCTAAGCTCTCGAAGGCCAAAGCCTCAACATTCCCCTCAATCGAACTACAAAACAGAAGAAACTGTGAGCCCTGAAAACGTTAAGCAACCAGCAGAAAACGTTGGGGAGCCAACAGAGCCAGTAGAAAGCGTTGAAGAGCTAGCAGAAAATGTTGAGGAGCCAGCAGAAAACATTGAGGAGCCAGTAGAAAACATTGAGGATCGAGCAAGTGCAGTAGGAGATCAAGCAATGGAGGGGAACAATGAAGGATTCTTCGGTGCAGGACAGGTTGATCCTAAAGGAGAGGGAAAAGATGATAATTCTCTCTCTACCTTGGGGTTCCCTATTGGTGATCTCCCTAGAGGAGCAACCCCCATGAAGAATATCCCACTTTCAGCTTTAGCTAACTTTCATGGTTTATCTTCTGAAGATCTTGATGAATTTATTTTCGAGTTTGATATATTATGTAGAAGTTACGATTACATTAGTAATGCCAAAAAATTGAAGCTATTTCCAGCATCATTAAAAGGAAACACACTAAGGTGGTTCATGAGTCTTGGAGGCCATGTAATCACAACTTGGGATCAGATGAAATAGAAATTTATTCTCAAATATCAAGACTACTGCTGGATGAGAGAAAAAAGAGAGGAACTATTTAAGATGGTATAGAATGAGGACAAAAATTTGTAGGACTTTGTGGAAAGACTACAATATAATTTGCAGAGATCCAATCATCCCGATGTAAGTAAAGATATTCTTAAAGCAATATTATTAAAAGGAGTAAGGGATGATTGTCTAGATATGCTTAATATGATTGGTAAAGGGAACATATCTAAATAATCATATGATGAAATTGTTAACCTCTGTAAAAGATGTTCAAGAGGAGCTGCAAGGAATAGGTCAAACAAAAAGGATACCACAAATTCAAGAGTTCAAAAATCAGCCAATGGAGGAGCAACAAGAGCTGAAATAGGTAATTTAATTGAGGAATTTAAAACTGAAATGTTAACTTCTTTTGCTTCAAATATTGACACCTTGCAGGTTAAGAAGAAACAAGCCGAAGCAAAAGCGGCTTTGTCTGTCTTTTGCCCCAAATGCAGAGAGAAACACCCACTAAGGGAATGCCAATTGGACAAGGTGCCAATTTGCACCCTTTGTGAAAAGTATCATGAAACACAACAATGCCCTTCTTTACCAGGAATAAAAGTAGCATTGCAACCAACCGAACAAGAAGCTGAAGTGATATATCTGTTGACACAGAGAATACAATGGCAACCGCGAGGACAAGGTATGAATTCTAATATGCCATTTATATCTTCTAATCGTTGGAACAATTATCCTTCTTTTAGTCAAGAAAATTACGCTCCCTTTAATCAAATGTAATACCCACCCTTCAATCAAATGAATTACCCACCCATGCAACAAAAAAACCTTCCCTTTGTAGACCCAGCAATGTGGACTCCTTGGCCTCCACAACAACAATATTACTTTAACCAATGGAATCCAAATTGAAGGGGTCAACAACTCCCGTTTCCAAATCAATTTCCTCAATTTCAGCAACCACTCCCTCTACCATCAGGAGCTCCACCGACTAATCAAATGATGAGACCCCAGCTACCTATACAACCAAACCCTAACCCCAATAATACATCTATGCAAGTTATTGATATTCAAAACCAGCCTATACTTCCTATTTTCGTTGCATAATGCAATGATATTCATTTACGATATGGGAAAATAGTTGAACCCATTATTGATGACATTACCTCTTCTGATTCTGATAAGGAAGAGATAGAAAAAAATTGACTCACATGAAGAGGTACCACCACCCTCTAATAAGGGTACTGGAACAACAAAACCACCATTCCTTGAGCGTTTAGCTTTAACTAGAACTCCTGAGCCACCTGCTTTCAATATTCTAGGGGAATTACAGAACCTTTATGTTAATGTTCCACTCTTACAAGCACTGAGAGATATACCAATTTATGCCAGAACTATGAGAGATATTTGTGTTAAGAAACCCAGTAGGAAAGTTAAATATCCCCTTACAGTTCATGTTATGGGTGATCTATCTGCATTAATGTCCAGTAAAGCTCCCCCAGTTAAATATGGTGATCCCGGCCATCCTATTGTCATAGTGAAAATTGGAAAAACAATAATTCCTCGAGTTCTAGTATATTTAAATGCTGCTATAAATATTATGACCCTTGAAACTTCACAGTTGTTACAGCTGAAGAACGTAATCAGAGATACACCAACCATTCTAGAGTTAGTTGACCATTCTACAATCAAACCGAAAGGAGTTATTGAAGACCTAATCATCTCAGTTGAATCCTGGAATTACCCAGCCGAATTTGTGGTGTTACAGACTAAAACAAAGTTGGGGGGACATCCACTAATTTTTAGAAGGCTCTGGTTAGCCATAGTCGATGCCTTTATCAGCTATAGATCGGGTTCAATGAAAATTTCTAATGGATATGAAACTAAGCAGCTTACTCTTTACCCTCATGCTACACCCATGCTTAATAATGATAATTCTGTCTGGATGGACTATGATGATCATGATACTCAACCTATTTTGAGTATCGGACAAGATTTAAGCCTTAAAGATACCACTAAGGATGAGGTAATTAATAATTTTATTTGTGAACCCTCCTTTGTGATTCTAGAAACACATAATCATCTGGCTGTACTTTTGAAATCAGATACCCGGGAAAAGCTTAAACCTGAAGATCTTCCTCAAACATCAACCACCATCTCTTCTAAAAGTATACCAGTAGAAATTGAACCTGGAAAAACACTGAACATAAACCCCAACCTGACAGTTGCTGAAACATAGCAATTAATGAAGTTACTTCTTGAAAATAAGGAAGAATTCGCATGGGACTATACAGATATGCAGGGAATCTCTCCTAAATTATGTACTCATCATATCTATATCAAGGAAGGTTGTTGACCAATCTGTCAACCTCAACGAAAAATGAACCCTAATTTAAGGGAAATTGTTAAAGAGGAACTTCAAAAATTTCTTAGTGCACAATTTATATATCCTATATCTGACAGTGAATGGGTTTCCCCGTTGATAATAGTTCCTAAGAAAAAACGGGAAATGGAGAGTGTGTGTAGATTATAGAGCCTTAAATAAAGCCACTCAAAAAGATCACTTTCCTTTTCCATTCATTGATCAGGTATTAGATAGTTTGTCAGGGAATAAATTCTTCTCCTTTTTATATGGGTTTAGTGGGTATAATCAGATCAAAATTGCACCCCAAGGCCAAGATAAGACCACTTTTACTAGTCCTTGGGGAACTTTTTCTTATAGAGTTCTCCCATTTGGACTATGTAAGGAAGCAACAACCTTTCAAAGAGCAGTTATAGGAATATTTTCTTATATGCTTAATGACTCTATGAAACTATTTATGGATGACTTTACCCCTTATGGTGTGTCTTTTGAGGATGCATTACAGAATCTTGAGAAAGTACTTAAACGATGTGTACAAGCCCACCTCTCCTTAAGTACCAAAAAATTTTCATATGATGATGAGTAAAGAAGTAGTACTTGGACATTTTATTTCATCTCAAGGAATTCAGGTAGATCCATCCAAAATACAGGTCATTCAAAACCTTCCTATTCCTAGAACACAAACAGATGTGAGAAGTTTCTTAGGACATGCAGGACATTACAGGAGATTTATTAAAAAAAATTCCAAAATATCTTCCCCTTTTTTTGTGTTACTTATGAAAAATGTTGAACTCAAGTGGACTAATCTTTTCCAGGAAGCATTTGTTGAACTCAAGCATCAGTTATCTACAACTCCTATTGTAAGGGGACCTGTTTGGCACTTCCCTTTTATATATCTTTTGATGCTTCAGATACTGCAATTGGAGCTGTCTTGGGACAAGTGGAAAACCATCTTCCTTATGCTATCTACTTCATTAGTAAGAATATGACTCCTGCTAAGATTAATTACACAGTTATCAAAAAGGAATTTTTAGCAGTAATTTATGCTATTAATAAATTTCGACATTACATTACCGGTTACTCTACTTTTGTCCATACTGACCACTCGAATATTAAGTATTTATTGAACAAATCTATCACAAATGCTCGAGTCATCAGATGGTTATTGTTATTACAAGAATTTGATATTACAATTGTAGATCAACTAGGAAAAGAAAATGTAGTTGCTAATTTCCTTTCTCGGTTAAAAGCTGATGATAATACTCTAGTAGATGATTCCTCTCTTGATGAATATTTATTTGCAGTATTTGCTCACTCACCATGGTATGCAGACATTACCAATTATCTGGTTGCAGGGAAGTTATCATCACACCTATCCCATCGAGAGAAAATAAAAATCATTCAACAAAGTGCTTGATATAGTGGGTGTCTTTTCTACACAGGACTTGATCATGAAATCTGAAGATGCATTAGAGAAGATGAGGCTTATGATGTACTAAAAGCTTGTCATGATGGCCCTTGTGGAGGGCATTTTTCTGATAAGAGAACGGCACATAAAATTCTTAGGATGGGTTATTATTGGCCCTCACTCTTTAAAGATGCAAATAAATACGTCCGGGCTTGTGATAGGTGTCAGAGAATGGGTCAACCTAATCATAGAGATGAAATGCCATTAAACCCCCAGGTAATACTTGAACCATTTGAAGGATGGGCCTTAGACTTTGTAGGACCCATTAATCCTCCATCCAACCAAAGAGTTTATTTATTGGTCTGCACAGATTATATGACTAAATGGGTGGAGGCTAAAGCACTCCTTAGAGATAATGAAGAAGTTGTCCTAGCTTTCATATTTGAAGAGATCTTTGTTAGATTTGGAGTGCCTAGAGAGCTTGTTACAGATGGTGGACCTCCTTTCACTTCTCATGGCTTTAAAGCCACCCTTCAGAAATATCATATTCATCATAGAATGACTACACCATACCACCCCCAAGCCAATGGGTAGGTGGAAAGTACAAACAAAGTAATAGAAGCCATTCTAACAAAAACAGTGAAGGAAAACCGGAAGGATTGGTCTCAAAATCTCCCTCAAGCACTATGGGCTTACAAAACTACCTATAGAAATACTACAGGATTTTCCCCCTATGAATTGGTTTATAGTAAAAGTGTTTTTTTTCCTGTGGAATTTAAAATTAAAACCTTAAGGACTGCTTTAGCTGTTAAACTTGATTTGACTGATGCACAGACAACTAGGTTGCATCAGCTTCATGAATTGGATGAAAAAATCACTATATTTTTCGAAGTGCCAATTAAAGATAAACATGAGGTATGTAAATTTTATATGTAAGTACAATTAAACTATGGTTAAAAGAGAAGATTTTGTTTATTATTACCACAATCCACACACACTTAAAGTTATCATTTCAGCCGTAGTTGGGGGGATATCAAAATTTTACGCCATCATTTCACAAGTCGATTACCATCATTTTTCTTACTTAAAGTTATCATTTCAGCCGTAGTTGGGGGGATATCAAAACTTTACGCCATCATTTCACAGCAAGTCGATTACCGTCATTTTTCTTACTTATTACCTCGTCTCTTCACCATCATTCCATGATCTCATTAATAAAACTTAGTCTGTTCGAGTGCGGTAACTTCGCTCTTCCACTGTGTATTTTACCAAAGCTGATTAGCTATGGGAGGACCTGTTATTCGACATGAACCTGCCATGATAACCCTACTCGAACTATACCCATAGGTATACCAGATTTTTCAGTAGGTAGGCTGGGTAGGATACTTTCAGAGGCTTCAAGAATTTGATCCACAACAGGTTCTTGAATTTTCACAGAATCTTCTGGAAGATCATTCTATAAATCAAGGAGTTTAGATTCCAGTCTCAGAGGGTGACACATCATAGGTTTTGGACCTCCCGGTCACTGGCATTCGATGGTTCAGCCAGAAACATATCATTCTTAATGAACAGTAGGATTTTCTCCTACCAGGAGAACAAGTTGAGCCTAAAGGTCAGGCTGTCCGACTCAACTCGTTGCCGCCTCCTTGGTTGAAAGTTGCAGAGTTTGTTAAACATTACCTCACATGTGAAGGCCGCTACCAAATATTTTACCAGCATGATTTTGTCTTGTTAAATAATTTACGACATGGTAGACTATTGAACATTCCTTATTATTTACTTGGATCTCTTATAAACATGTCGCATTATTATAAACAGGTAAAATTCCCTCTCCTTTCCCTCACCCATCACCATCTTGTCCAGTTATTAATCTGAAAAGGTTTTTCTCAACAAAACCATCCCTTAAACAATATACCCATAGACCCTCAGCAAGCTGCTAAAAATCCTCAGGAAATTGCTAAAATTCCCCAAGAAAAATAACCACAGAACACCCCTGACCCTCTAGAAATTCCACCTAGAGAACCAATTGATCCAATTAACTCTCCTACCATACTAAGTCCATCCCATAATTTAGCAAAATCATTTGATCCTACTGTTCATATATCTAGTGATGATTCTCAATCAGATAACCCCTCCTCCTCTACTCGCAAAAGGAAAAGGCAAACCATGATTGCCTTTCTACCGAAAAGACGAATGAAGGCCTCAACCAAAGCAACTACTACTTTTGATATCCCTTCCCCTCAGGAAAAATCCACTCATAAAAGAAATCAAACCACTACTTTTTCTACCTTTTTACCTAGAATACGAATAAGGGCATCAACTGAAGCAGCCACCATTGCCACTACCCTAGACTCTCCACCCGTTCTTTTAAAAGCCCATACACCACCACAACCCCAAATCCTAGAATCTTTACCTGTCTCACCCAGGGGCACTAAAACACAAGAACCAAATGCCCAGGGTACTGTGACATCATTTTCTTCAGAACAAGTAGCTGTCACACAAGAAGCAGCTACTCATTCAATATCTGCCACACAAGAACCAACTACAACTGAAACACAAGAACCAATTGCTGACGAACAAGAAATAGATGCCTATGATGCTGCACATCACATAGCTGTTACACAAGAACTAGCTACTCATTCAATAACTGCTACACAAGAACCGATCATTGAGACTGTGACTGTTACACAAAGCCCAGTCACCCTGGCTTCCCTCCTACAAGAAAATGAGTTTTTAAGATCAGAACAGGAAGCCTACAAGCAAGAATTGGTGATGGCAAGGGAAGCCTATGACAAGGAGTTTAATTTTTATACCCTAGCTCACGCAACATCCATGGCAGAGAAACACAAAGAAAATGATCAATATAAAGAATACATGTGCAGCCAATGTGGGAATATTTATCATCAAGTGGGATATAAAGTAGTTCAAATTCCAATGCCGGGAGCATCTACGTCTTCTGAAGTCAAAGAGGAATGCCCTACTGTTACACAAGAACGATTAGGGCCTTCAAAAATTCCAGAAAAAGAACCTAATTTACAGGTACCTTGCCCTACTATAACTGTTAAATCTGAAGAAAAAAAATCGGACTATACCTCAGCCTGCCACTTGAAATGATAAAACACAAACTGAACCATGGGATGGGCTGGAAATAATGAACAAGTGGAGGAAAGAGTATGCCATTTCACAAGGAAAAATCTTGCAGGAGCATAAATTAGTTTGGCAGAACCACATATATTCAAACTAGGAGGCTTTGGAGCAAATACTCCAACAATCTCGTAGTCATAAGAACCAGAATAAAGAGTTAAAAATAGAATTGCTCCTAATGTTTGACTTGGTATAGAAAATATTGGCTTCCAAAAAACCATCTTTAAATTACTCTCTTTTCCTTGCAGAACGCCTTGCATTCTTTCAGATAAAAGAAATCAAAGATGGAAGGCCCTATAAGGTGTTTAAATATGAAGATTTTGTGCAAGCTTTTGCAGAGGCCTCTACTAGTGATCAAAATTTACTGTGTAAATTATATCTTCATAATGAAGCCATTCCTGAAAACATAAACGTTAATCTTAACCCTCTTGTTGGCGATATCCAGATTCAGGCATTTTCCTCTTTCCATGTCAACCAGATTATGTGGCAGACTACTTTTCTAGTGGCCAGGCATAATGAAGATAACCGTCTCCTCTGGATACGGCCAGAACCACAGAACCCTGCCACCTTTGTTTCAGAATATTATCAATTTTTGCAGAAACCAGGAATGACTCAACATATGCGGCAACTATAGGCAACAATACTCCAGGACTGTCAACACTTTATTAAGGCCAAATAAATTGTTGCCTTAAGAGCAAATAACATGTTTTGGCAACAATATTCTAATGAAAATTAGGAGTATAATCCTATCAGTCCTACTAATCTTCAAACAACAATCTCCAGGGTACCAGACTACATCAAGTGTGTTCAGCAATGTGCTGAAAAATGGATAAGGTATCACTTTCATTTTCCTATTCTGTGGATGCCAACAAAGGAATATCATGCTCATCATAAGTTGGCCAAAAAGGATGAAGCATCAGCTTGGCAAAAGATAAAAAATGTGCTAGGGTTCAGATCTTCAACAGATAGTACCTTCTATAGCTACTGCATAAGTAACTTGCACGCCAAGAGTCGGTATCTGGATTCTGATTCAGATTGAAGTTGCCTAAGGACATGCAACCTTTTTAGTTGGGGGGATGTTAGGACCCTGTAATGTACCTTTTGGTTCATATACTTTACTATCATTCCATCCTTTTGCAGTTCATATTTAAAGCCTATATCATCACTTTAATCTATTCTTCCAAAGGTATATAACGTTTCTTCTCTTTACTATATGTTTAACTTGTTTTACATATAATTTTACATTACTTTCATATTTATCCATTAATCAGAAATATATAGTTGCTAAAACAGTTTGAAGACTACAGTTAATTCATCGTTCCTTTCTAAAGACTGCGTTGCTGAAATAGTCCAACAGTACGCAAATCCTGTTGTTGAAATAGTCCATGATTTGCGATGCTGAAACAGTATTTCAGGTACGGCAACAACAAGAAAGGATAATTAAAGGAGCTGTTACACTGGCCACAAAAACTGAACCTCGAAGCTAGCATCATCATAACCATTGTAACAACATCTTTTCTATGGAAGAACAGAATATCCTATTCCAGCATAGAAGATCGGATTAGGTTAAGAGTAGGATTTGTATGATGTAATCAAATGTGTAATAGATGTCTCCTCTTTAAATAGAGGAGACATCAACATTAGAGGGGAATTACAGAAGGTTTAGATGAAAGGGAATTATAGAGAAGAAACATGGATTATTATGTAATATGTTACATTTGACAGATGAATAAAAGATTGTTCTGAGAATTTCTTCCTAATTGCTTTTTTTGGAGAATCTTGTGAAAAGGAAAAGGCCCACCTTCCTCACAAGATTCACCCATTAATTTATGTAGTGTGTTGATCGTTATTTTCCTTTACACCTTGTTAAAACTTTGTTTTGCTGAAATCATTTATGCATTATTGGAACTCTGTTATCTATTGTTGAAACTCTATTTCCATTGATTGTCTCATTGTTTTCATATAATTCATTCCTCGGTAATCGTTGATTAATTCAATTGGCAATCTTGTCTACAGAATTAGTTTGTGAAAGTGTGGTAGTCAGAAATAGGTGCTAAATATTCTACTTTGGGAATAGGGTCCTGTTCTCTATTATAGCATAATTGGTCTTTTCTTCTGCGGATTGGTTTCTTTTCCTAGATAAAATGTTGGTCACTTTAATTGCTTATTAATCTAAACAATCAAGTGCTACATAAATTGTCAAGCCAGGGAAGTCTGTTTATTTCAAAGGAAATCACACACTGTATATTCTCAATCTCAAAAGCAATGAAAGGTTGTAGTAAAAATTACAATAATCACACCTTGCTTCAAACAAACTGAAGTTATACTTTGAGTTACAGCAAAAGCAATCTTTCTATTGCAGACAGTTTTCAGAAGAATCCTAGATTACATAAAAAAACAACAATCTAGGAAAAGAAACCAATCTGCAGAAGAAAAGACCAATTATGCTATAACAGAGAGCAAGACCCTATTCCCTAAGTAGGAATCTTCAGTACCATTTTCTGACTACCACGCTTTCACAAACTCATTCTATAGACAATATTACCAATTGAATTAATCAACGATTACCTAGAAATGAATTATATGAAACCAATGAGACAATCAATGGAAACAGAGTTTCAGCAATAGATAACAGAGTTCCAATAATGCATAAATGATTTCAGCAAAAAAAAGTTTTAACAAGGCGTAAAGGAAAATAACGATCAGCACACTACAAAAATTAATGGGTGAATCTTGTGAGGAAGGTGGGCCCTTTCCTTCTCACAAGATTCCCCAAAAAAAGGAATTAAGAAGAAATGCTCAAAACAATCTTTTATTCATCTGTCAAATGTAACATATTAGATAATAATCCACGTTCCTTCTCTATAATTCCATTTCAGCTAAACCTTCCGTAATCCCCCTCTAATGCTGATGTCTCCTCTATTTAAAGAGGAGACATCTATTACACATTTGATTACATCATACAAATCCTATTCTTAACCTGATCTGATCTTCTATGCTGGAATAGGATATTCTGTTCTTCCATAGCAAAGATGTTGTTACAATGGTTATGATGATGTTAGCTTCGAGGTGCAATTGTTGTGGCCAGTGTAACTACTCCCTTCATTATCCTTTCTTGTCGCTGCCATACCTCAAATACTGTTTCAACATCACAAATCACGGACTATTTTAGCAACAAGATTTGCGTACTGTTGGACTGTTTCAACAACGCGGTCTTCAGACAGCAATGAGAAATTAACTGCAGTCTTCAAACTATGTTAGCAACTATATATTTCCGATTCATGGCTAAATATGAAAGTAATGTAAAATTATATGTAAAACAAGTTAAATATATAGTAAAGAGAAGAAACATTATAAACCTTTGGAAGAATAGATTAAAGTGATGATATAGGCTTTAAATATGAACTGGAAAAGGATGGAATGATAACAAAGTGTATGAACAAAAAGGTACATTACAGGGTCCTAACATAGGTCTTCCATGCTTTGTAACTAATGCACTGATAGTTTTTAGGATTTCTTGTCAAAATAGTAACTACTCTAGAGCTTCATGAAGAATAGAGAATGGGTAGTAGTGATTTGGTCCTTTCTTCAGTAAAAGGAATGTCCTGCTGATATATCCTCTGTGCTGCTGAGATCAATGATTTGTATTTAATCTGTGCTGACTGTGGATTAGGCTTCTTAATCTTCAATATTATGTCTTTAACCCTTTAATCTCTTCTTGATACACTTTAAACTTCCGCTGACCTGTTTGTGCGAATATACAAGTTACAGAGGCGCCGGAGGGTTTATGTCGGGTCAATAGCCTTGATCTTTAATAAAGAATGCCTTTAAACCTTCTCAAAGATTTCTTCCTTTGCGATCTTGGCTCTGTGATGGTATTTTTGTGTCAGGGGTCACTGTGACTATGACTATGGAGATGAAACAAATTCACCACCTTTGAAACCTGCAAAAAAAGAAAACACATTATAAAAACCAGCGAGAGTGGGGGAGGATTGCTTCAGAGGCTCGTGGGGATGGAGGAGCAGTGATGGAAAAAGGTGGATGCAACGGAAAATGTGATAAAAATCCTGGCAAAGCAGCTAACAAGGTCAATGGAGGTTTGGGTGTGAGGAAGAACGTGGACCGTTAGATCAGGATGATCTACAGTGGAGATCTCTCTATGGAGTCGTTTGGGAGGGAGATGGGAAGCAAATGAAATGTTATTGCGATATAATATGGGCCGTGCGATCTTAGAGATCGAAGGCCATGATTAAAAGGGGAACTTATGTTGCGGAGGGTGGTATGGCGGAAATCGGGAATGGTTTTCGTGCAACGAAATCGGGGGGAGGTGGTATTAGCTTTCGGAACGAGATATAGGTTAGCGTTCGACACGTGGATTTCTAAAACCACTTTTATCACACGGAAGGAGGGGTGAAAATCACGTGATATGGTTTGTCGACCATTGTATTGGATGCTCCAGATCCAATGGTGTGGATTGAACGCGATGAATGAAGAGCTACAGGGTAAAAGGGTATGTGGCGGAGAAAGGTTTCATGATGCAACACTACGAAAAATAAGGTTTAAACTGAGTAGGTGCGAAAAATGACTTTTAGTGTTAAAACGAAAACAATTATGCAAGGGAAAATACATATGAAAAAGGTGAAAATGAGAGGAAACTGGGGCATTTGGTGGTGGGACCGGGAGTACGGAGGAAAAATCCTGGGGGTGATTGGCGGGTTAAATGAGGGCCGTCAGATCATGATAGATCAACGATGGAGATTAAATATGGTGGATGAAGGGTCAGGAGGATGGCAAAACTACGATGAAGCGCAGATCGTTGGATCGGCAGAATGAACGGTCAGGATTAAATCAGGGATCACACATCGGTGGTGAAAATCGAATAGGACTTTGGATTTGTGATGTGCGATTAAGCGCTGGCCGTTGGATCGGGAGCAAGATCGACAGTGGAGATCTAATTGGCGATCAGTGGAACAGTGAAAAGGGGAAAGGAATATGCAAAGTGCGATGAAATCTTGGCCATTGGTTCTTGTGTATTCGACGGTCAGGATCAAATCGGGGAATCAGACCATCGAAGGAAAATAAAAAGGTTAGACCGTGTTTGCGATATGAGATGCAACACGGGCCATTTGATCGGATGAGAGATCAATGGTCAGGATTAAATCAGCGGGTCAAAGTGATGAGTGAAGCAAAGAACTGATGGAGCGACGCGATTGAATCTCGGCCGTTGGTTCTTGTGTATTCTATGGTCAGGATCAAATCAGGGATTGGAGGAGAAGGGGCTCATTGCATTGGAAGATTGGAAGAATAAAGGAAAAGTAAGGGAAAGGAAACTCTGATTGAGATGAGAGATAAGGGCTAGTACCTGGTTATGGATCCAGGTCATGTGCGGAAAAGGGGCTAGGGCCAAGGCCGAAAGGGGCTTAAGGCCTTAGTGTAAAAATGGGTTTTTTAGGCCAAAAAACAGGGATTTTAAGGCTTAGTATGGGGTTCCGGTAGGTAAAAGAAGGGATTTTAAAACCAAATAGAGGGAGATATGCAGTTTAAAAGGGGATTTAGGAAGATTTAGATGTTAAATGAGGGTGTTTTTTGAGGGATTTTTGAAAGAAATAAAGATGAAAATGGGGATTTTGTGGGAGTGAAGAGGAGAAAATGGAGGCGTTTTGAAAACAGTTTCTTTCACAAACAGTAAGGCTCATCAATGGAAACAACAGTGAAGATAATTTTGAAGGATAGAAGACACATGGAGGCTTCAATAATGATATATTTTCCAAGGAAATGTTTCTCTTGAAGGCTCTGAAACATATTTAGCCACCCGTTTTCTTTGACAAACTATTATGGGTGGCTAACAGTGGCTCCACATGGGGATGGCATCTTATTGAAGGTGTTAATAATTTAAGATATAATCTTTGGAAGTAGGCCAGAGCCTGGTACTTTGACCATATTTTCTTTTTTGATCAGCTACTACATGAGTGAAAAGCATTATATCAGTAGCAATACTTCCCTAAACAACTACCTACCCATCCTATTGTCCTAACATTTTTTCTTCAAGGTGCATTTAGACTTGCAGACCTTTTTCATCATTATTTTTTATTGAAAGAAGAAACTAATCTAACTCTACCCTTATTTCTCCATGAGACTAGATTAAACAGTTGGACTCATAGTTTCTCTACCTAAACTAATATCTGCGAAGATTAAACTGTCTGACAGATTTTCATTCTCTACATTCTAAAACACAAATTTAAATACAGACAAACCAGGATTAGACTGTTTGATTTGCTGTGGGTCCATGGCATAAAGACAAGCTACACATGGATTTAAATTTGCAGAAAATTGAAACAAAATTGTGAAGGCTTGAAATTATGAAATTTAAAAGCATCCTTCCTTCTTCTTGTGACTCGGATTTTGAGATTTTTAGAGTCACCTTTATTTCTTCATTCTAGCTCTGGTTTTGATCTTGTTAGAGCCATTATTTGGAACTTCATAGGTTCAATATTTGAGCTTGTCTAAACCTTTCTTATTATTATTATTTTTTATTTTCCTTTTCCAAACAAAACAAAGCAGTGGTATTTACAATGGAAGTGAAAACTTTAAACTGAACTTTTAGCAGAAATAATGCTTGAGCATCCTGCAATTGACAAGACCTCCAAATAGATATGTACCATCCAATTCTTGCAAAAAAAATGCATTGGGACCAATGGCAGATTGAATGATGTAAGGGCCTTGCCATAAATTTTCAAACTTTCCATGGTTACCCTTATCTTCTCTCCTCGAGTCCCATTTGAGTACCTTGTCCCCAATCTTGAAATCACAGGCCTTTGTCCTTTTATCAAACAAATTTTTGATGTTCTCTTGCACTTTCTGAGCTCTTTTGTAGACTTCTTCCCTTGTCTACCAGAGATGTATGGTCTAATTGATCTTCCTTACCATGTTATCTTCCTCTGATTGTATTTCCTGGACCAATTTTGTCACTGGTACTCCCAAACTGGTAGGGAATACTAAATATACTCCGTAGAATAACTGATAGGGATACATTCCAATGGATTTCTTTGTTGTTAATCTGTCTGCCCATAAAGCATGCACCAACTTATTATGCCTTAATTTTTTATTATCTTCAAGTGGCTTCTTGATGATGTTTACCAAAATCGTATTTGATGATTCTGCTAGCCCATTACCTTGAGGATAATAAGCATTAGACTGAACAATAGAAATCTGATACCTGTGGCAAAAATCAATCATCTTTTGGAACCAAATGCAACAGCATTGTGAGTGATAATTTTCCTAGGGCAGCCAAATCTAGATAGGATATGGTCTTCAATGAATTTTATGATAACTGAGTCTGTGGCATTCCTAAAAGGGATGGCCTCTATCCATTTGGTGAAATAGTCAGTGGCTATGAGTATCCATCTATGTTGGGCAGATGAAGCAGGATGGATTTCCCCTATGAAGTCAAGGCCCCACTGTTGAAAAGGAGCTTCAACAGTGATTGGTTTTAAAGGTAGAGGAAGGAGTTTCTTTTTCCCTCAAATATTTGGCACTTGTGGCAGGCAACTATCATTTTGTGGACATCTTGGAAGAGGGTGGGCTACTAATATCTAGCTCTAAGGATTTTATTGGCAGTGGTCTTCCAGTAGAGATGGCCTCCACACTTTCCTTCATGAAACTCATGCTTGATTCTATCTGCATCAACTTCAGGCAAACATTTAAGCAATAAACCACTGACATTTTTCCAATATAAACATTCATTTAAAATGCAATAATTTCTAGCTTTCAACTTTAAAAACCTTGCCTTTGTCTTAGATAAATCAGGAGGAGCATTTAGATTGATAAGCGCATATAAGATATTAGCATACCAAGGTGATTTTTGGAATTTTTCTTCAACAATGGGAGTTGGTAATCCTTCCTGTTCATCCAAAGCATCTACCATATTAATGTTAAGGGCTTGCAAGTTGAATTCAACCATTAATTGTGCTAAGCCTTGACCCTTGATGAGTTTAGTGGGTTTGACTTCCAAATCATATTCTAATATCACAACAATCCACTTGCCTCTTTTTCCATCTGGATCCTATGAGAAAATGTCTTTCACCACTATATTAGGCACAAAGGCAATAATATGAGAATGTAAGATACACACTCTAAAGTTTTTCAAGGCCTTTACAAAAGCATAAGCCTATTTTTCCATTCTATTATATTTTAGAGGTGCATCTCTTAATGCCTTGCTGAAAAATGCAATTGGCTACTCTTGCCCTTTTGGATTTTTCTGCAATAAGACAACAACCACAGTATGGTCTGATGCAAATGAGAATATGAGGAAATCTTTAGTAAAATCAGGACTGATAAGAACTGGTGCTTAGGTGAGTGCATGTTTTACCAGTTCAAAATATTTCTTGGCTTCTAGAGTCCATTTAACTCCTACTTCTTTCTTTAGCATGTTTTTCATGTTCCTAAGGAGTTCTTCTAGGCTGGGTATAAACCTCCTCAAGAAATTAATCTTCCCAATGAAGGACTGCAATTCCTTGATGTTTCTTGGGTGGCTAACCTGCAATATTCCCTCAACTCTTTTTGGGTCTATTTTAATTCCCTTTTCAGATATAGTATGACTAAGAAGCTTACCTTCTTGGAGACCAAACACTGTCTTTTTTGGATTTAAAGATAGCCCAAACCTTTTGCATTTCCCAAAGACTTTTCTCAAATTTTTAAGGCACTCTTCATCAGTTTTGGAATAAACTATAATGTCATCAAGGTAAATTAAAATGAAGTGGCCTATTTCTTTTGAGAATGCAATTTCCATGGCTCTTTGAATGGTGGCACCAACATTCATTAATCCAAAAGGAATTTTCACATACATGAAAGTACCCCAAGGAGTGGTGAATGTTGTTTTAAGCTGATCCTATGGGAGCACTAAGATCTGATTGTATCCTGAAAAGTCATCTAGTAGTGAAATCCTCCTAGAACCAACTACCCTTTGTAGGATGTGTTCCATTAGAGGCAAGGGGTAATTATCCTTCAATGAGGCTCTGTTAAGGTTTCTGAAATCAATGCACAACCTTATTTCTCCTATCTTTTTCCTTACAACCACAAGGTTAGATACCCAATCTAAAAACCTCACAGGGACTATGATTCCAGCCTCATACATTTTGTTGATTTCTTTTTCTACCAGGGGTATATTCTATGTAGCTTTTGCCTAAAAGGTTTCTGGTTTTCTTTAAATGGAATCATATGCTGGATGATCTCTGTGTCATAGACTTTCAAATCTTCATATCTCCAAGCAAAAATGTCAACAAACTCTTTAAATAAATCGATGTATTTCTGTTTGATATGAGCTGGTAATGTTTTAGATAATTTCATCATCTTAGGCTGGTCCTTGCTGCCTATATTGCGTTCTTCAACATCAAATTCAGTGGGTTCTATAGTGGGCTTCTTTGCCACATCATTAAAATCAAAGAGGTCCTCAAGAGGTGCTAGTCCTCTGGGTATTCTTTTGTCTTTGGACTGTAGTACCTCTATGTCTTCTTTATCTGTGTTCATGTATTCCTCTATTTGATTTTCAAATTCTTTGGCCAGCATGTTTATTTCTGTAGTAGGAAATGGTTATTCTTCATCAGGGGGATCTTTATCTAAATTGTCTTCACTGAGCTTAAATTTTGAATTAGGTAATTCAAACTCATTCTTGGAGAGTAGGAATTCCTCTATCTGTTTGTCACCCTCAAAGACCTGCCAATATTTTTCATTATCTGGTACTGCTGGTCTATATTTTGCTTGGACAATGATCTATTTGTCATTAAGTGGTCTCTGATATGAGCTAGCAGCACAAGGAAATCCTTTTGCAAGTATGTTTTGACTTCTAGGGACAAACAAAAGCTCATATTCTATAAATGTTTTCAACAGATCCATGGCATCATTCCTATATTCCCTTAGTTTAGGATGTTTGGTAGTGTACTCTCCATTCATTTGTTTGATGACCAGTTCTGAGTCTCCATGAACAACTATCCTTTTGGCTCCTAGTTTTTTCAATAGATGTAACCCTAAGAGTAAAGCTTCATACTCTACTATGTTGTTTGTGCATTTGAAGTTTAGCTTGATGGCATGACTCTCAGCATAATTTTTTTCAGTATTGTGTAACCATACCCCAGCTCCTGCATTCATTTTAGTGCAGGACCCATCAAAGCTCATGCTCCATAATGAATTTTTTGCAGATTTGTTGTCAGTTTCCTCCTTACTGTCATCTTGTTTCCTGAGGTCAGCAGACTGATGGGAAATCTGCTCTCTACAGTCTTGGTTTTGATCTTCTAATTCTACAGATTATTCAAATGTTTCTCCCTTGTTTTCCTCTGTATCTAGAGTTGCCATTATGTTTAGATTTGTGGCCTTTACTCTGTTGTTTGAATTTTTATTCTCTAGCTCTTGCTCATCTGTAAACTCATCATTATAAAGGATAAAAGAGTCTAGGTCTGTATGGACAAAGTAAAGAGGGGATTTTTCTGGTTTCTCTAGGATGCTTACCATAAACTTCATCTGTGCCTCCCTATATAGTCTTCTAAGCTGGCTAAAAATAGGGATACTGGCATATTTCATATCCATTTGCATTGTACCTTGTAGCTTGGCACCCCATGATCTTGACAGCAACATGCCATACTTGGGAGGTACATCAGCCACTACAACATCCATTACCATGCACTTGGCTAGGATTTCGATCAAATTAAAGATCTTTGATTAGGCCCAAACACTTCACCCTGCTAGAGTCAAAAGAATATAAGTCCTTATATGGTCTAGTTATCTCTAGGCCTAATTTTTCCATGATCACTTTTGGCTTGAGGTTGTGTGATGTTGGGGTTCCCGTGTTTTGGCAAGGTTGGTAATACCAAAAGATGAGACAACATTAGAACCACTTTCGGACCTCATGATCTAGCCCTCCTGGGTCTAGAGAGGGATCTCTTTATATGAGCAAAGGTTTTATATCTTTTAAGCTCGATGTTAAGATATTAGGCTAGTTATAAGGCTCGGTTTGTTTGTTTGATGTATGTTTGGTTGTTGGGAATCAGGAAAGAAAGGTTCGATATAAGACAAGGATGAGCAAATAGGATTTTAGGCAGAGGAGAGATACCCCAGGGAATATTCAAGACCATTGGGCAATGGAGTCAAGAAAGGGTTTACTTGCTATTCAATATGCAGGCTTTCAATTGGGCTAGTCATCTAAAGCATTGGATCTTAAAGATGATGGTGTGGCTTGAAATGGTAAGAGAGGAGGAGACAATAAAGATTTAGAACAAAAATTTAAAGACCTGAGATCAGAGAGAGACTTTGAACTCTCAATGCTTCGGCCTCCATCTTGAGGGATCTTAGAAAGGATCAATTAATTGAAAAGGGTCCTAGTGAGATAGAGACAAAGTTCTAGACCTCCCAGTGTTCCCAATTCATTCAATTAAATCTTAACAAGAACATCTAAGAACATATTCATTAATTCATACATCAGCTAGTAGGAAATGACATCCACTACACTGGTTAAATTAATAGAAATCAACCCTTAGACAAAACATTTAGTAGAAAACATTGAAGGCAAGGAGAGCAGAAACATAGGGTACCTAACAAGGGTAAATCCTATGCCAATTTTTTAAAGTGAGCCAGAAGAAATGTAATGAAATGAAATAAAACACAGAGATAGAAAACATCACCAACTGCTTTAGATCAGGATCCAAAGAAATGTGCTTGTCGTATTAAAGAGAAACACCAGTCAAGTACAACATTACCAATAGCTGAATATTCAGTTTGAAAACATCTTCCTCAACCTATCTTACAACTTTACACAGAGACTATGTCTCAAAATAAATAGCTTGCAATTATCTGATAACTGATCAAAAAACCTTATAATGAGTTCCTTCATGAATTTTATAGCTGAAGGGAGCAGAGGAGGTAGGTGAAAAACTAAATGAAGCATTTAAAACTCAGAAAAGAAAGAGGGTCAAGGCCCATTCAGTTTAAATTCTGTGCATTCATCTCTGGTACTCTTTAGATGGAAGAGTGGTCTTCGTCAGGCTGCAATTTACTTCCAGGTATGTTTCTGATGTACTTTGCTGCAGCTCTCTATAGTACCTCTGGTGAATTAAACAAAGTGGTAGAATAATGATGCTAGGGATTGCCATACTATGCAACAAACGCTTCTGATGGCATAGGACTGCTGTCAGGGAGAAAAACTTCACTTGGACAGAATGTAGACTGGAACAATAATGTGTACTCCATCCTTTCATGGAGAAAAACATTCTGCTGATGTAAAAAACTTGATATACATTAATTTATGTGCTCAGTACCCTTTGTGTGATCCATGATGTCCTCAATCTGGTACTTTTCCTCTAAACCACTGAGTTAAGGCTAAAAGATCTTCATTTTCATGCCTTAAACTCTTTGCTGCTCTATTTTTGTCCCTGTTGATGAAATCTGTGCTTTAATGGATCTAGGGAGGTTTTACAGAGTTCAAACCCTGTTCTTTTAATGCAAGTCCTATCATGGCTTCTTCCCAGGCTTTCTTCGTGAGTTCGGCCTCTGAAAATATGGTCCTTTTTACGTTTTTTTCTACTGTAATAAAGATTGTGTAATCATGGCAGCTTTCACCATCTGATAACCCTGCAAAACATGAAAATCTATTAAGAAAACTTCGCATGGAGGTGGTGGATGCAACAAGGACAACGAGAATGGTCGTGCAGACTGGTGAGATGGTGGAAACGTGTAGGATCATGGTGGAAAATGCAACTGAACAGTGGAACATGGTCTGGAGGATGTGGGTGGAGCGCAGCAAATTCTAAATGCAAACCTTTGAATTTTGACCCTTTGAATATATAAATAGGGACGAGCGAAATACGACAAAACTACGTGGAAAGGGCGACGTGGAAATACGGGTTAATTGGTGGGCATGTATTTAATCTGGGACGTTCGATCTCAGGATGAGATCGCTGGCTGGGAACGCGTCGGAGGGCGATGGACAGTGAGCCAGGGGTACGGTTTCCTTGGTTTAACTCTTGTGCATCTTCGCGGCGCGATGACTATTGGATGGATGATCATATATCTGACGGTGCATAGCGATATTGAGTCGGGGCAAACGCTGAACCTTAATGCGTGATGGGGGGGTAGTTTTCAAACAGTGCTTTGGACATGCGGCATTCGATAAATGGAATCGCTGTGAAATGGGGAAATACTGCTCAACCTCCAAACGCGGTGCGATATAAACAGGCATTTTTGCATAGTACTCGGGCGTGGGGACCACCGGGGGGTGAAATATGGACCATCGGATTGGCAGGTTGATCATACGGTTGATAATGTGCCCGATATAGATCTGCGATAAGTGCCTTCCGAGCTGGCGGGTGGTTCTAGCACTGGGCCACATGGGGGGAATGCGGTTCTAGACTGGCCAAAGGGTGCTAACCCATACACACAACAAATATGGCTATTCAGCCCATTTTAATGCAATTTGAGGGCAGAATTGGGTAATGATAGAGGGAACAAGAATAAATTAGGCCAAACAAGGGTTGTGTGTAGGATGTAAAGGGGAATTTGGGAGGATTTAGGGGATCGGAGGGGAATTTGACCAGGGGAAACAAAGGTTAAAATGGGACATTCTGCAGGGGTATAAGGAGAAAAGTAGGCCTTAGGAGCACAATTTTTTGCAATCAGTGAGACTTTTTGAATGGAACAGCAGAGGAGAATAACCAAAGGGTAGAGGGTACGAAATAGCTTTCAAGGATGATGTGTCTTCAGGAGAGATGCATTCCTTGAGGGCTCATAAACAATTTATCCCCCTGCTTGCTTGTCAAGGAATTTATAGGGGGCTAACAGTGGCTCCACATGGGGATGGCTTCTTCTTGAAGGAGTCAAGAATTCAAAAATGATCTTTGGAGTAGGCCAGATGCCTATTGCTTGAGCCACCTTTCTTCTTTGGTTTTCAGCTGCCACAATTGTGAAGACATCAGTTAGCAGAAACATCACCCAAACAATCTACCTACCCATCCTACAATCCTAGCATTTTTTCTTCTTCTAGGGTGCATTTGGGCTAGCAGACCCTTTACATCATCTTAATTTTTACAAACAAGAAAATAAACCTATTCTATTTGTACCCTTATTGCTCCAGGAGACCAGATTAAACTGTTGGCCCCACATGTTTCTCTACCTAATCTAACATCTTCAGGGATTAGACTGTCCAACAGATTTCTTCTCTACATTCTACAACATAAATTTAAAAACAATCAAACTAGGATTAGACAGTCTAGTTTGCTGTGGATCCAAGGCATAAAGACAGTTGCGCATGGAGAGAATTTTGCAGAAAATTGAAAACAAAATCTTGAAGGCTTGAAATCTGAAGTTTGAAGCATCCTTCTTTCTTTTGTGACTCGAATTTTGAGCTTGTGAGAGTCACTTTCTCTTCTTCATTCAGCTCTGGTTTTGGGCATGTTAGAGCTGATTCTTTTTCCTTCTTTGTTGGTTCATGTTTTGAGCATGTCTGAACCCCTCCTTTCTCTCTGTTTTTTGAAACATTTTCTCTTTTTCTTGAAAACAAAACACTGCAATGGTATGTACAATGGAAATGGAAACTGGAAATTGGAAATCAGCAGAAGTAGTGTTTGAGCATCCTGCCATTGACAGGACCCCCAAACAACTTTGTACCATTATTTCTTGTAGAAAAAAGGCATTTGGACCCACAGTAGCCTGGATGATGTATGGACCTTGCCACAAACTGTCAAACTTGCCGTTCTTTCCTTTGTCCTCTCTCCTTGAGTCCCACTTCAGAACTTTGTCTCCAATTTTGAAATCAGAAGCCTTAGTTATTTTGTCAAACAACTTCTTCATGTTCTCGTGAACTTTCACATCTCTGTTGTAGACCTCTTCCCTTGTTTGCTGGAGATGAATTGTCTGGTTTATTCTCCTCACCATGCTGTCTTCTTCTGTTTGTATCTCTTGAACAAGTTTGATCACTGGTATCCCAAGGCTGGTAGGAAACACTACTTATGTTCCATAGATAAGCTGGTATGGTGACATGCCAATGGATTTCTTTGTTGTAAGCCTGTCAGCCCACAAAGCATGCACTAACTTGTTATGCCATGCCTTTTTTTTCTCTTCTAGCAGCTTTCTGATGATGGTCACTAGGCTCTTGTTTGATGATTCAGCCAAACCATTACCTTGTGGGTAATAGGCAGTTGAATGACCGAGTGCTATTTTATACCTGTGAAAAAATCCAACCATTTTCTTGGATCCAAAAGTAGCAGCATTATCAGTGATTATTTTCCTTGGACAGCCAAACCGAGAGAGGATATGATCTTCTAGGAACCTAATGATGATAGAGTCTTTGGCATTCCTAGTAGGTATGACCTCTATCCACTTAGTGAAGTAGTTTGTGGCTTTTAAGATCCATTTGTGTTGTGCAGAAGAAGCAGGATAAATTTCTCCTATGAAATCTAGGCCCCATTGCATAAAGGGACCCTCAACAGTGATGGGTTTTAAAGGTAAGGGGAGGAGTTTCCTTTTGCCTTCAAAAATTTGGCATCGGTGGCAGAAAATTACCATTTTATGGATATCATTGAAGAGTGTGGGCCAATAGTAACCAGCTCTGAGTATTTTGTTGGCAGTGCCTTTCCAGTTCAGGTGACCTCCACACTCTCCTGCATGGAACTCTTGTTTAATCCTTTCTGCTTTATACTCAGGAAAACATTTAAGCAATAGGCCATTTGTACTTTTCCAGTATAAACATTCATTCAGAATACAATAGCTTCTGACTTTTAGCTTTAAGAATCTGGCCTTGGTCTTTGATAGTTCAAGAGGGGCATTGAGGTTTGAGAGTATGTGAAGGATATCAGAGTACCAAGGAGAGCTCTGAAACTTCTCCTCAACAATGAGATCAGGAAATCCTTCCTGCTCATCTAAGGCATTTATCATGTTAATGTCAAGGGCTTGTAGATTTGATTCAGCCATTGGTTGAGCTAAGCCGTGACCTTTGATTAGTTTGGTGGGTTTTATCTCAAGGTCGTATTCTAAGATCACAAAAATCCATTTTCCCCTCTTCCCATCTGGGTCTTGGGACAAAATGTCTTTAACCACTATATTTGGCACATAGGCTATGGTGTGGGAATGCAGTATGTACACCCTAAAGTCTTTCAAGGCCTTAACCAGAGCATAGACCTATTTTTCCATTATGTTGTATTTCAAGGGTGCATCCCTGAGTGCTTTGCTGAAAAAAGAAATGGGCTATTCCATCCCCTCTAGATTTTTCTGCAGTAGAACTCCAGCTATTGTATGCTCAGAGGCAAATGAAAAGAAGAGGAAATATTTTGAAAAATCTGGGCTAATTAGGGCAGGAGCCCGGGTGAGTGCAAGTTTAACTGATTCAAAAGATTTCTTAGCCCCAATAGTGCACTTAACTCCTACACCTTTCTTTAACATGTTAGTCATATCCCTAAGGTGTTCAACTAAGTTGGGAATAAACCTCCTAAGGAAGTTGATTTTCCTAACGAAAGACTGTAACTCTTTGATATTTCTCGGGTGTGTGATTTGTAGTATTCCCTCAACTCTTTGAGGGTCTATCCTAATCCCCTTCTCAGATATAATGTGGCCAAGAAGTTTACCTTCCTGTAGCCCAAATATAGTCTTTTTGGGATTTAATGATAGGCCAAACCTTCTACATTTTTCAAAGACCTTTCTCAGATGTTTTAGGTGTTCTTTTTCAGTCTTGGAATAGATTGTTATGTCATCCAGGTAGATGACAATGAAGTGCCCCATTTCATCTGAAAAGGCTATGTCCATCGCTCTTTGGAAGGTTGCACCAACATTCATCAGTCCAAAAGGAATTTTAACGTACATAAAAGTACCCCATGGAGTGGTAAAGGCTATCTTGAGTTGGTCTTCTGGGATTACTAAAACTTGGTTGTAACCTGAAAAACCATCTAGCAGGGAGATCCTTTTTGAGCCTACTACCTTCTGAAGAATGTGTTCCATTTTTGGCAAAGGGTAGTTGTCTTTCAAAGAGGCTCTGTTAAGATTCCTAAAATTGATATACAACCTGATTTCCCTAGTTTTCTTTCTCACATCCACTAGGTTTGAGACCCAATAAGAGAACCTCACAGGCACAATTATGCCCGCCTCATACATCTTCTTAGCCTCTTTTTCAACTGTAGGCAACCGTTTTGGGTTTATTCTGTGAAAATTTTTCCTGAAGGGTTTCTGATTCTCTTTCAAAGGTATTTTGTGCTGAATGATGTTTGTGTCATAGGCCCTTAAGTCCTCATAGCTCCAGGAAAACACATCAATAAATTCCTTGAATACGTTAATGTATTTATTTTTCATGTTTGCAGGCAGGGACTTAGCCAATTTAATCATTTTGGGCTTATCTTCAGTGCCTACGTTGAATTCCTCTACATCAGAGTCTGCATGTTCTATAGTGGGATTTTTTGCTACATCATCAAAGTCAAAAAGGTCTTCTAGAGGTGCTACACCTCCAGGTATGTTCTTACCTTTGGCCTGCAGCACTTCTACTTCCTCACTATCTGCGTTTTCCACTTTTTCGTTTGGATTTAAAATTTGTTTGTTCAAAGCATTTATTTCTATGTTACAAGGTGGTTGTTCCTCCTCTGAGGACTCTTCACTTAGGGAGCTACTATCATATTTAGAATCTGAATCAGAAAATTCAAACTTGTCTCTTCCTACCAGGAAATCTTCAATCTGTTTATCGCCCTCAAAGACCTGCCAATATTTTTCATTGTCTGGCATTGCAGGTCTGAATTTGGTTTGAATGGTGATATGTTGGTCGCTGAGAGTCTTAGGGTATGACCTAGCTAGGCAAGGTAATCCATTTGCAATGACATTTTGACTCCTAGGAACAAAAACTAATTCGTATTCTACAAATGTTTTCAACATATCCATGGCATCGTTCCTATATGCTCCCAACCTAGGGTGTTTCACTGTGTATTCACCATTCACCTGTTTAATGATCAGCTCAGAGTCTCCATGCACAGTTATCCTACGAGCTCCTAATTTTTTCAACAGATTTAAGCCCAGGATCAGAGCCTCATATTCTTCAATATTTTTTGTACATTTGAAGTGTAGGTTACAGCCATGGCTCTCTGCATAATCACTCTCTGTGTTATGTATCCACACTCCTGCCCCAACAGTTCTCTTGGTGCATGACCCATCGAAATTCATTTCCCATAGGGTTTCATTCTCGGGTTTATCAACGTTTCATTCTTAGTATGGTGCATGAGCTTGTGAAGGCTGACTAATCAGCTGACTGCATTCTATTCCTGATTTACTTTGAGTTTTTGTTTCAGTGCACTGTTTAAAGTTTTCTATATCTTTCTCCTCCAAGTCTAGATTAGCCATTATGTTAAAGTCCATGAGCTCTGTTTCCTTGTTTGTATCTATACTTTTGGACTCTGACCCCTCTAAGGATCCATCATTACAAAGGATGAAGGAGTCAAGGTATGTATGTACAGAGTATAAAAGTGAATTTTCAAGATTTTCGGGGCTACTGACCAGGAATTTCATTTGTGCCTCTCTGTACAATCTTCTAAGTTGGCCAAAGATTGGGATTGTGGCATAGGCTCCATCCATCTGCATTGTACCTTGCAGCTTGGCTCCCCATGATCTAGACAATAACTTGCCATACTTGGGTGGCACATCTACCACAACAACATCCTTGACCATGCATTTAGCTAGAATCTGGGTAAGACTCACACATAAATCTTTGATTAGGCCAAGACACTTTACCCTGCTAGAATCAAATGAATATAAGTCTTTGTAGGGTCGAGTTATCTCTAGTCCTAACCTTTCCATTACTACCTTAGGCATCAAGTTGTGAGATGCCCTAGAGTCATGCATTGCATTATGAAGGATCTTATCATGGATATTGAGACTGATATAAAAAGGTGGCACTACCCCCTCCTGAAACTTTCCTTCTATCTTTGGACCAAACAGAAGGGCCGGCTGATCATCATTCAAATTAACAGTGTCACTGTTCTCACATAAATTTAAAGATTTCAAAATTTGGCCTTTATATGCATCTTGAGTGGCCAGCTCAGAGAGTGGGACAGAGATTCTAATTTTTGCGATCTCACTCTCCAAATTGAAAGTGGATTGACTCTTTGGAATGTTCAACTCTATTTTGTTAACCACTACCTTAGTGTCTGAATTAGTGTGCTGATTCTCACTATGTAGAGTGTTAGAAACTATTTTATCAGGAGGACTAACTGCACTGCTAGTGCTGCTAGTTGGTTTACCTTGTTTATCAGTGGTTTGGTTGTCTTTTTCTTTGTTCTCTCCATAACTCTTAGCTTCTGATTTGTTACTTTCAGCAGTCACTTTAGAACTTTTCTCAGGGCTTTTCTTGATGGTAACCTTAGAAGCTTTTGGTTTGGCATTTTCTAGGCTCTTTTTGCTTCTAAGTTCATATTGTTCTCTGACCTGCATCATGGCATTTTCAAATCCTAACCTGTAATCTTCAGATTCTAACCATTCCTCATCCCAATACGAGGGTGAGGGATGATCTTCTTCTGTGGAACAGTTGTGGATTGATTTTTCCACTTCAAACATGTTTATTGTGTTTCCCTCAGACTCTTCTATGATTCCCTCATCTTCATCAAGAAGGTTCTCTTGGAATGGCGGAATAACTTGCTGATTTGATTCTCTTTGTCTATTGGGATTGGTATTGTTTCTTCTAAAGTTTTGGTTCTAGTTCTGGTTTTGATTTCTGTTTTGGTTGCTAACTGTGACAACCATTTTTTCCATCATTTGTTGTAGCTTTTCCATGTTTTTAGATATGCAGTCATAATTGGGGTCAGATGTGGAAGCTACATTGTCATCTCTATATGTTACCCTCTTCTCAGCTCTCAATCTTGCTTTCTTCTCAATCAGATTTGCCTCTACAATCACTGCTCCCTTTTACATGTCTTCCAATGTGTTTTAATCCCTCTCTTTAAGCTGGTAGGCCATGTCAGCATCCAAGCCTTCAGGGTATTTGACTAGGACCATACCTAGGGGGGGTTTCATGTGTGGAGGAAGAGCATTATAAACACTGTTAAACCTTGTAGAGTAGTCCTGGACACTCTCTCCTACATTTCTTTTTAGGTTCTTGTATTCTACTAGGATTTGGAGAGGGTTGGCCTTAACTTCCCATTTGTTTATGAAGGTCTGATATAAAGCAGGAAGATCTTGGATACTATTAGGAGGTATGCTTTTGAACCATTTCTTCACATCACCTCCTAGCCTCTAGGCAAAGATTCTCATTTTGACTATATCATCATCTATTTCCATGTAGTCAAAAGAATCTTCCATCATATCTACATGGTGTTGGGCTGTGGTGGACTCTTTTGTAGTGAAGTGTGGGATCTTTGATTGATAATCATTGGGTGAGGGTACTAGAGGCTGGGGTAAAACCAGAGGTGCGTACCAGGCTACCATGATGATGTTTTGCTAAGGTAAAGGGTTGGGTTGAGCAGCTGTTATATGGATGATAGGGGTGCTAGGACCAGCATAAGCTTGATGAGCAGATTTAGGGTGGCAAAGCCCCAAGTTTTGAAGGAAGTGAACATCAGGGGGTGTGGATGGAGGGGTCTGTCTATTCCAAAGGTGTTTACCACTTTGAGGTGGTGAACTAGGGAGTTCAAGGTCTGGTTGGTCTAGGACACTGAATGACCTAGTTCTTGGTAGTCTGTTTGGTAGGTATAGGTCAAAAGGTCGGACTAATAGAGCTGTGAAGTCCTTTGGTGTAGAAATAGCTCTATGGATGTGGCTATAAATAGTTTGTTGTTTAGGTGTAGGAGATCTTTTGAATATGATCTCAGGGTTGTCAACTATTTCAGGTGGGTTTGGGTTAGGATAAGCTCTTGTGTGAATAGTTCTTAAAGCCAGAATGTTGTTTTCCAACAAGGCAGTTGAGCCCTACTAGTTACTTCTATTGTGGTTGATGTTGTTATGGAGGTTGGTCTCCCAGTGGAGTCTTATGTGAACCAAGATAATCAGTAGGCCTACTGATCACCAGTGGAGTCTTTGATCTTTAGGAGCTATGGAGTCGCCAGGTGGAAGGTTTAGGATACTTCTGGAGGGTACAATGTCCACCACAGTGCTTATGAAATATCCCTTTTCAATGATATATTCAAAACACAACAAACTCTAACCAGAGATTGACTGGGAGGGCTTTTACCAGATATGTCACCTCTAAGAGAGGATGAGATCTAGAGGCTACCTGGCCCTTTCCAGACTCTGTCTAAGAGTGTGGGAGAAACACAACAAATGGTATAGAAAACGAATTTCAAATGGAAGTGTTTCACTACCAACCTAACCAGAGATTGTAGGTTTATGAGGTTCTTATGATGTAGTAGGGACAAATTCTATCAGTTATAGACTCTCTGATTTTCCCCAGCTGAGTCGCCATTATGTTGGGGTTCCCATGTTTTGGCAAGGTTGGCAATACGAAAAGATGAGACAACATCAGAACCACTTTCGGACCTCAGGATCTAGCCCCCCTGGGTCCAGAGAGGGATCTCTCTATATAAGAAAATGTTTTATATCTTTTAAGCTCGGTGTTAAGATATTAGGCTAGTTATAAGGCTCGGTTTGTTTGTTTGATGTATGTTTCTTTGTTGGGAATCAGGAAAGAAAGGTTCGATATAAGACAAGGATGAGTAAAGAGGATTTTAGGCAGAGGAGAGATACCCCAGGAAATATTCAAGACAATTGGGAAATGGAGTCAAGAAAGGGTTTACTTGCTATTCAATATGCAGGCTTTCAATTGGGCTAGTCATCTAAAGCATTGGATCTTAAAGATGATGGTGTGGCTTGAAATGGTAAGAGAGGAGGAGACAATAAAGATTTAGAACACAAAGTTAAAGACCTAAGATCAGAGACAGACTTTGAACTCTCAATGATTCGGCATCCATCTTGAGGGATCTTAGAAAGGATCAATTAACTGAAAAGGATCCTAGTGAGATAGAGACAAAGTTCT
Organism: Pinus albicaulis; assembly: GCA_034641835.2. Taxonomy (NCBI): domain Eukaryota; kingdom Viridiplantae; phylum Streptophyta; class Pinopsida; order Pinales; family Pinaceae; genus Pinus; species Pinus albicaulis. The sequence goes on along the minus strand of CM076584.1, from coordinate 976,271,429 downwards.
AGACCTCCCAGTGTTCCCAATTCATTCAATTAAATCCTAACAATAACATATAAGAATAGATTCATTAATTCATACATCAGCTAGCAGGCAATGACATCCACTACACTAGTTAAATTAACAGAAATCAATCCTTAGATAACACATTTAGTAGAAAACATTGAAGGCAAAGAGAGCAGAAACATAGGGTACCTAACAAGGGTAAATCCTATGCCAGTTTCCTGATGCAAGCCAGAAGAAATGTAATGAAATGAAATAAAACACAGAGATAGAAAACATCACCAGCTGCTTTAGATCAGGATCCAAAGAAATGTGCTTGTCATATTAAAGAGCAACACCAGTCAAGTACAACATTACCAATAGCTGAATATTCAGTTTGAAAACATCTTTCTCAGCCTATCTTACAACTTTACATAGAGACTATGTATCAAAAGAATAATGATGTTAGGGACTACCATACTATGCAACAAATGCTTCTGATGGCATAGGACTGTTGTTAGGGGGGAAAAATTCACTCGGACACAATGTAGACTGGAACAATAATGTGTACTCCATCCTTTCATGGAGAAAAAAATTCTGTTGATGTAAAAAACTTGATATACATTAATTTATGCGTTCGGTACCCTCTGTGTGATCCATGATGTCCTCAATCTGGTACTTTGCCTCTAAACCACTGAGTTAAGGCTCAAAGATCTTCATTTTCGTGCCTTAAACTCTCTGCCGCTCTATTTTTTTCCCTGTTGATGAAATCTGTGCTTTAATGGCTCTAGGGAGGTTTCACAGAGTTCAAACCCTGTTCTTTTAATGCAAGTCCTGTCATGGCTCCTTCCTAGGCTTTCTTCATGAGTTCGGCCTCTGAAAAAATGGTTCTTTCTATGTTTTTTGCCGTTGTAATAAAGACTTTGTAATCATGGCGGCTTTCACCATCTGATAACCCTGCAAAACACGAAAACCTGTTAAGGAAACTTCGCATAAAGTTGGTGGATGCAATGGGGACGACGAGAATGGCCATGCAGACTAGTGAGATGGCAGAAACGTGTAGGATCATGGTGGAAAATGCAACTTAATAGTGGAACATGGTTTGGAGGATGTGGACAGAGCACAACAAATTATAAATGAAAACCTTTGAATTTTGACCCTTTGAATATATAAATAGGGATGAGCAAAATACAACAAAACTACATGGAAAGGGCGACGTGGCAATATGGGTTAATTGGTGGGCATGTATTTAATCTGGGACGTTCAATCTCAGGAGGAGATCGACAGTTGGGAATGCGTCGGAGGGCGATGGACAGTGGGCCAGGGGTACGGTTGCCTTGGTTTAACTCCCGTGCATCTTCGTGGCGCGATGACCGTTGGATGGACAATCGTAGATCTGACGGTGCATAGCGATATCGCACCGGGGAAAACGCCGAACCTTAACGCGTAATGGGGGGGGGCGGTTTTCAAACAGTGCTCTGGACATGCGGCATTCGATAAATGGAATCGTTGTGAAATGGGGAAATACTGCTCAACCTCCAAACGCAGTGCGATATAAACTAGCGGTTTTGCACAATACTTGGGCTTGGGGACCACCTGGGGGTGAAATACGGACCATCGGATTGGCGGGTTGATCGAACGGTTAATAATGCGCCCGATACAGATTTGCGATAAGCGCCTTCTGGGCTGGCGGGTGGTTCTAGCACTGGGCCACATGGGGGGAATGCGGTTCTGGATTGGCCAAAGGGTGCTAAACCCATACACACGAAAAATATGGCTATTCGACCCATTTTAATGCAATTTGAGGGCGGAATTGGGTAACGATAGAGGGAAAAAGAAGAAATTAGGCCAAACAAGGGGTGTGTGTAGGATATAAAGGGGAATTTGGGAGGATTTAGGGGATCGGAGGGGAATTTTACCAGGGGAAAAAAAGGTTAAAATGGGACATTCTGTAGGGGTTCAAGGAGCAAAGTAGGCCTTAGGAGCACAATCTTTTGCAATCAGTGGGACTTTTTGAATGGAACAGTAGAGGATAATAACCAAAGGGTAGAGGGTACGAAATAGCTTTCAAGGATGATGTGTCTTCAGGGGAGATGCATTCCTTGAAGGCTCATAAATAATTTAGCCCCCTACTTTCTTGTCAAGGAATTTATAAGGGGCTAACATGTGAAGCTCCTGAATCATGCATGACATTATGTAGGATTTATTCATGGATATTCAGACTGACATAGAAAGGAGGCACTACTCCTTCCTAAAATTTCCTTTCAATTTTTGGGCCAAACAAGAGAGCTAGTTGATCATCATTCAAGTTGACAGTGTCACTCTTTTCTCCTAAGTTTAAAGCTTTCAAGATTTGACACTTGTATACATCTTGGGTGACCAACTCAGTGAGAGGGACATAAATTTTGATTTTGGAAATTTCACTTTCCATATTGAAAGGAGATTGGTTCTTTGAAAGGTTCAATTCTGTTTTGTTGGTCACTGTTTTATTGGCAAAATCAACTTGCTGATTTTCACTATGTACATTGGTTGAAATTGTTTTTTCAAGAGAATTAGCTGCAATGCTAGTGCTGCTGGTCTCTTGACTTGGTTTATCAATGGTTTGGGTGTTCTTACCCTTGCTTTTGTCAGAACTCTTAGCTGCTGTTTTGTTGCTTTCAGAAGTCCCTTTAGGAGTCTTTTCAGGTCTTTTCTTAATAGTGATTTCAGAGGTTTTTGGTTTGGGAGTATCTAGGTTCCTTTCTCTTTTGAGATCATATTGTTCTCGGACCTACATGATGGCATTCTAGAATCCTAACCTATAGTGTTTGGATTCTAACCCTTCCTCATCCCAATGTGTGTATGAGGTCTGATTGTCTTCTGTGAAAAAGGTGTGATATTGGTTATCCACTTCCACCATGTTTATGATAGTTCCCTATGACTCTTCTATTATTCCTTCATCCTCATCAAGGAAATTTTCTTGGAATGGAGGTATGATTTGTTGATCATAATCCCTTTGTCTATTGGGAGGAGTGTTTCTCCTAAAGTTTTGGTTCTGGTTTTGAGACTGATTTCTATTTTGATTATTGGCTTGGAAAACCATTTTCCCCATCATTCTTTCTAGCCTCTCCATGTTTTTGGCTAGATTATCAAATTTGGAATCGGATGTTGAAGCTGTGGTGTCTTCCCTATAAGTTACCTTCTTTTCATCCCTCATCCTAGCTCTTTTTTCAATTAAGTTTTCTTATACACTCACAGCTCCCTTCTGCATGTCTTCTAGAGTTGAATAATCTCTCTCCCTTAGTTGATAGGCCATATCAACATCGAAACCTTTAGGATATTTCACTAAGGCCAAGCCTTGGGGAGGTTTCATGTGAGGTGGAAGAGCATTGTAGACACTGTTAAACCTGGTGGAGTAATCATGAACACTCTCTCCCTGATTTGTTTTAAGACCTTTATACTCTGCTAATATTTGGAGAGGGTTGCTTTTGATTTCCCATTTTTTTATGAAAGCTTGATGTAAAGAGGGAAGGTCATTGATGCTATTAGGAGTTAAGCCTTTAAACCACTTTTTTACTTCTCCTCCTAAAATTTGAGCAAATATTCTCATCTTAGTAGTCTCATCTTCTATTTCCATATAATAAAAAACATCTCCCATCCTATCTACATGTTGTTGAGCTGTGGTAGATTCTTTTCTAGTGAAATGGGGAATTTTAGACTGATAGTCATTGGGTAAAGGAACCAAAGTATGTGGCAACACTAGGGGAGCATACCATGCTGCCATGATAGTGTTTTTTTGGGGGAAAGGAGTAGCCTGGACAGTAGGTATGTGGATGACAAAAACACTTGGACCAACCACAGACTGTTGAGAAAACTTAGGGTGAGAGAGACCCAAGATATGAATGAGGTGGATGTCAGGAGGTGTTGATGGAGGGGTTCCTCTGTCACTAATATGTTGACCACTATGTGGTGGTGAACTTGGAGGCTCAAAGTATGTCTGATCTATACCACTGAATGAACTGGTTCTTGGTAAATCACTTGGTAAATCTAAATCAACTTGGGTATCTGATAGAGCTGTAAGGCTTTCAGGTGTTGAGTTAGCTCTATGAATGGGTTTGACAATAGTGGGATCCCTAGATGTGAGAGACTTCCAAAGAATTATTTTTTGATTTTCAACTATTTCATGGGGATTTGGATCAGGATAAGCTCTGGTATGGATTTTTTTTGAAGTCAGTATGTTAAGTATTCAGACTCAACTAAGAAAGTTAGCCAGGTATAACAATATTTAAGAGGAAAACTATATTTAAACAAAGAATCTTAATCATATGTGTTTCCTTTAGTATGGATGATGTTGTGATGAAACTAGTCTCCTAGAGGAGTCTTGTGAAAACAGAGATGATCAACACGCCTACTGATCACCAGTGGAGTCTTCTGGTCATTTAGGAACTGTGGAGTCTCTAGGTGGAGGGTTTAAAATGTTTTGAAGCAGCTTGTTGTCCACCATCAGAAATATATACCAAATCGAGGCTAAATGGTCTTATTTGAGATTTTAAAGATGTTTTAAGGGGTGTTTTACTCAAAGGCTCCCCAGCGGAGTCGCCATTATGTCAGGGTTCTTGTGATTTGGCAATGCCAAATGACAAGAAAACATCAAACCACTTTTGGATCTTAGGATATAGCCCTCCTATATCCAGAGAGGGATCTCTCTATAAAGGTAAAGAATAATGTATCTTTAAAGGTCAATTTAAGGTGCTAGGCTAGCTATAGGGCACAAGGGTTTTTGATTTGTTTGTTTGGTTGGGAAACATGAAAGAAGGTTTCAATGTAAGGTAAAGGAATGAGTAGAGAAATATTTTCAGCAATGGGGAGATAATTCAAAGAGAACACAAGTCCATTGGGCAATGGGGTCATAAAAGTGTTTACTTTCAATTCAAATATCAAAGGCTTTCAAAGGGCTAGTCATCTATATCATAGGATCTCTTAAGATGATAGTATGGGATGAAACAATAAGGAAATGAATGGGAATGACAAGGAAAACCTTCGAAGGTGACCACATCAGTGTAATTCAAGGGATAGGGCATGAATTATACCTCTATGATCAAACTTCTGATGAGGCTACCTCCGAAGACAACAATCCAGCAGTCCTCCTGACTACTTTCAGACAGTAGAAAACACTTAAGTGTTACACTGAAAGTTTTCATCCTGACATTCTTCTATGTGTATGAGCTCATTATCACTCATACTTCCTCCTTTGCAAGTCTAACATATCAGTTCCTCATGTCAAGCCTTGAAAATCAAAGAAAAGTTCCTAAAAATCTCCTTAACTTTGGTGTCGCACTTTCTCTATATCTTGCCTATGGTCCCGCACCTAATGTTCATATCTCCTGCGTACCTGAACACACTTTATCTGTGTTATGGGTGCAGACCCCTGTAAAGATTAAAAAGGTGCAAGTAAACTAAAAAATTCTCACTTTCAGTAAATTCTAGAAGCCTCTAGAAAGAATCTTGCGGTGGCAGAACCGCTCTTTTGAGGTTCATGTATCCCTTACCTTATGGAGCCAAACCCTTGATGTGAGGAGCTTATCCCTTTGAAGGAGAATTCCATCCCTTCATAGTTGGAACTGAAACCTCCTCTTTTCCACTATAAAAAGAGGCATTGGGTAGCCTCAAGGGGAGTTCAAGCTTTGAATTATTTGAGGTTAAGTACTGTTGGGATTCAGACTCATTTAACTGAGATTTTTGTGAGGAGAGATAACATACCTCTATCTGTCTCAGTTGGAGCAGTGCAAAGCTTATTAGAGTAGAGGAGATTCCTGCTTCAAACCCCGGGAAGGCCTGTTCAACATCAAGGCTAAGGTTGTAAGGTTTTCCTTCTTTTAAAGTTAATACAAATGAATTCATTTTTCTCAATAAGCTATTAGTTAACTATTTATTTCATGGATTCCTTGATCACTATGATAAGCATGATTTATGATGTTTACTATATAGGTGTTATTTAATGTTTTCTTGTTTGTGACTGCAGGTTTATGAAGATAACTCCTTTAAGTGCACGAGGGACAACAACAACTTCGAACAAGCACTGGACCTACGGTAAGTCTTTTACACCTCTATAGTGATGTTTGTAAATCATATATGCTTAGAGAAAGATTAGTTCATTTGGTTGTTTGTTGCTAGATTACCTTTTTGGTACTAGGGAGATCGGTCTTGTCCGCAAGATTGATTAATCCATACAACAAATTGGCGACTCCACTGGGGAAAGAAACTTGTTGTTTTTTGGTTCTCTTTTACTTTTATTTAAGGAAAAGTTTTTCTTGGTTTTTGATTGATAGATATCTGTTTGGGTAGCTTAGTTTTTCTCTGTTTTTGAAAGTTTTGAAATATTTTATGTTTTTCTTTAGTTTTTCTAGGGACCGCACTTTGTAGTTTTGCACAGTGCGGGCAATTTCGCACTTTCCTTAAGTAAACAATGCGGGACCGCACCTGTTACTTCTAAAAGCCTGCAGACCCTGTTAAAATTTTGAAAAACTCCAGATTTCTTTCTTCAGTTTATCTTTATTTTTGTTTTAGATTTTTTAGTATCTGCCCATATTGACGTTGTTTCTGTCAAAAGCTTTTTGTGAATGAATTCCAGCAGTATTTTTGTTTTGATGATTTTCTAGAAGTTTTGCATTTTGGATTGCTTTTCATTTGGTCTCTGTAGTGATTCAAAGCATTGGCAGTTTGAAATACCTCAGATTACATTGGTATTTTTGCCTTTTTGCTGAGTCTGACCTGATTGTGAAATCCATCGTTTATTGAGAAATAGATCTACTTATTTCTTTGCAAATCTTCGAAAAAAACTTTGTTATAGGTTTTTGAATTTCATTTTTATAAAAAACATATCTGAGTGTTTTTTGATTTGTTTGTTATTCTAGACAAATAGATCCTTAGTTTACTGAACAACTAAGTAAAACATTCTTCAAAAATATTAAAGCTTTTATTCAATTAGATTTTTTTAAAGTTTGTAGATCTCGAAATTAGTTTTATAGTTTTGAGTGCTTTTAAAATTTGTAGATTTTTTTTGAAGGAAAATTGTTTTTGTAGTTTCAAAGTTTTTGAAAGTGAAAGGATTTTGTTGTGAGCATTGATAACTTGTCTCATTTTGAGTTATTGTTGAAAAGACAAAAATATTTTCTTCTAATTATTCTTTATGCTTAAAGAAATAATTGTTTCTTAAAATAATTTCATTCTCGAACTCTTTCTTTAGCTAGAATTTCATTGAAAGAAAACGAGTTGATTATCATTTTTAGGTGCATTTTTAGTGTTCTTGGAAGTCAAGTATTCACACCATCAAAGTTTCATTTCCGTACCTATTGAATTAATAAACAACTCATAAAAGTAATGCTTAATTAAAATTCATCTAGAAATATTTTTATTTCTAGGGCTCTTATCACCAACATAGCTTAGGCTAGTATCTTGGAGTAGGGAGTAATTAACTCTCCAAGATAGTAAAAAAAAACAAGTAGATAAATCTTGCGGTAGGAAATAAATCCAATTGTAATTGGTACAATTTGGGAAGCTTCTCTTAAAGAAGTCAATCACGAGATCATGTTTGAACCTTTGAGACAATCAATTATGTTTCATTGGTAAAGATAGAAGATTTTGTGCGCATTACAAATGGTAAACCTTGGATTAACCATTGTCTATGAGCTTGGGGTCACTTGTCGGTAAACCTCTAATTAACCATGTCGAGGAGCCTTCAAGGGGATTCAGCTTTGTTACTCTGCCCTTGCGTGTGAGATCGGATCGTAGACTATTCCCCCAATTTTATTTGTTACTGTTGGTAACCTTAGTGTCCAAAAACTTAAGATTATTTCCTGGGGTGACGGTGAAGGAAAGATCTCACTGTACCTGGAGCAGATGTCGACTAGACTCACTTGGACTCTCTGGGGGGTTATCTTAACTCGAGATGGTTTTGTGAAGGAACTTGTGCTAGTCTGTTTCATTAAGTACATTTTTGGGGTAACTATTCCAACCGCCCTTTCTGTATTAAAATTTTACTAAGTTGGATTTCATCACCAACTAGTGTTTTTAGTACGAGAAGTTTACTGTTTGTGTGTGGTTTGAACTCTTAGATTTTTTAAGCGTGTGATTTAGCTGTTTGTTTCTTTAGAGAATTTAGGTGTTTTTATTGAAATTTTTCTTTGCTTGCGCGTGATTAGTTAATATTTAATCATGGTGGAATTGCCGAGACAATCCCAGAGACTTCAAGGGAAACACCCTGAATATACACCAAGTCAGCTCAAAGGGTTGCGTGCTCTAGTATCATCTAGTAGCGGTAGAGTTAGATCAATAGAAGTTGGAACTTCATCTATATTTGTTCATCTTGATCATCAAACACCCACACTAGAACACATTCAAGAACCGATTTAAGTTTCTAAAGTTACTGGTAGTATTTCTCCTTCTAGTGAATTAGTTGACGAACCTGAAATTTCTGAGCCTGAAACTGAACCTTCTGTTTGGAAACATCCTCAGGATTTATTACACCAACTTCTAGCAATCCTGGTTCACCTAGGGTAAGAAATATTATCACTGAAGATCTTCCATCTGGCCTCATTTCTATTGAAGAACTTACTAGTCCAGACGAAGAGTTATCTCTTCCTGAATCCCCTCCATCTTTAAATCTTAGGGAGCGTGAATCTATTTTCTACAGCTCTATTCGAACAGACGCTTGGTATCTATCTATGACAAACTTTTTAGAAAATCTAGGTCTTGCTTTTTCTCCACCTCAAATTCCATTTCATCCTACACCCAGAGGTTACTATGCTTTAGCCATCATGGCAGGAGAGTCATCCATGTTTTCCCAGACACCAGAAGCTTTTTTACATGGTGGTCCTTTTGTTCCTTTGGGATACCAGGCTCTATCTGGTACTTTCTCTGGAGCAACTCCTCAACCAATTGAACACATATTATCATCTGGTCTTAGTGGAGTTAAAACTGAAATGTCGAATGCAGAGAAAATATTTATGATGTCTGGTAATATTCTGAATCCTCAACCTCAAGGTAGTCAGTTACCGCCTGGAGGGAAATTTCAGGGAAATCAGTTACCGCTTGGAGGGAAACCTCAGGGTAATCAATTACCACCTAGGGGGCAACCTTCAGGCAGTCAATTACCACCGGGGGGGCAACCTCAAGGTAACTTTTTCCCAGGAAAAACTGTGGAATCATATTATTTTGGAGGACAACCTCAAGGACAGTACATACCTCAAGGTTATCAACCTTTAGGATAGTACATATCCCAATGTCAACCCCAAACTCAATATGCTCCTCAGGTTCCTTATCAACCCTAGTTTTAGTACGCACCTCATGGTTATCAACCTCAAGGTCAATACCCAATTCAAGGTTTCCAACAACCTTCTGGTCAATCATCTGTACAAGGAGCCGGAAATTTACCACTTACTTATCAAACCTACGTTCAACCAGGATATGGTCCTTACATTCAACCTTCTACTGGATAATACCCCAGAATGAATATGGTGTGGGATCCGTCCCAATATCAACAGCCTATGCAGCCTAATGTGCAATTTCCTTCTCAACTTGAACAGCCTTTGGTTTCTGGTCCAACCCAACAACCCGTCTAGCCTACTATTCAAACTCCTGTACCTAGTTCTTTTTAGCAGTTTGGGCCTAGTACACCTCAGACTCCGCCTCAAACTACTGCAACTGCTGTAATGTTTGTTCAACCTATAACACCTATTTCTGGAGTATTTGTAGCTCCAAGTTCTTCTATCACTGCATCCGTGCAAATCCCTCAAGTATCTGTACCCCAGTCAGGGCCTTCAGTTCAGACTTCGGTCCAGATGCCTGCAGGACAAGCTGGTACAAGTACAGTTGTCACAAGTCAACCGTAATTCACATATCAACCATACCAGGGACAACCTCAATTCGGTCCTGTTTCACAAAATCCAAATTATCAGTATCAACCGTACCCTGGCTATACTTATCAACAGCCTCAACAACCCTAGTTTGGTCTGGTTAATCCTAGTTATCCGGGAGGTTACACAATTCCTAATGCAACTCCAATTCCCAGTTATCTTGGGTATCCTCCTCCTAGAACTGCTTTGGCTACTCAAGGTTTTCGTGACCCTAATCGTCAGTTACCATTTATTGCAACTTTGGATTTACCTGATTTGACGCGCCTTACGAATGAACCAATTTTCTATTATCCGTACTAGCCGCGAATGCCGCATAAGTTGCCCAGTGATATACCAAAATTCGAAGGTAAGTTAGGAGAGGATCTATCAAATCACGTGATGACTTATCACCTCTAGTGTGCATCTAATTCAATAATTGATGATTCAATTCGCTTGCGTCTTTTCCAAAAAACTCTCATTGGTCTTGCCACCAAATGGTACATTGAGTTACCATGAGGCTCTTTTAATAATTTCAGTCAGTGAGCAACTACCTTCTTGACTCATTTTCAGTTTCCTGTCAGATACGACAATGTCACGAAATTATTAACTTCATTAAAGCAATCCACGTCCACATATATTTCTAATCATATTCATGAATGGAGACGTAGAAGGCGTTTGGTGAAATTTTACATTCCAGATCAAATTTTGGCGGAATGGTTTGTTAAATCATTGTTACCCAAAATCACTGAAGATGTAGCTAAGGCTAGAGTTGTTACTGAGGAGCAAGTGATTGCTCAAGCTCAGTACCTTGACCTCGTTTATACGCAGTCAGGTACTTTACATGAAAAAATCCTCGATCTTCCAAAACAAGGTCAAATAGCTGCGGCTCCTTCAGGGTCTCATGCCACTGATGGTATGATTGGTACAGTAAATACTAAAAGAAAGAAGAAATCTTCAAAGAAATATTCTCTTATTATAACTTTACCTTATTCCTCGAAAGGAGAATCTTCCCTAGAAATTTCTGCCGACATTCATATCGTAGAGACATCTACGACCAAATCTAAATCTAGCAGTAAACAGAAAGGGAAGAATAAAACAAAAAGAATTCAAAAGAGAAAACTGATAAAAACGAATCCAACGAAGAAAAACACAAACCTCGCTATCCTTGTTACATTTTTGATGAGAATCGTTTTACTAAGGAATGCCCACATCGAGCAGAGGTTGCAAAATTCGTTAAAGGTTCACAACAACCTGCTGTCTTGAAGAATCCTTTTCCAACTCAAGATAGTAAGATGGTTGATTCTGCCTCAAATGCCTCAGAAGAGCCTAGTCTAATGATGTCTCATGTAAGGATTGCGACGCGATCGCAAGATTATGGTAGTAAGAATCATGTTGATGGTAAAGAAGCATAATCTTCTAGTGCAAATACATCAACTACACCTCCTCCTATTTCTGGTCTGCTACAGATCAAGAAACAAAATCCAGACTTAATAATCAAACCGCCTGCTAAAGGTGTTCTTCGTAAATCAACTTTCAATCCACATGCGAGAGCTGCTTAGAATTACAACATTGTTGAAGACTTAGCTATTTCCCCTTTAGCTATGTCGGCTTTGGAAGTGCTGCAATCATGCCCAGCACAGTGTAAATTACTTTTTTCTGCCATAGGAGTTGTCGATATTCAGGATTCGAACCTATTGAAGCCCCGAAAATCAGGTCTACAACAAGGGGGATACCCACCCTGTCCAGACCTTGGTTAGCAACTCCTTTTCCGTTTGGTGTAGTGGGTCTGACTGGGGATAATGGGACCAGTTTCCCAATATGTGTGTGTGTGTGTTTGAGATTTGATATTTCTTTTCTAAAATTCCTAAGTAAAATTCTTTTAATCTATTTCTAATCTATTCATATACAAACTGTATTCTAAGAAATATCTAACTCTAAAACTAACCCGGGATGTAAATATTTCTATTTATGCGATCTAAAATGATTTCAGATAACAATCGATAATAAAGATCATTCAATTATTATTAGAAAAGAAATCAATAAAGATAAACCATTTCATATAAAAATTTAGATGAAACAGTTGTGAAAAACATATCGCATAATAAGTTATTCATACATCAAGCACAAATAAATAGTTATCACCGTACAAAAGTGCCAAATGATAACTCAAGCATTCAAGCATCAATATATAAATAACTGAACATAAGTATCACTTTTAACACAGAAACATAAACAATTAAGTGATAAAAGTACCATTTATAACTGGTTTTACTCATGAGCTAGAAGAAATAATGATTTATCTCTTCCTAATCCAACATCCATTAAGAGTACATAAATGCAACATCAGTAACAGATATTAGACAGAGATATCAATAAATCTCATTCCATTCATTCATCAAAACCTCCTCTAAGGGTGCAGAAGTGCATGTTCTGAGGATAAGTTTTTGACAAATTTCAAGACCCTTCTCTAAATGCATGAGAAGGGTTTAAATACTGCTAACAAAATCTAATTATAATTTATTACAAAAATTTAGGATTCGGTTTAAATGACCGTCCTTTTTCTAGGAAAAAATAAAGTAAAACTGAAACTAAATCTAAAATTGAAAACTATCAACTAAATACTTATGAATTTGATCTCTGAATTTGCAAGCATCCAACATTGTTTTGAGAAGAGGTGGCTGGCCGACTTCAGATTTCAACTATCCTGAAAAGACAGAATCGGCAAGTGTAGGCGCAATCTTCTCATCAGAATTAATGATGCAATTAAGAGTGTTGCATTGACTGTGTGGTTTTACTAGATATGTCTAGTAAGAATCCCAATTTAATCTTGTCAATCCTTGAATTCATTTTACTTTTTCTTCTGCCTTTTGTTTCCATTCTGTTTGCAATTTCTGTGCCTGTGGAAGATATCTCGGAATAGTTTTTGAAATCAAATTAGCCTTGTGAAAATTCTCATTTACACAATCAGTAATATTGCCTGCTGCTGTAGCTGACTCCTCTGCCGCTTTCTCTGCTTCTCTAATATGTGCATCCCAATTATTGAAAATTATTTCTTTATGACTATTATTGATAATTGGTGCACCAACTCTTTTTCCTTCCTCTGTCTTTTTCCATGCCAAATAATTAGTAACTCTTTCATTAGTTAAATCATAATCATGTCGTAATTTTATGACATGATTAGTGATTTTATCACTTTCTAGAAAAAAAGAGTTCCATTGTGAGATTTCCTGGCATAATACATCCTGTTGTTGTAGTAGTTGGTTGTTTAAAGAAATAGATTCTGAAATAAACTTTGAAAGTTTGGGATCATCTTTGTGCTCTTCTCGGATAATCTGTATTTGTTTCTCTTTATCGGCCAAAATTTTTTGATATCCGATTTGCATCTCTTGAAGCTCTTGCTGTAACTTTTCAAGTTGTACCCGTGCTTCACTACTAACATGAGCTTGTTGCAATTGCTGTTGCAGAACTTGTATCTAATCTTATTTTTCATTTAATAATAGTCGTACCTCAGATGCTTTGTCAATAGTTGCAGAGGCATAAGCTCCTGTAATATGAGATAACTTAGTAAGATTCTCAGTAGGATCCGTAGTAGGATCTTTCCATAAGACATCTAATTGTTCTACATTAGTAGATATTGCACTCTATAACTTTCTCTTTTTTCTTTGCTTCCTCACTGCTGCTTTATACTGCAGGATGTAGAATACATCCAGAGGAGGAATTTCCTCTATATTAAGTACAATTTCAGAGGAGGGAGTGATAGGTATATGCTCAGTTTCTGTGACATTGCCACTTATTCCCGTGCTTAAAAATTTTGTTGTCCGTATAGGGGTTTGTGTATTTTGTCCTTCAAAATTAAGCAATTCATTAAATGTTTCCCATTCTTTATCTAATTGAATGCTGGTGGATGGTTGCCGTACAGTGGGAGGTGGAAGATTCAACTGTGGAGTGGTTGAAATCTGTAGTTGTGATGGCTCTTTTGACTGAGTTGTATCTTTCACTGAGCCTTCATCTTTATCAGACTTTTGAGAACGTTCAGAAGTTTCTTTGTTATACTTTGATTTAGACCTGTCAGTATCTGAGCTACCATTGAGACTGACACTGGGAGTTGGTTCCCTTGCGGGTTACAAGCGTAAATTATCCAAAGGGATAGTAGTCAATCTTCTTTCTCTGTAGATTTTAAATTCCTGAAATACTTTTGGGGAAAAATGTGTTTGAGCTAAATGCAAAATTTCTTTAAATGAACATTTTTCTTGAAACATATCATCAAAAGGATCTTCTTCTCCAGAAAATACTCTCACCTTAACTGCAGTGGTGAAATCTTTGACAACATCATATGGATCAAATAGCCTTCTCGAAAAATTGAACAGTTGTAAGCATGTAATGTTGCTTACCTCTTTGAATGCATGACCAACATCAAGCAATAAAAATTCTCCACAGGCTACAGGAAATTGTGGCTAGATGGCCTTCTTCTTATCCTTTAATTCCTTTGTCAAATCTCCTTCACCACAGGTTTGGTATGCAATTTCCTGAGCTATAAGTTTATCCGGAACATACAAGGGTAAAACATGAGGAGAAGCAGAGCTTCCAAAAACCCTTACATAGGTAAACAACTCTTCTCCAAACCACCGTGTGATAGGGAGAATGTCGACTTCTGCTTCCGAATAAGACCTTGGAGCATCTTTATTATACAATATTTTGTACAGCGGCAACATTATGCCATGGAAAATCTTGTAAAAATGAGGAACAAATTTTGATTCCCACAGTTATTTGTGATACACATGAATAGGCAAAGGATCATGAATTGTCCATTGCCAACCCATTAAAAAGAATTTAGAAACACAGCAGATAGAATCCATAACATAGGCAGATAGATAAAAAGGAGGATAAATCCTCTAAGAGACAGTCCGTTTAGACCAGTAATTGAAAATAACAGTGGCTAAATTATCAGACAATATTTTGGCCCAGTCTACAATGGTAGCATTAACTTCAGCATTTAATAACAGAAGCCATTCAGGCAAGACCTTATTTATGTCAGGCTTTCCAAAAATCCTACATAACATAGCAGCAGCAAAACAATAGGGAGAGGTGAGTGAACCAGTACTGTACATACCGTTTTTGTCTTTCTTCAATGGTTCATCTCTTTTGGTCCATTCCTTTGTGCATTCCGCCAAATTTGCATTTTCCCTGGCAAATTTCTCCATAAATTATTTGTTGTAAGTCACCTGAGACTCCGGAAAGTGATACATAAGCCTCAAATCTTCAGTAGTGAATGACCCGATGAGCTCTTGATCTGGAGTTCTAAATTTCCTGTCTGAAATATCGATGCTATCCAGCACCCATTTTACCATATCTGTATACGGAAGAATTCTCGGTCTTGCTGCTATCCGGTGCAAAAATGAACAAGCCAATTCTGTAAGAGATGCTTCAGATGAATTACTTGAACTTGTAGTAGCCATGACTTCCATTACCCTGGGATTTTCTTCTTCGAGTAGATTATGCATTCCCTCCCAGGTGGTGATACTAGCATCCTTATTGCAAGCAGTATCTGCATACAGGGAAGCCATCTCTTTGTTTTCAGAACTTGGAGTTTTCTCTTTCTTTTCCATAATACTCTATGAATGCTTTTTATAGTCTTCTGCTCCTTCGTGCTTGCGGTTTTACGAATTAAGTGAGAGTAATGACATGAGAAAGGTGACGGGATAGTTTTAAATGCTGAAGGCGGATGAAATATATTATTTTAACATGAAACAACCTTTCAATCAAAACAAAATCCTTTTTATCGATAATTGACAATCCATTCATTAATTCAATCATTAAAGCACATAATGGATATTGATTTATGAAAAGATTTTCTTTGGACAACGAGCTTTTAAGAATCTATGACATTGTGATCTACGATTTACTGTGCAATATCGCAATATCGCAATATCGCAGATCGCAGTTTTCTCAAATCGAAATCATCGTAAGATCACACTTATCGCAAATCACAATATTCATGAATCGCAGTCTCATATCATCGCGAAATCGCAACATTGCAAAATCGCAATATTGCAAAATAGAATATATGAAAAGTATTTGTTAAACATCTTTTCTGCGATATGCGATTTGCGATCAAAATTTTAATGCATAGTTTTTTGGGATTGCGCTATCGTAATATCGCGAAATCGCAATTTAAAAGATTCTGCCTTACAAAGGATGTCTAATTATTGTGATGGATGCGATATTTTCTTCAAAGAAAAGATTTTATTCTAATTTATCATAAACTTAAGTGTATTTAATAATTTCCTAAGGAATTTCCATAAGTTATGATAGTAAGTTTTATTTGAGAAAGGAAACAAGCACTAATTAATTTTTTGGATTTTTTGACTAAGGGTCCCCTCATATTTAGTATTGTTACTAATACTTAAATAAAAAGGGGGGTTGTTGTTGGCCACAACAATTGGCGATTCACTTGGAAGAACTAGTTATCTCTGCTTTTCTTTTGAATTTTCTAAACTTTTCAAAACAGAAAATTTTTCGGAAAATCAAACTTTATTATGAAAAGATAAAGTAAATTATGCTTTAATCTATAAATAATATTTCATTTCTTCTATATTCAACTTTTATTATTCACTTCCTCAAGCTAGTCCTTGTATTTACATCAGTCATTACTTAGTTCATAAAGATAAAAACAAAGGCTTCTCTGTAAATCAACTTAAAATATGCTCATTAGTCGTAGGTAGAGCCACTGCTACCAGCAAGCGTTTATAGCCTCGACAGGGTTACCTGTTACCCAAAAATGATCCTGTATCCTAGTTAGAGAAATATACAATTTCAAAGAGAAATCCATATTCACACTTATTTCTTTTATTTTTCTTTTTCTTCTTAAAGAACAATGTCTTGGTTTGGTAGCCAATTTATGATAGTTCCATTCACTTTATTTATAACTTTGCTGAATAAGCTGGCTCATGATGATACCCCTTGTCTTTCGATTTATAAGAATCTTGAGTCATTGCCCTATTGTGGTATGCAGTATTGGAAAAGTCAGCAAGTTATAATATCTATGATCATGATAAGTCGGCTCGTGATGAGACCTCTTACTCTTTAAGTTAAGTGTATTATTGGATAATTCCATGAACGTTGTAATTTCCTAAGTGGGGAGGAATTCATTGTTTCCTTAAGATAGCTTTGCACAACAATGTTAGAGTTTTTGGAAAGAATTTTTTCTACAGAGAAACTTTATTTTGTTATTGATAACTTTCATTGGACTGATATGAAACAATCTTTCACTAAAAGTTGCCTTTTATCAAAGTTTTCAAAGTTGAAACTAGTATCATTTCTAGGCTAAAGTTTTTAACTGTATCTTTGAATAATAATGATCAATACTCTAAAAAGAATTCTATTTGTAAAAGTGAAGAAACAACATCTAAAAAAGAGAATTTGTATCTTTTTTGTGAATTCCAAACGTAACCATTAAAAACTCATTTTATTTATGACGATAAAGGAAACTAATATACAAAATAGAAGAATGATCTCCTATGGAAAATATTTTTTGAGAATTTGTCCATTAACAGGAAAAGACTCTCTTTTACTTGTTAAATCCTGTAACATAAAAGTAGATGGACCTATGATTTCTGCAATTTGGAAAGGACCAAGCCACATCCATTGAAATTTCGTATGTTTTCCTTTTTCCTCATGAGCCTTGTCCCATTTTAAAACAAGATCTCCAACCTAAAAGTCTTTTGTGGTTATCATGCTTGAATCAAAGGAATATTTTACTAATGCTTGATGATGAGCATGAGTTATTTTGGATTTTTCTCGTTGTTCTTCTAACTTAATTATTTCCATCTGTCTTAGTTGTATGGAAGAAGTTGGTGCTTCATCAATATATTGAACTAAGGCTAAAGAAGGAATTGCTAAATGAGTTGGAAGAACTGCTTCTTTCCCATAAACTAAATTAAAGGGAGAAGTACCAATAGAAGCCTTCTGTGTTATTCGATCTGCCCATAAAGCATATGTTAAAGACTTATGCCAATTTTTATGATTTTGATCAGTGGTTCGCTTAGTGATTCTAATTAAGTTTTTATTTGTGGATTCAGCTAATCCATTTCCCTGTGGATAATAATTGGCAGAGTATTTAAGTTTAAAACCTCTCTTGAGTGCAAATCCAGTCATAGCATTACCAGAAAAATACGATGCATTATCAAACATTAAAGCATAAGGTAAACCAAACCTGGTAATTATGAACTGATCTATGAATTCGATGATATGTTCAGCATTAGCAATCTTGAGAGGGACTGCTTCTACCCATTTCGTAAAATAATCAGTTGTTTTAATGATATACCTATGTTGCTTAGAAGAGTGAGGAACGATCTCACCTATTATGTTCAATCCCCATTGATCAAAAGGCTGTTCAATGTTCACTGGTTGTAATGGCAATGATGGTTTCTTTTGTCTTCCAGTTGCAGTTTGAAAAATTTGACATTTTATTACATAGCTATGTTAATATTTGAATAATGTAGGCCAGTAATAGCCTGCACGAAGAATTTTGTGTGCAGTAGCATCCCCAACATAATGTCCACCTGTTGGCCCATTGTGAAGTTCATGCAAAAAATTTTCAGCTTCAGATTTCTCCAGACATCTAAGATGAACAGAATTGTAATTCATTCTAAAAAGAACATTGTTTACAAGCTGATATTGTTTAGCCTTCAACCTTAGAGCTATTTTCTTGGTGTGATCGAGATTTGGAGGAGCATATCCATTCTTTAGATAAAAAATGATATCAGCATATAATGATTCAACATCGTTTAGGCTTACCTCATACGTTTGTATCTCTTCAGATGATTTTTCAGAAATTTGTGATGCTCCAGCTAGTATTTTGCAAAAGCCTTGACCTCTTACAATATTTGTTGGTTTGATCTCAACATCATATTCTTGTAAGGCAGTAATCCAATTAGCTCTTTTCTCACCCACATCTTTTTGGACTAAAATATTTCTTACCGCTAGAAACAATACTATGATTTTGTATCGGTTTTAAGTAACAAAGGTCTGAAATACTTGATTGCTTTGAAAACAACATATGCTTGTTTCTCCACATCTGAGTAATTCAACTCAGCTTCCTGTAAATTTTAACTGAAGAAAGCAATTGGGGCTTTTTCTTTGTCTTGATTTGCTTGAGTAAGTATTCCAGCGTAAGATTTATCAGAGGCAAATGTATACAAAATAAAAGGATTGGAAAAATTTGGAGTTGCTAAAGATGGTGCATTAATGATTGCTTGTTTGATCAGATTGAATGCCTCATATCCATCTTGGCTCCATTTGAAGTTTGAATTCTTTTTTATCATCGCTTGTAAAGGATATACTATTCTTGAAAAATCTGGTACAAATCTCTTTACAAAATTAATTTGGCCAAGGAAAGATTGCATAGCTTTCTTATTGTGAGGTAAAGATATTTTAGAAATATCCTTGATTCTATCAGGATCAATATGAATTCCATATTTTGACACTATGAATCCAAGAAGTTTTCCTTCACTTAATGCAAAAAAGGATTTTTTCGGATTAAGTGAAATTCCATACCTTTGACAACGTTGGAAGATCTGCTTCAAATCTTTAAGATGATTGCTTCGTTTTTTGGAATATACAGTTATATCATCCAAATAGATTATCACTGATTTGTTAACTAATCCCTTGAAAGCAATGTCCATGGCTCTTTGAAATGTGGCACCAGCATTGATCGGACCAAAAGGCATCTTTTGATATGCATAAGTGCCCCATTTGGTTCTAAATGTAGTTTTCAATTGATCATCAGGATGGACTAACACTTGATTGTAGCCAGAGAAACCATCTAAGAATGACATTAATTCTGATCCTGCAACTGCCTGTAATATTTGCTCCATTGGAGGCAAAGGAAAATTATCTTTTTGGCAAGCTTTATTAAGATTTCAAAAGTCAATGCAAATTCTAATATCTCAGTTCTTCTTTCTAACAGGAACCATATTGGAAACCCATTTAGAATGTTGAACAGGAAAAATAATTTTGGCTTTCAATAACTTATTGAGTTTAGATTTGATCTGATTTTCTAGATTGGGATGGATTTTTCTTAGCTTTTGTTGTACAGGTTTTTCATCATTTATCATTGGAATGGCATGTTGGATAATAGAAGTGTCATAAGTTTTGAGTTCATCGTAGTTCCAAGAAAAGACACTTTTATATTGTTTCAAAAGATGAACATATGCTAATTTTTCTTCAGGAGCTAGACCAAGGCCTAGGTTGATATTCTGTGGTTTGGTATCAGTTCCTAGATTCACTAATTCATAATTCAAAGTTGAACTTTGTAATTTTGAAATGGTAGATCTTTTAAATCGGTCTTTCAAATCATAAAGGTCTTCTAACTTGACTATTGACTTTGGAATAACATTATTAGTGCTATCATGTTGTAATTGTTTGTCATGTTGGTCTTCATCAATTATCTGATTGGTATAAGATCCTTCAGATGTGAGGAAGCTTACAATATCAGGATCGTCGTTGAAAATTCTCCAATTGGTAACGTTATCAAGAATCGAAGGTCTAAAGATCAATTCAATTGAAAATTGATCAGGACTAAAGTCTTCTGCAGGAATAAGCTTAGAGGCTACATTGGCTAAGAGGTCTGCACTAGCATTCTAGATTCTAGGAATTGGTGTAATATTAAATGCTATAAAATGTTCAGTCAGATCTTGAACTAAAGATTGATAATGCTTTAAATGACCTGATAAACAGTGTATAGTATTGTGTACTTGTTTGATTACAATTTCTAAATCTCTGAAAACTTGTATATATTTGATATCTAATCCGATTGCTTTATATAATCTTTGGATTAAAGCCTCGTATTCTGTGGTGTTATTAGTGCATTCAAACTCAAGTCTACAAGTTAGCATGATTTTGTTTCCCTCTGGACTAACCAACACGCATCCTGCTTCTACTCCTTCATTAGACTTAGAACCATCAAAAATAATTTCCAAAATAAATATTTATTTACAGGAGTATCTAAAACATTAATACATTTAGAACTATCTGTCTGAGAAAATTTTTCTATTTGAGATAAAACAAAATGTTCTAAATAAGGTGAAGTATGAGCATTAAAATTTCCTAAGAAAGAATTAACTGAGTAATTGCCAATGATATTACTCCTGTATGCAACTGGTTCATTCCCTCCTTCCAATTCTGTTACTATGTATTTCTGATGCTTTTCTCGTTCAACCTTTATCTGATTTGGTTTACCATTGTAAGGAAGCCACATGTGCGACCAATCGATTGCAAAGTATCCATGGAGTTTTTCTGACCAATCTCTGCTAAGAATTAAGCCATAAAATTATGGAATATCTGCAACTAAAATATCAATGACTTGACATACCTTTGGACTTGATGACAGTCGTATGGTAACCTGGTTTAATTCGCCAATCACTTCAACGTGCGATCGATCTAATTGCACTATGCGTAGAGCAGATTTTTGTGGTTGAATGTTTAATTTTTCACATACTGATTTTGGTAAAATATTAGATGAAGCTCCAGAATCCACTAAACAGTTATGCAAATTTTTATTGAAAACTTCATAAGAAAGAAGAAATGGAGGAGTATGAGATCTCGATCTTCCTCCAATTAAAGTGATATTTTCAAGATCAACTTTACTAATCGAATTAGTTGGAGGTCTTCCCATCTCATTGGAAGCTTGTGAAATTATAGGATCGGGCAAAGGTTTTTCTGGTATAGCATGTATTTCTTTCAAAAGTACTTTTGTTGGTGCTTTAGCTTGCTAAATTCATACAAAGTGATGTTAGCCCTAGTCTTCTTTATATCTTCTATAATGTTATATTCCATTTCATCCGGAAGAATCAGTGTTCTTGATGGAATTGATGAATCTGTTTGGACTGGGCTAGTTTGAATTGCTTTAGATGTCGTTTTCTTGGGTACAACTTTTTCCTTAGTCAATGGGCTTGCGCTCTTTGACTTGGGAGTAGTTTGAGGAGGATCAAGATGATTTCTACTTCGAGTGCTAACCGGGGATGCTTCTTGATCTTCCTCATCTAGGAGGATGAAATCCCACATACCTTGGACTTCTACAACTTCTTCTTCATCATTTGTTTCTTCAGTAGCAGTTTCTTCTTCTTCTTCTTTTGATTCAGCATTTGTAATAGCATTTGGTGGCTTTGGATCATTTGAAGGGTTTATTCTAAAAGGCTTGAAAGAATTTTTAGAAGATGTTTCTGCCACTTGTTTCTTAATGTCAACCATTTCGTTAGACATGGTTTTCAAAAATGTCTGCAATCCTTCTAAATCAAATGGATCTTTTGGTTGTTTTTTATTGGGATCTTCTTTAAAAGTGACCTTCTTAGGTTTTCATTCTTCTATTGCATTTTTCTTTTCTAAAGCAATGATTCGTTTCTCTACTGCTATTGCTTGCTTCATATTATCTGCTAAAGTTCTTTTGCTAGCCCTATCAACAAAGATTGCTATGTTTGATGGTAAAGCAGAAATGTACCATTCACTTCGCACTTCTTCGCTAGGCTTGGAAGCAGTAGGAATTTTTTTTAACAATTTATTGAAACGTGAGTTGAAATTCTTGAAAAGTTCTTTTGAATCAGCTCTAAGATTAGATAAATCATTGATCAATGTTGTTGTAGACTTGTCATCACCAAATTTAGTTAAAAATTGATCTCGAAAGATATCCCAAGTAGTGATAGATCCAGATGGTAATGAGAAATACCATGATCTAGTTGCTCCTTGTAGGGTATAAGGAAAAATTCGGACAACAACATCTTCATTAATAACTCCATTGAGGCTTATGGACAGCATAAAGTTGTTGATATGTTCTTCTGCTAGCATGCATGTTTCAGGATTAAACCAAGGCAGCCATATTTCAGGATGGGCTGGTAATTGACTCAAGGGTGAAGGCATTAAGACTGCCCCTGGATTATTCCATGGAATTTGCGCCATCGTTGAACTACTAACAAAGGAAAGTGTAGAAGATGATATTTGTGACTGAGAAGATGAAGATATTATGATTTCAGAAGGAGATGTGGAAGATTGAGTGGACTGATGGACAGTAATCTGGGGTGGATGAGTGGGTGGTTGACTTCACGATGAAGAGTTTGAGATGGATGATGAAAGAGTCTCACTATCAGACCCTTTAGGTGATTTCCTAACTCTTTTTCTTGTAGGTAGAGGTAATTCAGTTGGCTGAATGCCAAGCTTTTCACTCTGTAATCTAGTAAGGGGATGAGCAAGATTATATTGCGAAGTCACACTGCCTTGAGATTTATCAGACCTTTGAGGTGATATTGAAAATCACTGAAGTTTATGAATCAAAGATTGAACTTCCGAAGGTTCAATAGTAGATTCGTCTGAAAAGTCAGGGTTTGTAGCAGTGTCTGTTCTTCTTTCGACTTCTAGTTCTCGATTTAAAATTTATGAGTGTGATGGAGAAGTCGGGGAAGATAGTGAGGGTGATTTACTCTCAGAATGGTATTTAGATTTAGATTCACTTGCCATTCATAGTTCGTGGCCCTCCTTCTAGCACCAAATATGTTGAAGCCCCAAAAATCCGGTCTACAACAAGGGGGATACCCACTCGGTCCGGACCTTGGTTAGTAGCTCTTTTTCCGTTTGGTGTAGTGGGTCCGACTGGGGATAATGGGACCAATTTTCCAATATGTGTGTGTGTGTGTTTGAGATTTGATATTTCTTTTGTAAAATTCCTAAGTAAAATGCTTTTAATCTATTTCCAATCTATTCATATGCAAACTGTATTATAAGAAATATCTAACTCTAAAACTAACCCGGGAGGTAAATTTTTCTATTTATGCGATCTAAAATGATTTCAGATAACAATCGATAATAAATATCATTAAATTATTATTAGAAAAGAATTCAATAAAGATAAACCATTTCATATAAAAAGTTAGATGAAACAGTTGTGAAAAACATATCGCATAATAAGCTATTCATACATCAAGCACAAATAAATATTTATCACCGTACAAAAGTGCCAAATGATAACTCAAGCATTCAAGCATCAATATATAAATAACTGAACATAAGTATCACTTTTAACACAGAAACAGAAACAATTAAGAGATAAAAGTACCATTTATAACTGGTTGTACTCATGAGCTAGAAGCAATAATGATTTATCTCTTCCTAATCCAACATCCATTAAGAGTAGAGAAATGAAACATCAGTAATAGATATTAGACACAGATATCAATAAATCGTGTTTCATTCATTCATCAAAACCTCCTCTGAGGGTGCAGAAGTGCATGTTCTGAGGATAAGTTTTTGAAAAATTTCAGGACCCTTCTCTAAATGCATGAGAAGGGTTTAAATACTACTAACAAAATCTAATTATAGTTTATTACAAAAATTTAGGATTCGGTTTAAATGACCGTCCTTTTTCTAGGAAAAAATAAAGTAAAACTGAAACTAAATCTAAAATTGAAAAATATCAACTAACTACTTATGAATTTGATCTCTGAATTTGAAAGCATCCAACATTGTTTTGAGAAGAGGTGGCTGGCCGACTTCAGATTTCAACTGTCCCGAAAAGACAGAATCAACAAGTTTAGATGCAATCTTCTCATCAGAATTAATGATGCAATTAAGAGTGCTGCATTGACTATGTGGTTTTACTAGATATGTCCAGTAAGAATCCAAATTTAATCTTGTCAATCCTTGAATTGATTTTACTTTTTCTTCCACTTTTTGTTTCCATTCTATTTGCAATTGTTGTGCCTGTGGAAGATATCCCGGAATAGTTTCTGAAATCAAATTAGCCTTGTGAAAATTCTCATTTACACAATCAATAATATTTCCTGTTGCTGTAGCTGACTCCTTTGCCGCTTTCTCTGCTTTTCTGATTTGTGCATCCCAATTATTGAAAAGTATTTATTTATTACTGTTATTGATAATTGGTGCACCAACTCTTTTTCCTTCCTCTGTCTTTTTCCATGCCAAATAATTAGTAACTCTTTCATTAGTTAAATCATAATCATGTCGTAATTCTACGAGATGATTAGTGATTTTATCACTTTCTAGACAAAAAGAGTTCCATTGCGAGATTTTCTGGCATAATACATCTTGTTGTTGCAGTAGTTGGTTGTTTAAAGAAATAGATTCTGAAATAAACTCTGGAAGTTTGGGATCATCTTTGTGCTCTTCTCGGATAATCTGTATTTGTTTCTCTTTATCGTCCAAACTTTTTTGATATCCGATTTGCATCTCTTGAAGCTCTTGCTGTAACTTTTCAAGTTTTACCTGTGCTTCACTGCTAGCATGAGCTTGTTGCAATTGCTGTTGCAGAACTTGTATCTGATCTTCTTTTTCATTTAATAATAGTCGTACCTCAGAAGCTTTGTCAATAGTTGCGGAGGCATAAGCTCCTGTAATCTGAGATAACTTTGTAAGATTCTCAGTAGGATCTGTAGTAGGATCTTTCCATAAGACATCTAATTGTTCTGCATTAGTAGAGATTGCGCTCTCTAACTTTCTCTTTTTCCTTTGCTTCCTCACTACTGCTTTATACTGCGGGCTGTAGAATACATCCAGATGAGGAATGTCCTCTATATTAAGTATAATTTAAGAGGAGGGAGTGATAGGTATATGCTCAGTTTCTGTGACACTGGCACTTATTCCCGTGCTTAAAACTTTTGTTGTCTGTACACGGGTTTGTGTATTCTGTCCTTCAACATTAAGAAATTCATTAAGTGTTTCCCATTCTTTATCTAATTGAATGTTGGTGGATGGTTGCTGTACAGTGGGAGGTGGAAGATTCAACTGTGGAGTGTTTGAAGTCTGTAGTTGTGAAAGCTCTTTTGACTGAGCTGTATCTTTCACTAAGCCTTCATCTTTATCAGAGTTTTGAGAACGTTCAAAAGTTTCTTTGTTAGAATTTGATTTAGACCTGTCAGTATCTGAGCTACCATTGAGACTGACACTAGGAGTTGGTTCCCTTGCGGGTTCCAAGCATAAATTATCCAAAGGGATAGTAGTCAATCTTCTTTCTCTGTAGATTTTAAATTCCTGAAATACTTTTGGGGAAAACTGTGTTTGAGCTAAATGAAAAATTTCTTTAAATGAACATTTTTCTTGAAACATATCATCAAAAAGATCTTCTTCTCCAGAAAATACTCTCACCTTAACTGTAGTGGTGAAATCTTTGACAACATCGTATGGATCAAATAGCCTTCTCGAAAACTTGAACAGTTGTAAGCATGTAATATTTCTTACCTCTTTGAATGCATGACCAACATCAAGCAATGAAAATGCTCCACAGGCTACAGGAAATTGTGGCGAGATGGCCTTCTTCTTATCCTTTAATTCCTTTGTCAAACCTCCTTCACCACAGGTTTGGTATGCAATTTCCCGAGCTATAAGTTTATCCGGAACATACAAGGGTAAAACATGAGGAGAAGCAGAGCTTCCAAAAACCCTTACATAGGTAAACAACTCTTCTCCAAACCACCGTGCGACAGGGAGAATGACGACTTCTACTTCCGGAGAAAACCTTGGAGCATCCTTATTATACAATATTCTGTACAGCGGAAACATTATGCCATGGAAAATCTTGTAAAAATGAGGAAAAAATTTTGATTCCCACAGTTCTTTGTGATACACATGAATAGGCAAAGGATCATGAATTGTCCATTGCCAACCCATTAAAGGGAATTTAGAAACAAAGTAGATAGAATCCATAACATAGGCAGACAGATAAAAAGGAGGATAAATCCTCTGAGAGACATTCCGTTTAGACCGGTAATTGAAAATAGTAGTGGCTAAATTATCAGACAGTATTTTGGCCCAGTCTACAATGGTAGCGTTAACATCAGCATTTAATAACGGAAGCCATTCAGGCAAGACCTTATTTATGTCAGGCTTTCCAAAAAGCCTACATAACATAGCAGCAGCAAAACAATAGGGAGAGGTGAGTGAACCAGTACTGTACATACCGTGTTTGTCTTTCTTCAATGGTTCATCTCTTTTGGTCCATTCCTTTGTGCATTCTGCCAAATTTGAATTTTCCCTGGCAAATTTCTCCATAAATTGTTTGTTGTAAGTCGCCTGAGGCTTCGGCAAGTGATACATAAGCCTAAAATATTCTGTAGTGAATGACCCAATGAGCTCTTGATCTAGAGTTCTAAATTTCCTATCTGAAATATCGGTGCTATGCAGCACCCATTTTACCATATCTGTATACGGAAGAATTCTCGGTCTTGCTGCTATCCGGTGCAAAAATGAACAAGCCAATTCTGTAAGAGATGCTTCAGATAAATTACTTTAACCTGCAGTAGCCGCGACTTCCATTACCCTGGGATTTTCTTCTTCGAGCAGATTATGCATTCCCTCCCAGGTGGTGATACCGGCATCCATGTTGCAAGTAGTATCTGCATACAGGGAAGCCATCTCTTTGTTTTCAGAACTTGGAGTTTTCTCTTTCTTTCCCATAATACTTTGTGAATGCTTTGTATAGTCTTCTACTCCTTCGTGCCTGTGGTTTTACGAATTAAGTGAGAGTAATGACATGAGAAAGGTGACGGGATAGTTTTAAATGCTAAAGGCGGATGAAATATATTATTTTAACATGAAAGAACCTTTCAATCAAAACAAAATCCTTTTTATCGATAATTGACAATCCATTCATTAATTCAATCATTAAAGCGCATAACGGATATTGATTTATGAAAATATTTTCTTTGGACAACGAGCTTTTAAGAATCCGCAACATTGCAATCTGCGATTTGCTATGCAATATCGCAATATTGCAATATCGCAGATCACAGTTTTCTCAAATCAAAATCATCGCAAGATCACAATTATCACAAATCGCAATATTCACGAATCACAATCTCATAGCATCGCGAAATCGCAATATCGCAAAATATAATATATGAAAAGTATTTGTTAAACATCTTTTCTGTGATATGTGGTTTGCGATCAATATTTTAATGCATAGTTTTTTGGGATCGCGCTATCGCAACATCGCGAAATCGCAATTTAAAAGATTCTGCCTTACAAAGGATGTCTACTTATTGTGATGGATGCGATATTTTCTTCAAAGAAAATATTTTATTCTAATTTATCATAAACTTAAGTGTATTTAGTGATTTCCTAAGGAATTTCCATAAGTTGTGATAGTAAGTTTTATTTGAGAAAGGAAACAAGCACTAATTAATTTTTTGGATTTTTTGACTAAGGGTCCCCTCATATTTAGTATTGTTACTAATACTTAAATAAAAAGGGGGGTTGTTGCTAACCATAACAGAACCTTATAATCTTCGATTTAGAAAATATTACACCTTGCCTACCTCACCAAATGGCTTTCCAAATTCCAGTGTTAGTAAAAAACAGACCGATATTTCAGACTGTGATTGACGAGGGAGCTTCAACGTGTATTATGTCGATCCAGTGTTGGAAATCGCTTGGTTCTCCTACACTCAATCAGTCTCTGATGATTCTAAATGCTTTTGATGGTCGAGGTTTCCACCCTTTTGGTATTTTGTAGGATTTACCCATAGGGGTGGATGGTAAAACCGTAAATCTAGATGTGGAAGTGGTTGATGCCCCTCTAGATTACAACCTTCTTCTGGGTCATAGTTGGTCTTATGTTATGACTGTTGTTGTTTCTTCAGTCTTTCGGCTCATAAAATTTCCACATCAAGGAAGGATCGTTACAATAGATTAGTTAACTTATTTTTCTTCCAATCCAGCCTCTACAGAAACAATCCAGCACATTGGTAAAGCGGTTATCCCTTACAAGGATGTTGGAGTAGGTTTGATTAAAGATTCTGGTTTACTAAGAACTTTTTCCTTTCCTCCTCCTAACGTATCACCTTCTATCACAACTATTCATATGATTTCGTCAGATACTGTTATGTTTGATGATCCTTGCGTCATACCTTTCGACTCCGAGTTAGATTCATTTGATGGCATGATGCCTTTGAGTCCATTTGAAATTGCATATCAGTCTGTACAATCAATTTTCGAGCCTTCTTCAACTGAAACTGATCCAATGAATGGGATTTAGGAGGAATCACTTTCTATATCTAGTTCAGCCACAACGACATTTCCTGATCTTGTTCATACTGATGAGCAGGTTCGTGAACTTTTGTCTGTTGACTATTTACCATGGGAAGATCTACACCACCAATCTTCGTTTTTACTTGAGATGGATCATTTTGAAGATGATTTCGCTTCTATTTTTACTGCTGAATATGTCAAAGAACCACAAAATCCATTGAAAAATCCTGATTCTGAATTAAATTTGGAAAATATCTCTCGAACGATTCCAATTGACATTTCAGTAAAGCCAGGAATAATTGAAAACATTCATATAGGTGTTTGTTGTACAGAAGATAAAATTCAAACTTATAAAGACCTATTTCAAGAATTTCGTGACGTGTTTGCCTGGTCCTATGAAGAAATGCCAGGAATCGATCCCTCGATTGTCGTACATGAAATCAATACTTACCCGGATGCCAAACCTATCCATCAATGTCTACGTCAAATACATCCTAGAAAAGCTGCCGCTATCAAAACCGAAGTTGATAAATTACTTCATGCAGGTTTCATTTATCCAATTCCTTTAACGGATTGGGTATCGAATATTGTTCCTGTGACTAAAAAACAAGGAACGATATGAGTATGTATCGATTATAGGGATATTAATCGAGCTTGTCCTAAAGACAATTATCCAACCCTCTATATCGATCAAATAATTGATGATTGTGCCGGCAGTTAAATATTTTCCTTTATGGATGGTTTTTTCGGTTACAATCAAATAAACATACTCCCTGTTGATCAGCCAAAAATAGCTTTCATTTTTCCGTGGGGGACATTTTCTTATTGCAAACTACCCTTTGGATTGAATAACGCTAGAGAAAATTTTCAAAGGGCTATGTCTTACACATTTCATGACATTGAGCACATTGTGCAGCCTTATCTTGATGATTTACCTGCTCATTCATCGTGTAGGGCCGACCATCTCACTCATTTACGAGCTATTTTTATGAGATGTAGGCATTATCAAATTAGGCTGAATCCACACAAATGTGCTTTTTGTGTAGAATCGGGTCGCCTATTGGGATTTATTGTTTCAAAAGAAAGCATTCACATTGATCCGTCGAAGGTCGAAGCTATTGTCAATTTACCTCCTCCTTCGACTCTGTGTCAACTCCAAAGTTTGCAGGGGAAAGCAAACTTTTTACGTCGGTTCATTCCTAACTACGCCGAGCTAACAAAGGGTTTTACCCGGTTGTTGAAATAGAACATTCCATTATTTTGGGATGAGATCGCTGATCGATCTTTTGATGCACTTAAACACGCGTTGACCCATGCACCATTATTGCATCCTCCCAACTACAACCAGGACTATGTTTTGTACCTCGCCACTTCTCATTCCACAATTGGGATGGTTTTAGTTCAGGAAGACGAATCTAAAACTGAACATGTGATTTACTATCTTAGTCAAAAGCTGCATCTGACTGAGATCAAATACACACATGTGGAGAAATTGGCCTTGGCAGCTTTTCAAGCTGTCCAAAGATTTAGACACTACATCTTATTACGCAAAACCACAGTAATTTATGACTGTAACCCTATGATGTACATTTTAACCAAAAAATTGCTAGGGGGCAAGTATTCCAAATGGATAGTTATCCTGCAGGAATTTGACTTGGAATTTGAAAAATTAAAGGCAAAGAAATATTTGGTTTTTGCCGAACTGATGTGTGATTTCCCCTCTACTGATACTGAAATTGTGCTAGAGGAGCCCATTGCGGAAGAATCCTTGTTTCTTATCAGTACTCTTGATCCATGGTATGGGGATATTATCGTTTATCTCCAAACCTAATCTTTTTGGCCTGAAATCTCACGATCTCAGCGACAGAAAATACGTTTCCAATCCCAACTGTACAATATTATTGGTGATACACTATATCGTCATGGATCAGATTCTATTTTCTAACGCTGTCTTATTCATGAAGAAGCTGAGAAGGTTTTAAATGACTGCCATTCTGGAGCATGTGGCGGTCATATGTCTAGGTATGCCATAGCCCAAAAGATATTGCGCGCTGGTTATTTCTTGCCATCATTATTCAAATATTGTATCTATGCAGTCCAGAAATGCCACAATTGTCAACTATTTGATCATAATATGCGTGCGCCACCCGCTCCTCTTCACCCTATATTTGCTGTCAATCCTTTCGCAAAATAGGGTATTGAATTTATTACATGTAACCCTCACTCGGCCAGGGGGCATGCATATATTATCTTAGCAGTGGATTATTTTACTAAGTGGGCTGAGGCGATGCCTACATTTTTGGCAGACGGAAAGACTGCTACAAATTTTGTGTTCAATCACATAATTGCTAGGTTCGGTGTTCCTCAAGCCATTATTATAGATCATGGAAGTCATTTTCGGTATATCATGGTGACTGAACTGACAGACCAACTTGGCCTGCACCACGATAGTTCCACTCTGTATTATCCACAGGCTAATGGTCTGGTTGAAGCTGTCAATAAAGTTTTAGTCACTATGATCAGACGAATTATTGGTATTCATAAGTCGAATTGGCATTCCATGTTATTTTCATCACTTTGGGCATATCGAACCTCAGTAAAAACATCAACTGGTTTCACTCTCTTTCAATTGGTTTATGGTTTGGAAGTTGTGTTGCCGATTGAATGCGAAATTCCATCTTTGAAGTTAGCCATAGAATTACTCCCAGCTACGTCTGAGGAGGAGAAACGTTTTTTATACTTGGCTCAGCTAGATGAGAATCGAAAAAATGTTGCAATAGCAAATGAGGCTCATTTCAAATTAATAAATGCTCAGTATGATAGAAGTGTTAACCCTCGAAATTGTTCAGAAGGAGACCTAGTCTTAGTTTACGATCAAGCCAATGATAAGCTAGGACCTGGAAAATTCGTGCCTATGTGGTATGGTCCTTTCATTGTTAAGCGAAAGCTAGCAAAAGGGGCCTATGAGCTAATAGATTTTGACGGTGTCCCTTTAGATAAACCTATAAATGAGCTTTATCTGAAGATATATTTTTCTTAAACTTGGTATGGAGATTTTTTTATTTCATTAGATTTCTTTGCTACTGGTGTGTCTTAGATTAGAAAAGCGTTCCTAGTTTAGAAGTGTGTTTTGTCACTATTCCTACTAATCTGAGTTTTACTCTTGATATTGGAAATGTCGATGTCTCTTCAAACCTATGTTGGTTTTGCTGATGGTGCTTGTCGTAGTACACAAAACATTTCTTCTGCAGCTTGGGTTATCTATTCACCCTCTGATGAGTTAGTATCAATGCATGGAGTAAGCCTTGGTCAAACAATGAATAAGATTGCAGAGTATAGTGCAGTGAATGAGTTATTATCTGAATCCATATCATTTGGAATTCGGAGTTTGATTGTTAGGTTGGATTCTGAACTTGTTGTATTACAAATTAATAGGGTTTATGCCATTAGAAATCCAGTGCTATTAAGGTTATTTTTAAGAGTTCGTCTCTTGGAACGTGAATTTGATTACATTGAATATCAGCATATTCCAAGACATTTAAATACATTAGCAGATGCAGTTGCTTCTAGTATGATAAATTGACATTTGCAATAATCAAAACAGTAAATTAAACAACATTCATAACATGTACATAGATAGTCGGTAAATAGTGATATATCATAGTATAGAAGTGTTTTCAAAAAAATATACATTGGCTTTGATCATAGGTTGGAAACACCTTATGATTGGCAAAAATGGTAATACAAAAGGTCAAAAAGTATGAGTCTACAACACGATCATCCTATCACTGATCGTGATCACGATAAGAGACCACTGCCCGAGCCACCCTACATAGGAACCTCCTAAAAGGTCTTGGGACACCAATCATGTATCTTTGTAATCTGAGAGGAATATCATCTATGTCTGTCTTTGGAATGTCTAGTGTCAAGCGCTCTAGGTGATGCTCTAAATCAGACAGGATCTCTACTGATTGGCCTGCTGAGGCTGGTGCAGTTGCATCTAGTTGTCTCCTTTCATAAAGGCTGGAGATGGGCTGGTTGTCGTGGGCCCACATCTACATTTAAAACTTTTGGTTATTATTTTTGAGACGATTAAAATACAAAAAAAAATAGAACTTAGAAATTGGTGAAAATGATTTTACCTGATTCATCCCATTGTTCCCCTACTAGAAGAGTCATCTCTCGGTCGCCGCATAAATCTATCCCGACATATGGAAAGTCATCTATAACAAAAATTTGGCGTTCTAGCCAACGGAAATATGAAGAAGGAAATCGAACAACCTCGACGCCCTCAGCAGCATGACATGCCATCAATGCAACCCAACGAACCGTCCTAGGTTCTCTAGGTAGTCCAGCATCAACATGAATGTTTTGCGGAGCTAACATGCAGATCCTCTCTAAAGCAAAGGTGACTACAATGTATCCATGTCCAAATTTATTTATCTTTCCATTCTTTGCTCTAATTAGTTGGCCTTTTATGTTTGCCAACATAGCTTCGCACCAGTTGAAAATGGTGCCTCAAAAACAGTCTACAGCAATGTGCATTTGGGAACCGGTAACCACATGCAACGCTGCACTCCCACATAGTCTAGTGACAGTAAATGCAATAACTTTTAACTCAGGATGGATGATAGCTTTTATGCCAATCCTTTTGTCCCTAGGTCTACCTGATCATTACAAAACTCTTGTCGAAGACTAACGACAGTCTGGCCACCTGGCCTAGTTCCAAAAAGAGAAATTTGTTTGCCCCTCTTAGAAAAACTAGTCAAAAAATAAATATCCTCCAGCTCATTTCGAGCCGGTGGCCACCAATAAAGAAACATTGGTCCTGTACGTTCCACCTATTCACCAGCCATGTTAGGAGGTCTACCTGTGCCCTCATGCCCTGAAGGGCCCAGAATTTATACAAACCGCATGCTCTTAATGCTTGCATTGTGGGAAAATGGAGCATTGTAGCTTCATCTACGTCTTCATGCTCACGTTCTCTCCAAATTAGCATCTTGTTTATCCTACAGTGCATAAAAAGATATATTAGAACAATCTAATTTGAAAATTTTTGGGCAGCAATTGAGAAATTTAACTTTGAAATCTAATTGCGTGGGTCCCACACTTTGTTTTCATACACAGTGCGTAGGAACGCACGAGCGCTATGTCACAAGTGCAGACCCATGACTTTTTTCTACATAGGAAAAAGTCGGGGTCCGCAGGGCTCGTGTGTTGT
Organism: Pinus albicaulis; assembly: GCA_034641835.2. Classification (NCBI taxonomy): domain Eukaryota; kingdom Viridiplantae; phylum Streptophyta; class Pinopsida; order Pinales; family Pinaceae; genus Pinus; species Pinus albicaulis. The sequence continues at coordinate 976,237,334 of CM076584.1, read as the reverse complement.
GCCTGCAGACCCCCGCGGGTGATTTTTTAAACATATTTTTCTCTTAAAAATGAAATCTAAAGCCTAAAAATGAAATGTAAAGGGATGAAATACAAGATTAGGAGGTCATGGATTACCTGGAGCTGATGGTTCTCGATTTTGTTGGACAGATCTTCCAGAATCTTCATAGGAACTTTTTTAGCCAAAAGCTTTTACTTTTCACTCTGAACTCGAACGGTAAAAATGAAGTTAGAAAAGTCCTTTTTATAAGTTTTTTCGAATAAATGAATTTTTAATTTTCTTGTTTTTCACTTTAAAAAGTTTATTTTTGAAATCATTTTTATTTATCTTAAACAGGTATGTGTAATGTTTCAAGTTTTTGTGTAGAAATTGGATTTTTCGGGAGAATTGATCATTTTTCAACAAAGAGCATACTTTTATCACTTTTTCAGACTCTTTCAAAAATTTACAAAAAAGAGAAACATTGGAGTCCTCTTTTAAGCCCTTTTTAGAATCTCTGAACATGAAAATATTTCTAAGCACTTGATTATTCGAACTTGCTAAAATAAATGAATGATCGTCCCTTCAGTATAAGTTTACCCCTTCTACAGACTGAAATGGACTATTTACGAAAAAGGTATACATTGACTAATTACGGTCAATAGAGTTCTCTCCTGCATTATTTTATCCCTTTTCAGGCTCGAGAGTCTAAATTTACGAAAAATTACCCCCATGGAGTCTTCTTAAGTTTTTTCTTCTGACTCCCTAAAATTGAAAAAACACCGAGTTTCTCCTATACTGGACTTGTTAAAATTTAATAGTAAAGGACTTGTTCAATTCTAAACAGGAACGAATCACTCCTTCTTAGGGTTCAAATATTAAACTAAGTTGGACTCATCTGAAGGATGAGCTTATAAACAAGAAAATGTTATCCTCCTCAAGCTTATAAAAAATAAAGAGGTACTTACCAGAAATGGTAGGGGAAAAGAGAGAAAAATGGACTTGTTTGTTGTATTTTGATTTTTTGAAAATCCAGTTAACCACTCTTAAACATGACAGTTTTGTTCACCTGGGTTGGGAAATCCTTTGCCTAATAGTTAATCAAACCACATTGAAAGTCTTCAGCCAGTTTCTGGGTATTAGCTTTGGGTAAATTTTCACCAAGCCTTTTGCAGTGTCGTTATGTGTTCAAGAGGACAGTTCAAATAAACCATTCATCCGCAAAATATTTGTCATTCATTTTGACCATCCCTGAGTCAGTCCTTGCCAATATATTTTCAAAAATTGATCTATGATTTCGTGTTGTGCGCTTGCCTACGACAGATCACTTTCTATCGACGACAACTCATTATCTAGGAAGTTGGTCTAGAAATCGTAAGTACCTTGAAATCTGCATGCCTCAATGGCAGATTTCTCGCCTTCGATGACAGGTTGCATCATTGACCTTCGATCGAATGATTCAGTGATGTGTTCGACTTCAGCACATTCATTCACATTTCATGGATTGTACTGAGTAATTTGAGAGCCATTGACATTACTGGTGGTTACTCTCACACTTGTTAACAGTTTACATCATTGACCAGTAATCAAGTGGTTTCTGCCATGTTCGATTTCGACACATTCATTCACATGGATAGAATCATACTAGTTCGAGATGCGGAAATCAAGACCCTGGATCTAGCTTCTACCATCCAGGCTGCGAGAAATTTTGTTATCATTTATATAGTGGACTATTTATAAACAAATGGCTATGTCCATACTATATCTACACATGTCTATATTATGATGTATTCAAAATAATTCCTGTATCAAAACAGTTTGAATCAGTTTCTAGTTAGTTTTGATCTGAGTATGGGAATGCCTACCTCAGTGATGATATTTGTACATATATATATTTTGCATTGAATTTTTTTACAGGTTCCAACTGGGGTGTCCATAGGATGATCCTTGAAATGATAAAGTACTGCACTCTTCATATATGACAGACTTCAGCTTCATCTATTCCAAACTTTGCGCTTTAGGGGGCAATCTGTTACACTGAAAATTGTCATCCTAACATTCTACTATGTGTATGAGCTCATTATCACTCATACTTCCTCCTTTGCTAGTCCAACATATCAATTCCTCATGTCAAGCCTTGAAAATCAGATAAAAGTTCCTAAAAATCTCCTTAACTTTGGTGTCGCACTTTCTCTATATCTTGCCTGCAGTCCCGCACCTAATGTTCATATCTCCTGCGTATCTGAACGCACTTTCTCTATGTTATGGGTGCGGACCCCTGTAAAGATTAAAAAAGCGCAAGTAAACTAAAAAAATCTCACTTTTAGTAAATTCTAGAAGCCTCTAGAAAGAATCTTGCCGTGGCAGAACCGCTCTTTTGAGGTTCATGTATCCCTCACCTTATGGAGCTAACCCCTTGATGTGAGGAGCTTATCCCTTTGAAGGAGGATTCTATCCCATCATAGTTGGAACTGAAACCTCCTCTTTTCCACTATAAAAAGAGGCATTGGGTAGCCTCAAGGGGAGTTCAAGCTTTGAATTATTTGAGGTTAAGTGTTGTTGGGATTCAGACTCATTTAACTGAGATTTTTGTAAGGAGAGATCACATACCTCTAGCTGTCTCGGTTGGAGGAGTGTAGAGATTATTAGAGTAGAGGAGATTCCTGCTTCAGACCCTGGGTAGGCCTGTTCAACATCAAGGCTAAGGCTGTAAGGTTTTCCTTCTTTTAAAGTTAATACAAATGAATTCATTTCTCTCAATAAGCTATTAGTTAACTATTTATTTCATGGATTCCTTGATCACTATGATAAGCATGATTTATGATGTTTACTATACAGGTGCTATTTAATGTTTTCTTTTTGTGACTACAGGTTTATGAAGATAACTCCTTCAAGTGCATGAGGGACAACAACGACTTCGAACAAGCACTGGACCTACGGTAAGTCTTTTACACCTCTATAGTGCTCTTTGTAAATCATATATGCTTAGAGAAATATTAGTTCATTTGGCTATTTTTTGTTAGATTAAATTTTTGGTACTAGGGAGATCGGTCTTGTCCGCAAGATTGATTAATCCATACAACATTAAGTTAAACGCAAAGGGAAGTCTAAGATCAGAGAAAGACTTTTAACCTTCTCTGCTTTTGGCATTCAACTCAAAGGGATCTCAGAAAAGCTAACTGTTGGAAAAGGAACTTAGGGGACAGGGCTAATCACTAAATCTACCTATTCTCCTATTATTTCAGCTGAACCAAACAAGAACATCTAAGAAACAAACTCTAAATTCATACATCAGTAAGTATGGGCAAACCAACTCTTTAACTGGTTAAATTATATTGAATTTGTCTTTAGATACACAAATAGCAGAAAACATAAAGATAAGAAAGTGCAGGAAGCATTAGGGTACTTGCAGCAGTATATCCTAAGCTAAAATTATTGTTTCTTATCAAAGAAAGCGAAACATGATGTAGAACAGAGGGAAAACAATAACAAAGAAGGACACATCATCACTAATTTAGATCAGGATCCAATGAACATGCTTTTCATATTAGTATAGCAAAACTAGTCACATACATTCTTGTCCAATAGCTTGATATCATCCAGAAATCATCTCCCAACCTATTTACAACTACTACTCACAGAACTCTAACTCAGCAAAACAGTCAGTGATTTTCCAACAACCAACCAACATTTTCAATGCATTTTACAAGGGTTCTTATAGGAGAATGAGTGATAGTATTGGTAGATAGGATTTAAATGATTCATTAAAACAAAGGGAGAAATGTCTTCAGAGCCCATTCTGTTTAATATCTTCACATTAGCTTTTAGTACCCTTTAGTCAATTTGGATTTTTTTTTTCAGATAGACAATAACTTCAGGTATGTTCCTTTGAAGTACTTTCTGGCTATAGGTACTGTGCTTTGTCTTCTAAGATAAGTAAGGAGAATATTTGTCTTGCAGGTCTTCCATGCTTTGTAACTAATGCACTGACATTTTTTAGGACTTCTTGTCAGAATAGTAACTACTCTGGAGCTTGATGAAGAATAGAAAATGGGTAGTAGTGATTTTGTCCTTTCTTCAGTAAAAGGAATGTCCTGCTTATATATCCTTTCTGATGTTGCGATCAATGATTTGTATTTAATCTATGATGACTATGGATTAGGCTTCTTAATCCTCAATATTATGCATTTAACCCTTTAATCTCTTCTTGATACACTTTAAACTTCCGCTGACCTATTTTTGTGAGTATACAGGTTACAGAGGCACCGGAGGGTTTATGTCGGGTCAATACCCTTGATCTTTAACAAAACATGCCTTTAAACCTTCTCAAATATTTCTTCCTCTGCGATCTTGGCTCTGTGATGGTATTTATATGCCAGGGGTCACTATGACTGTGACTATGGAGACGGAACAAATTCACCACCTTTGAAACCTGCAAAAAACGAAAACACATTATAAAAACTAGCGGGAGTGGGGGAGGACTGCTTCAGAGGCTCATGGGGATGGAGGAGCCGTGATGGAAAAAGGTGGATGCAGTAGAAAATGCAATGAAAATCCTGGCAGAGTAGCTAACTAGGTCAATGGAGGTTTGGGTGCGGGGATGAATGTGGACCATTAGATTAGGATGATCTACGGTGGAGATCTCTCTATGGAGTTGTTTAGGAGGGAGATGGGAAGAAAATTAAATGTTATTGCGATATAATATGGGCTGTGCGATCTCAGAGATCGACGGCCAGGATTAAAAGGGGAATTTATGTTGCAGAGGGTGGTATGGTGAAAATCAGGAATGGTTTTCATGCAACAAAATGGGGGGGAGGTGTTATTAGCTTTTGGAACGTGATATAGGTTAGCATTCGATGCATGGATTTCTAAAACCACTTTTATCGCACGAATGTAGTAGATTGGGAAGGAGGGTTGAAAATCGCACGATATGGATCATCGACTGTTGGATTGGAGACTCTAGATCCAATGGTGCAGGTTGAACGCGATGGATGAAGAGCTACGGGGTAAAAAGGTATGCGGTAGAGAAAGGATTCATGACGCAACACTATGAAAACTAGGGTTTAAACTGAGTAGGCACGAACAATGACTTTTAGTGTTAAAATTCAAACAATTATGCAAGGGAAAATACATAGGAAAAAGGTGAAAATGAGAGGAAACAGGGGCGTTTGGTGGTGGGACCGGGAGTACAAAGGAAAAATCCTGGGGGTGATTGGCGAGTTAAATGAGGGCCATCAGATCATGATAGATCAACAACGGAGATTAAAGATGGTGGATGAAGGGTCAGGAGGACGGAAAAACTATGATGAAGTGCATACCATTAGATCTGGTAGAGTGAACGGTCAGGATTAAATCGGGGATCAAACATCGATAGTGAAAAGAAAATGAGACTTTGGATTTGCGATGTGTGATTAAGCACTGGCCGTTGGATTAGGAGCAAGATCAACGATGGAGATCTAATCGGTGATTAGCAGAATAGTGAAAAGGGGAAAGGAGTATGCGAAGTGCAATGAAATCTTGGGCGTCAGTTCTTGTGTATTCGATGGTCAGGATCAAATTGGGGAATCAGACCATTGGAGGAAAAGAAAAAGGGAAGACTGTGTTTGCGATATGCGATGTAGCGTGAGCCATTCGATCGGACGAGAGATCAATGGTCAGGATTAAATCAGCGGGTCAGAGTGATGAGTGAAGTGAATAATTGATGGAGCGACGTGATTGAATCTTGGCCATTGGTTCTTGTGTATTCGATGGTCAGGATCAAATCAGGGATCGAAGGAGAAGGGGATCATCGCATCGGAAGATTGGAAGAATAAAGGAAAAGTCGGAGAAAGGAAAATCCGATTGTAATGAGCGATAAGGGCTAGCACCTAGTTATGGCTCTGGGTCATGTGAAAAAAAGGGGCTAGGGCCAAGGTCGAAAGGGGCTTAAGGCCTTAGTATAAAAATGGATTTTTTAGGCCAAAAAACAAGGATTTTAAGGCTTATTATGGAGTTTCGGTAGGCAAAAGAAGGGATTTTAAAATCAAATAAAGGGAGATATTTAATTTAAAAGGGGATTTAGGAAGATTTAGAGGTTAAATGAGAGTGTTTTTGAGGGATTTTTGAAAGAAATAAGGATGAAAATGGGGATTTTGTGGGAGCCAAAAGGAGAAAATGGAGGCCTTTTGAAAACATTTTCTTTCACAAAACAATAGGGCTCATCAACAGAAATAGCAGTGAAGATAATTTTGAAGGATAGAAGACACATGGAGGCTTCAAGAATGATAGATTTATGAAGGAAATGTTTCTCTTGAAGGCTCAGAAACATATTTAGCCACCTCTTTGCTTTGAAAAACTATTATGGGTGGCTAACATTAGGAACAAACATGCAATGTTGGATCTCTAATAGTATAATCACTAGAAAGTTGTAATACCACAAGTTGTGAGTCTAACCTTATAATTATGTAGTTAATACCAAATGAAATGGAATCAGAGAGAAGTTAGATCAACGCGCTCCACTCAACAATATGTTTGTTGATCTACCAATACAAATCCCTCAAAAACTCACTAACTCGTCGTTCGGAGTGAAAATGGCCCCCGCTGTAGAGGATAGATTCTGTGTACTACGAGTAACATATCCAACAAATGGTTCCAAAGATTCAAACATCTTCAATGAAATGTAAAGTGGATTACTAACGTCAAGAAAAATCTAAGAAAAAACTAAGACAGTGAATGCAAATCAACAACATAGATATACAATATAATACAAAAAATTACTATGCTCGTGATTAAGGATAGTTACATCTCAATTACAACCAATTTCGGGTTGCGCCAATGGAATTCCATCATAATCCACCAACTCATAGGCACCTTTACCAAGAACTCTTTTGACAATATAGGGGCCATGCCATAATGGATCAAATTCCCCTGTACCTATTACATCAGCTTCTTGATCATAAAGAAGGACCAATCCGCCCTCTAAGAAAATACAAGGCTGGACATTTTTGTCATATTGTGCCTTTATACATCTCTTATTCGCTTCGTTGGCCAATTGGGCTTCACAACATTTTTCATCAAGATGGATGAGGTTAAAAAGACGTGCTTCTTCTTCTAAGGTGTCAGGTAACAAGTTGATTGTGATTTTTAACGACAATATTTCACATTGGATTGCTAAGATAGATTGTATACCATACACCAATTGAAAAGGAGTAAAATCAGGTTTCATTTCTCACCGAGGCTCGATACGCCCACAAGGCCAAGTACAGGATCAAATGCCAATTTCTTTTACAAACTCCTAACATTCGTTGAAGCATACTTAATAATCTTATTGATAGCTTCAACTTGTCCATTCGATTATGGACAATAAGGAGTAGAATTATCAAGTGAAAATCCTAAATTTGCAGTCAATTCAGTCATCATGTGGTTGTGAAAATTCTTCCCATGATATATAACTATAGCCTGTGGGACCCCAAACTATGAAATAACATGATTAAAGAAAAAAAATGCAGCTGTTTGTCATGTGTTGTTGAATGTAGGCATCACTTCGACCCATTTGGTAAAGTAGTCTACTGTAACAATAATATAACCATGCCCCCCATGTTATCACTCAAAAAAAGTGAAACATCATTTGACAAAGTCTTAGAGGTTCATGTGTCAAAGGTATGGTCATAGAATTCATATTTCATTACTTGGTAAAGGAAAATTTTAAATTTTTCTTATTAGCCTATCCTAAGGTCCAAACCCACCCCCATTAAAGTATTTTCATGTCAAATCAGTCATTATTTTCTGAAATTTTTCATTTCCCAAGAGTACAATTCCAAAAAAATAATTTTATCCAAGAATCCCTACTTTCGTAGTGAATTACACAAGAAAAACACACTTTTCTCTACGAAACTACTAATACTTTCGTAGCAAAACTGCCCAAAATTACACTAAACACGCTATGAAAGGAGGGATTCCAATCTGTCTTGTCAAAATAGCTGCCGGGTGTCAGTAAATGATTAAAAGGGATAAGGTAGATGCCATTCGAGTCAGTTAGGGTTAAATTAAGGTACAATGGTCATGTCTGAAGTCATTATTACAATTTTAATCATGTATGAGTCATCATTATGCCATGAGTTTTCATCAAACTTTAAAATCTTTCCAAATTGAGTCATTTTTCATTCTCCATTCCCTCTTTGCATGTTATTGATCTCTCAAGAGCTATTTCATCGAGCCCAAGCTGTGGCTAGTATTTTCAAAGGTTTGCAGGTATTACTAATCAAGTGAGGCAGAGAAGATATTAAGTACCATGGTTGCAAAGAGGAAGACCAAAAAAGGTGGCCACTGTCTTAGATATGAGCCATAAGACATGAACCTAATAAATGAAGACCCAACAGCTTCAAAAGTTTTCAAAAGAATGGGGTGTTTGCAGTTTTTCCAAAGATTGCAAAGATTCCATGTACAAGTTTCTAAAGAGTTTGCCCTAAATTTCAATGGAACATGTACAAAGTGGGAATGTTGAACCTCACTATAACACTAAAGCCCATTGCAGAAGCAACACAAATTCCAAGAGGAGAAGAAAAATGGTTCAAAGGTTTCAAATTCAACATGTAAGAATGTAAAGAATTTATCAAACTAGAACATAGTGAGGTTGATGTTACAAATGCCATTCCAAGGAGCTCCATGAAAGATAATTTCTCAAAGCTACTACTTATCGTTCAAAAATACTTCACTTGTGAAGGGAGATATCAAAAGGTTTATTCTTACCACTTCAAGCTTCTTCTACATTTTGTTGGTAAGACATCTCTTGATCTACCTTTTTATTTATACAGAATCTTAGCAAAAATGGCAGATAAATTTCAATCTAAATCTGAAGGAACTGAAACCTCACTTTTTCATCATGGTTTAATAAAATTGTTGGTTTTAGATGAGTTAAAAATACTGGGCAGAGACTAGCCTTCTATTCTGTTTGTTAGTGGTTTTGAAGTGGATACCATTACCCCTTAAAAGAACTCCTAAACCTAGAGGTATACCATCACCTTCAGTGGCAGAACAAAGTGAACCTTTACTGGAAGAGAAAATTGAACTAGTAATCATGGAAACAGAGCAATTGCAGAAACTTGATACACCTATTATTTCACCTACAAAATAAAATCCAAATGTGAGCTAACCTGCAAAAACAAGAGCCAACTATGAGTAAACATGGTAGCAAAATTATTACAAGAAACCAAATAGTGGATAAGAGAAATTTAGAACACATTCTGCATGCTATTGATATTGAGGAAACCCCCATAGTACAAGCTGAGGATATAGTTGAGGGAGGAAAGAAGCTCAAGAAAGGTAAATTAGCAAAGAAGTTAGAGTTTGAAGGAGAGGATGTAGGTTTTATGTTTCAAGCTAGGAAACCCATGACAAGACATGCTAGAAAAATTTTGGAAAGTAGTAAATAATTTCATCCAGCCACTAATATTGTCCAGCCACCAAAAAGCATTATTGACCTTTCATCACCTGCATAAGAAGATCCAGTCATCAAGAAAAGGAAAGGAAAGGAGAAAATTATTGAAAAAATAGAGGTTGAGGTCCTAAAGGAGTAATTGAAGTTAGAAAATCATGAAATAGCAGTCTTGAAGAAACAGGCAAGGAAAAATAATTTTCAAAAAGTGTAGTTTGAGAAAATGAAAGAGATTTGGGAAGAGCAGGTTGATAGTGTGTCAAAGACCTTAGATGACACACATCAATTAATCAAATTGACTCAGCCATTGAGAGGAGAGGTGAATCATGTTAGAATAATGAACCTACACTTGAAATCTAGCAACAAAAGACTGAAGGACCAAGTCATAGACCTCCAAGAGCAGTTATAATTGATCCATGAGGAGCTGGAGAAGAAGGGTTTAAAGATGACTGTAGTTGAGGAACCCATAGCTCAACTCATCATTAATGAAGAGGAGACACCTCAAGGCTCTTAAATTGAGTTTATTTATGTTAAGATATTAGTGGCATGTTGACTGCCAATTTTCTATAGCTATAGTTTACTTTTTTTAGGCAGGGTCAAAATCTGAAAATTGCACAATTTTCCAAAGTTTTGTAGCATTTCCTAGGCTTGAAGCCAGGAAAACACTATGAAAATTTGTGTAGCTTTCTTTTTGCTTCTAAAACCATTTTTTGTAGCTTTCAAGGAGAGGAAATTGTGGTGATGATGTGTCGGGTCATGATGGACACCATGCAAGAGCAAAGAAGAAAAAAATTTGATTGCAAAAGCCATTTTTTGGACGCTACGAAAGTAAGCTATGAAACTGCCATGCTTTTGTAGCGAGTTGTTTTTAAGGTTTCTGAGCAGGTTTAAGAGTACTTTCAGACAGGTATACACATTCAACAGGTCAAGCTACCTTTCCAGTAATCATCCATGACTTTAATACCATGAAATGGAGATAACTCATCATTTGAATACTTCGTTGAAGATAGGGTCCTGTTTTCCTACAAAATGGGGTTTGTTTCCATATGTTGAGGATATTTAACATGTCAAATAGTGATGAGAAATGACATAGCCCATTTGAACATGTGAAGCATTAGTTGTCAGATTTGTAACTATTTTAAGAGATAAGGTAGTTTGATGTAATAGATAGGAATTTGAGTCCTATTAGGAAAATGATTTTTTTAGAGTGTAGCTGTCATTTTCTGATTAAAGCACATGTTTTACTATTATGCAAGGTTTCATAGGAAAATTTTGATGAATCTAGACAAGAGGCAAATAATCTTTGATTTAAGAAGGTCTATTAAAGGGAAAATGATGGAAATTGTAAAGGGTTGGAGATTTTTTGCACTACTGCAGCTTTATGTAATTTGACTGATATCAGAAATACAGAGGAATTTTTCTTGAGAGACCTGAGATTCTCATGGAGTTTTTAATGCCTTTCTTATCTATATTTTAATGTGTACTAGTTGCATTGTATTTCATCTCTATTACCCAGAATTCATATATGTATGCTCTGACTTCCTTTATTGATGAAATGACTATGTTGCGTCATGTTCCATGTGTGGTTTACCTTTGTTAAAAACTATTACCTGCCTCAGACTCCATGTAAATAGACCTTACCATTCGATTAACTAAATTTTTGACTCCATAAGCCAAATGGTTGCAAACCTGTACTCTTTTCAACCTACATACATCAAAATCAAGTTACTTTTCAAATAGAGTTAGCTATCTAGATTTATCATTATCTAGTATCATAAACCCCTTTGAGAGAGCCCTCTCAGACTGAATAGACTAAGCTTCAATCAAAAGTTGGTTTGAAATAGTTACATAGAATTGTCTGATCAGTAGCCAATCAAGTGCAATTTTGTGATAACATTTTAGTGTTTCTGCGAGGAGCCTGAAGACATACTTTTCCCAAAATTTTGAAGCTGAACTTCTAAAGGTAGTAGGAGCTCAAAAAGTTGTTCGAGGCTGCATCTACCTTGGTGACTCCATTCAAAATTCATATGATCAAAGGTGGATTAGAAAAGGAGATAGACGAGGAGTAATCCTAACCCAGATCCACGTACAGTTATGTGCAATCAAACACCATCTCCAGGGGCATTCAAGGCATTTATGCAATATCAGGTACTCCATTACATACAAAATCCTTGTCCTATGAAGTTTTAAGAAGTCCTAAAGATAAAAATTTTGATCATAAAATTTAGGAAGTCTTGTTTAGGTCTGAAAGTGAAAAAGAATTCACTGAAATTGTCTTAGACCTACATAGAAGAGGTATTGATACCTCAGCCTTAGTGACACAAAAATATAAAGAAGAGTTTTGGGAGGAAGTCACTTTAGAGTTGTTTTTAGAGAGAGAATCTTTGCATAGGTTGAAGGAACTAGACCCATTTGAAATATTTTTAAGAAGTAAATCTGGTTTTCCTCTACCTAATTAGAGTTCAATTGTGACTGGACAACAAAGACCAAACATCCCACCTCCTAATAGTTCCTCTTCCTCTACTACTTCTGTCCTTAAAACTACTATAGTTTCTGTCATTACGGCAGGAAATGTGCCACCTCCACCTGTTTCTGCACCTGCTAGGTATGCCCCCCTTGTTCTTCTAGCTTTCCTTAATCCCCTTCCTAGAAAATATTATGCTAGAATCAAAACTTGGGGAAGTGATGTAGATATTACAGCCGAAGAACATGTAAATTAGTTCAATGAATTTATAGACAGGGAGGAGGTTGACCATGAGGATGTCAAGATGAGATTGTTTACTCAGAGCTTTACTGGTGAAGTCAAGAAGTGGTTCAAAGCCCTTACACCAGGAAGCCTACATAATTCAAATGAATTTGAAGATAGTTTCTTGAGGAACTGGGGAAATAGAACTAATCCTGTATAAGCTCTCACTGAGTATAATAGTTTGAAAAGAGCTATTGATGAGACTATACAAAAATTTTCCAAAATATTTAATAAATTTTATGACTCCATCCTTGCCCATGTAAAGCCTCCTCCAGGAGAAGCTCAATTGAGATATGCCGAGGCCTTTGGTTATGAATTTTCTATCTTGATGAGAGAGAGAGAGAGTCCCCTTCATTAGCTAAAATGAAAAATGATGCAGTGAAGGTGGAGGTCAATATGAAAGCAGTGAAAAATTCCAATATGGGAAAGACTAAGTTGAAAGAAGAAGATAAGCCTTCCACCTAAGAGGATAAATTTGACTCCATGATGAAGATAATGGAAAAATTGATGGATATGCTTGCCGTTTGGAATACCTCTGCTCCTCCTGCAAAACATGAACCTCGGTTTATAAATCCTCAGTTCAGGAGACCTCAAAACCAGCAGAGACCAAGGGAAAACAGAAATCTGCCTGACCCTCCAATAAAACCTCCTTTTCAAAAAAACTTGGTTGATGAAGATGATGAGCCTAAAATTCCAGAAGAGTCCATTCATTGTCTAGATGAAGAAATTTTTGGAATATTTTTTACTAAGGAGGAACATGATGAGTCAAATCATGATGTAAACAAGGGTGAGGAACCATATGATTGTCTTAAATAATATCAACATGCAATCTTTGAGATGCAGAAACAATACAACCTCAGAAACAGATATGTGATAATTATTGCAAACAAAACACAACGCAAGAAAGATTCCCCCAAGGCTATTGAGGTTAGGAAAGATACACCATCTCCCCCTCTTGTCAAAGAGATTGAAAAATCTACTTCTATTTTAAGTTTATAGAATGAGATCTCTAAGATCGAAATCCTAGTACCTTTTAGGGAAATTATTACGGTTAATTAATACAGAAGTAAGATTGTAAAGATGCTAAATTCCCAACTAGGAGCTATTAATATCCTAAATATTCAAGAATATCATCCAACTATATACTTGGGTGCAAGATTAGAGGGTAGAATGAAGAGGTGCCTCCTTTTTATGTCAGCCTAAGCATTCATGACTTGAAATTACATAACACCATGTTTGATTGAGGAGCCTCTCATAATATTATGCCCAAAGTGATCATATAAAGGATGGGGTTGGAAAATACTAGGCCATATAAGGACTTGTTTTCTTTTGATTCAAAAAGAGTTCAGTGCATTGGTTTAATAAAAGACGTTGTTGTTGGTCTTACACAAGTCCCTTCCAAGGGAGTGGTAATGGACATTGTCGTAGTAGACATTCCACCTAAGTTTGGCATGTTGTTATCAACGTCATGGGTAGAAAAGGTTGAAGGTACCATGTAGATGGACCTAACTTATGCCACCATTCCTATTTTTGGTGAACAAAGGAGACTATACAGAGAAACTAGAATGGCTTACATGGCAAGTAGTAAAGACAAACCTTAGAATTTTCCAATATATGTTGTTGGTACCGAATTAGGATCTCCTATTCTCTTCAATGAAATGACTAATGAAGTAGAAAATTAAAAGAAAGAAGAAAATCAACAAACTAAAATTCAGGAAACAAAAATTCAGCAGAGAAGAAATCAACAAATCATGGAGGAGAAGGCAAAAGGTTGGTGGATGTTACACTTTGATGGATCATCAGGAAGAGAGGGGCTTGGAATAGGTATTTGGATCACAACTCCAGAGGATGAAAGTAAGCTATTTTCTTACAAATTGAACTTCGATTGCACAAATAACATGGCTGAGTGTGAATCTCTATTTTTGGGCTTAGAAATTTTGAAAAGAATGGGTGCTAAAAAGATTTATGTTTGTGGAGATTCTGAATTGGTTATTAAGCAAATTAAGGGTGTATATCAAACAAAATATGTGAGAATGAGAGCATACAGAAATTTGATTATGGAGATGTTAGAGAATTTTCAAGAGTATTCCTTTATTGTCAAGACTAGAGACAAAAACTCATTAGCTGATTCTCTAGCTGTCTCTGCAAGTATTTTTGTTATCCCTGCACATTCCACTGAAAAATACAAAGTTGAAGCTCGCCATAGGCCTACTATCGCTGATAACATCATCCATTGGCAAGTTTTTGAGGATGATCAACAAATCAAAAAATTCATAGAGTTGAAGGAAGAGTTTGAAAGTACACAAATAGATCAACAAAATATGCTTGCTAAAACAAAGGAAAATTTTGAAGTATTACAATTGAAGAATAACTCTATACCCAAAGGTCTCATGATATTTATTATATCTCCTGAGATCATCAGGAAAGCCCTTTGCTATCCCCCCAGTTCAAATTATGTCAGCTTCACGGAAATGTCTTTATCCCATCATTTTTCCAAGATACTCTAGAGGCAGCAGAGCGATTTCATCACTGCTATTTCCGACTCCCACCTTATAGCTTTCCTGTCTTCAGACTCGGTGCCTTTGAATACATTCAAGGAAAACCTTCAGCTCACACTTGCTCTCATTGCGGGGTTACTAGGTATAGAGGGGGTCGAGCCAGTCTCGAACGAATGTGTAGCCCTTTTATGGTTGATGTCACAATCAGGTGTTATATTGGATATTCCTGGTTTCTTAGCCTCCGCCCTCCAAACCCAGTTTCAAGACCTCTTGGACACAAGCCATTTTTGTTTCTACTCCATGGTGTTATACCTTTTCCTCTTCCAACAGGCTGATAAGTTCGAGGGTTTGGGTTTGGAAAAGGTTTCTAGGATAAATTCTCAATCAAGAACTATGTTTGAGTCTAGCCTCACAGTGCATCAGTTGGATAATGGGGTGGGTTATTCAAACGTATTAAATGAATTCATGACAATAGACTATATTATTATTCATGACAACCCTTCACCCAGGATTCTTCTTAAGGAAAGGAACTGGCTACAGTTCAGTGAGGAATAAAGCATGAGAGATTGGTACCTATTTGATGACTACACTAAGATCAGGGTCTACGGTGCAGAGGCTTCCCCTTACAGACTACCATTTTTTCTCACCATGCGGATTTTTGCCTTGGAGTACCTCCGAAAAACCTTGAAGGTTGACCAAATCCACTTCGTCCCTGCGAAAATGGGGTTCATTCTTAAACTTGCTACCACCATCGACCCCTTTATTGTTAAATCAAGGCATGCCCTCCCCATAGTGGAAATCCTGCTCAAGGGTATGGATTTAAGGCAAGGGAAAGCTTGGCCTTATGACCCAAAAGGCACCATCTCTAACAAGAGGAGGAAGATTAAGTCAGCTACATATGCTCACAAAACTAGGCCCTTCATTGAGTGGAAAGATAATCTTGATACTTGGCCTTTGCTTTCACAGATGGAGACCGAGTCATCAGCGACGGGGGAAAAAGGGGACACTGCTTCAACACGAGAATAAAGAAAGAAGTAGGTCGAAGAATCCAGGGTCACAGGAGAACAGGTAGAGGTGGACACAGGAGAAGGTTCTCGGCCCCCTAAAAGGTAGAGAAAAAATGATGAGGAAGATGTCGAGGAAGAGCCACCACTCGAAAAAGTGTCACTGCATGGAGATTCAGACAAAGGAAAAGCAAGTTTTACGGTCAGATATGATGGTCCATCTTCATCTGATTTCTCAGAGGTGTCACAAGCCATCTCCATTAACAAGGCCGAGGTGGGGGATGAAATAAAGGGCAAGAATAGATCTATCAGAGAGAAGCTTTGGTCTGAATTATCTGGATATGTAGAAAAATATCATACTCGGCTTACAACAGAGCTTGATATGGATAAGGAGCAGTTTCTTATGGCCATGACAGAAGCAGTTCTAGATCCAGAGGTCGGGACCACCAGCTACAGAGCAATGGAGGTTGTAGTGAACATGTCACAAGTCCCCCCAATCAACAAATGTAATTTTTTTTAGTGTTTCGGCGACATGCTGAAAGACGAGGTCATGAAGCTCTCTCTCACCCTAAGGAAGCTTCCAACTAAGTATAACCAAGTGGTTGAGAACCTTAGGATAGAGAAGACTAATGCTAGGGCACTTTCAAATGATTTGCGGAGTCTGCAAGCAGCCGTGAAGGGCAGAGGGAGCGATAAAGTTGATCCTCAACGTCATGTTATTTTGGAGTTGCAAAAATAGGTCGCAGATTTGAAACATAAATTGAATATGCCTGGTTTTCAGCATGTGCAAACTGCTGAATTAGCTCAAACAGAGAAAGATAAATCTGACCTCGCTGACTCTCTGGCGAAAGAGAAAGAGGAGAGAGCTAAGATCGAGAATGAGATGGCTACCCTCAAACAAGAGAGAGATGAATTTCAAACAAGATGGGATACACATTTATGTTCTGCTCTCGTTCCAGAGGTTTTTGATACCACTCTTGCACAGTTAACCAAAACGCAGGCCGAACTTCAAGTGGCAGAGAGATAGGTTTATACTGCCCAACAGAAAATTCAGGAGCTTGAGGCTCAACTTAAGGAGAATGGAAAAATGGTAGTAGCCTTACAGAAAGAAGTGGAAGAGGCGAAACAAGAGAAGCTTCAACAAGAAAAGAGTATCAAGGACCTCGCGAACGGAATGAAGGGAAATGTCACCCTCTTAGAAGCCAGACGCTTGATCTGGACGAACATTATCGCAAAGGTAAGAAAGCATTGGGCCTTTCTTACTTTAATTGAAGAAAAGAGGGCAGCAGTTCGTCGGTTCAGAAGAATGCAAAACGAAGGACACAAAGAAGCTGTAACTAAGGTTGAAAGTGCCAGAAGGTATATTACCTTCCTAAATAATTTGAGCTCAGAAGAATTGGCCAACTGGGGAATTAAAGACAGGTTCAAGGAGGTAGCAAAATGCAGAAGGGTAATGGACAAGGAAGACATGTGCAATCATGCACTGGGTAGTTTGGAACGGATGGTGACGCGTTTGAGACAGTTTTAAATGGAGTGGATCGAACTAACAAAGGCAGGCCTCCCATCATGTTGGGAGCCCGGAACAGCTATGTTTCAGCCGTTACAAGTATATGAGCTCAAGATGACAGAAGTGATGAATAAGACAGACGTCCCATTTGAAAAGACCACTCGCCTTAAGGCCGAAACAATAATTGCCTCACTTAGTAAGGAGTTCTCCCTTCTCTACCAATTTAAGCAGCTATTGCCTACTCAAACAAACTATGCCAAATTGACAGAGGTACATGCCCTGGTCAATGCTTTCATTGGAATACCTTGTCCTGCAGCTGACATCTAACAGAGGTGTATTGATCATACTAGCACTCCAGTTACCGCATCTTCACCTCTGCCAACATTGCCTCTGAAACATAAAGATAGCTCTTCCACGACTACAGTACCGCCTTCTCCAGCAGCCGCCGCGACTCCGTCTCACTGGAAGTAATGATAACTCATGACTAGGCCTACGTGGCCTCTTACCTTATTTTTCTTTTCACTTTTTAATTTCGAGTGAAATTCATATTTCACTCCTGCATTTTATTTTTTAGTAAGTTGTTTGTATCTCTGGTAGAAATGGCTTCAAGCTCACTTTGTAAGATGATGGGAGGCGTTCTACCCCATCATCAATTTTGATTTTTTATTAAGACTTGGAATAGCATACAGGCATGCAAGAAAGATATTTTCCTAAAATATCTTTCCGCACATAGAAATCAGAAGTTATAAAAGCAGAGAGAAAAGACTTATATAGGGTTCTAGATTTTTGGAGAGACTATCAACTAAAAGCGCTCTGTGTATGTATTTTTGTATGGTCTGGATAGTTGATGTTAAAGAACCCATTGGGACTTGGTATAAAGAGTTTTGATGTTGAAAAGGATTCCACATGAAATACTATACAGTTTCTACTCCTTCCTGTTTGATTATATATAAATGTTCACTTTGTCTCCATCCATTTTCTTCTATCTAAATGTTTTGGAATGCGAGTGCTTTGTATTGGATGTGAATTTATCATAGTTGCTACTCATATCTTTACATTTATAGCGCTTTAAATATGGCTCAGGCATGCTACTCTATTTACTTTCTATCTCATTTCCATAATTCTTCTGATAAGCACATTATGGATTCTTATCTTAATATAAGCCCATTTACAGTGTATATATCCCACTTCATATTCCTTCATAGTTTCCACTTATGTATACCTTGATAATTTTTTATCATATTAATAGTCGGCCCTCTTTACAGCAAGATGATTTGTAGCTGTCTGATGCCTCTAATTATTTATTCTCGTACAGAATCCTCAAAAGTATTCCTAGTTGTTACGTTTACCTCTGAAGGTTTGGTCCCACTATCACCAAATTTCCACTATTTGTTAGTAGCAAGGAAGCCATATTATTGTAAACTTCTATTAGTTATATTAGAAACTCCTTGCATTTAGGATGTCCTAGGCACTGGTCCTTTTACAACTCAAGGCTATCTCTAAGAGTTACAACATCTTTTTGGCACCATTGCCGGGGACCGAAGTTAAAGATTTAAATCCCTGGGTTACGAAAAAAACATAGTCATTCTTCAAAATAGGTGAGCAGGAAGGGTTGAGAGTTGTAGATCCCTCACCTTGGCGACTCCACTATCATCCAAAGTATTAATCTATTTCACAGTCCTGGCTCATAATAAGCCCCACCTGAGGTCAGATACGTCTCAACTACGGACTTCTTCATTGTCTGACCCTGATAATATATTGAAAAAAATAAATTGGAGAGAAAATCAGTCTGCTTATACTGATATACCAATATTCTCCTTGGAAGACTCTCCATCTTCCTCACAGTTAGCTCAAGTTCAAGGCCCTAATACCACTGCTACAATCCTTGAATACTCTCCAGATAATATTTCCCTCAAGAATACAGAAGTCAAAGATGAGGCTAAATCGATAGACACTTAGAGATTTTTCTCTCATACCACTCTTGAAACAGAAGAGGTCAAAGAAGTCACAGCGGTTACTACCTCCCATACTCCATTGGTTCAAACAAACCCACAAGCCACTATTTAGTATATTCCTATTATCATTCATCAGAACCCTCCTCTGCCTCCTCCACCTATAATGGTTGTTCTCGGGTTCTTATTGAATAAATACCCCCCCTGGAATTGCCACAGATCTTGCATGACATGCCTCAAGATTATTTGAAGGTCCTACCTTGCTTTAATGGGGAAGATGACACTGCCGCCCAAAAACAACTGGAATTTTTTTGTGCCTTTGCAGTAAAATTCAATTTTGAGCATCTAGACATATTATTAATACTTTTTGTTCAGTCCTTAGATGCGGAGGCTCTAAAATGGTTCAAAACCCTTGGGGACCGCTCTATTACCACTTGGGAGGAAATGGAGAGTTCCTTCACCAAGAAATGGGGAGAGAAAAAGGATCATGGATGTTGTCTTACTGAATTCAACTCCCTGAGGAAAAGACATAATGAAGATGTCTCTGAATTCATTAAGAGATTTAATAAATTGTATACAAGTCTACCACTAGAAATGAAGCCTCACAAAATCACTGCTAAGGTGGTGATTATAGCATCGTTCGAATCAAATTTCATTTTCTCCTTAAGGGAAAGAAATTCCGCCACCCTAGATGAAGCTCAGAATGATGCTTTAGAAGTGGAAGCTAACTATGCTTCTACGGGAAAATATAAAGGGAGGATGGACCACGATTCTAGACGAAGAGTTAAAGAAGAAACCTCTACCTCAAATCAAGAAAGGGAGGCAGCGGATTACAAGATCGAGGAAATGAACAAGATGATAAAGAACCTCTCAAGCAAGCTGGTGAAGCTTGAGCTGGAAGCAAAGAATTCATCCTTTAAACCACCTCAAGCTGCTCCTAACAAAGGATATAACCCTCAGTACAGAAAACCTCCTTTGCAAATATTGCAAAGAGACCGGAAGGAGCAACAAGATCACATATAGCCCCCATTGTATCTTGAAGGGAAAATGGATGGCTTTGCTAAAGAAGTTACTGACGAGCGAGATGATCAATACCTCACCTACTCAGAAGGTGAGAAGGTGGAACTCTCTTTGCAAGAAGATTAGGAGGTTGAGTTTCCTTTGCAAGAAGAAGCTGAGAAAACAAGTGTTGCTGAAGACCCTGATATTGATGATTACTGCAAAAAATTTGTGGATTTCATGCAAGCACAATTTCACAGAAAGTATGATCTTCGGTCCTCCAGTAAGAGGACCCGAACACAAGAGCTAGAAGAAGATTTGCCTCAAAAGGAGTCAGTTGTTCAAAAATTTAAAGGCAAAGGTAAGAAACCTATTAATGAACCTATACATTCTAATGTTTCCATCCCCTCTTCTTCTAATCCTATAGTTAATTCCCATGTAAAGGTCAAAAATACTTCAATGGAGGAGAAACCTCCAATCATGCCAAAATAACCCAAGGAAAATCCAATAGAGAAGTCCCCTACTATTTTTTGTCTTCAAAAAGAGCTAGAGAAAGTCAAGATCCCAGTCCCCCTACCTGAGCTTTTGAAACAACCTGCCTACCAAGCTCAATTTTCTCAGTTCATGCTTCCTCAGGGAGTAACCTCAATCCCATATGGTCTTAACCTCTAAGAGGAAAGGCCCATGGTGGTGGTTGGTCCCCATGTGGAGGAGTTGGATTCATCGACTCATCCTTTCTATGTCTCCCTAGTGATTCTAACTTTTTATTGCATAACTGCATGCTAGACTCAAGGGCATCCCATAACCTGTTACCTCTGTCAGTAATGGAACAATTGGGACTGCAGACTTTTGATTCTAAGAGAGTAAAATGTTTGGGGATGATCAAATATCTGGTTGTAAATCTGGCTCAAATCCTAGCCAAGAGTGTGGTAATGGATATAGTGGTTGTTGATATCTCGGCCTGTTTTGGGATGCTATTATCCAGATCATGGGGAACAAAGATTGGGGGATCCATCAAGCTATATTTGACATATGCAACCATCCCTGTATTTGGAGGCCAAGAGAGAAGGTTATACAGGGAGACAAGATTTGTAAATATGGTGACCAGGGTGATAACTCAGTCAATTCACTCGTATATAGAAAATATGGAGAGTTATCTTGTTTGATGCTCAAAGAAGACAAGGATTTCTTGCAGGAGCCAGCCTTTTTCCAATTGAAGGCAAAACAGTCGACAGATGTTGAAGAGAAGGGTATCTGTACCCTACATTTTTATGGAGAGAATTCCAGAGAAGGGAATGGAGCTAGGGTCCTTTTTATTTCTCGTACTGGGAAATTAGTTCCCTTTTCCTTCAACTTAGAATATGAAGCCACAAACAATGTGGCTGAATACGAGATGCTGCTGCTGGTGTTGCGGACAGCCAAAAACATGAGCATCCAAAGTCTGAAAGTCTTTGGGGATTCGGAGTTGGTAGTAAGGAAGATCAGGAATAAATGTTAGGCAAAGCATCCCAGATTAAGGGCTCACAGAAATGAAGTATGGGACCTAGTGGAGAACTTCTTCCGAGCATTCAATATACAATTTATGCCAAGGGTTCAAAATAGAATTGCGAACTCTCTCGCTGTCATAGCAAGTAATTTTAGGCCACCTCATAATCCCCTCCTAAGATATGAAATAGAGGTTCATTATCATCCCTCTATCCCTGATAATGTCAAGCACTAGCAAGTGTTTGAAGATGAGGAGTAGATTCAACGCTTCATGGAGGCTATTGGAGAATTCTCCAACCTAGTCATTGATGCTGGTGACGAAGAGATAGAAGATCTACCCCAAAATAGATGGCTGGATATCATGGTTGGACATAAGGTATTGTAGCTCAAAGGAAATGTGATCCCCAGAGGTTTGGTGCCTTTAGAGAGGTTGTTTGATAAAAATGATGTCCTGATCAGTCCTATAAAGATGGTGGAAGAAGGACAGGTGGACGATTTAAACCTCAGAACAGAAGCAGATCCCAAGCTTGTAAAGCTATCCAAGAAGGTCCCAGAAGAGTACAAAGACCAATATCTGAAATTATTATAGACCTACAAAGATGTATTTTCCTGGTCTTATCAAGACTTAAAAACTTTTGATATTAGCATCATACATCATAAAATCCCACTAAAAGGAGATGCTAAGCCACACAGGCAGAAGTTGAGACAAATCAATCCTCTACTTCTACCTTCAATAGAAAAATAAATCAAGAAGCTGCTCAAAGCCAAGATTATTGCGCCTCTGAGATATTCTGAGTGGGTGGCCAATTTGGTCCTGGTTCAAAAGAAGAACAGAGAGATAAGACTGTGTGTTGATTTTCAAAACTTAAATAGAGCATCCCTTAAAGACATTTATCCGCTACCAAAAATGGATCACATATTGCAGAAGGTGGTGGGATCCTCATGCATGTCCATCATGGCTAGTTTCTTAGGGTACAATTAAGTGGCATTTATTTCGTAAGACCAAAAGAAAACAACATTTACCACTCCATGGGGTACATTCATGTATGCCTAGATGCACTTTGGGTTGATAAACGCGGGTGCCACATTTCAAAGAGCCATGGAAATCACTTTTGTAGGTGAGCAAGACAAATTTTTGGTGGTGTACCTGGATGATATCACAATTTTCTCCAAGGGTGATACTGAGCACATCGATCACTTGCGCAGAACCTTTGACAAATGCCGCAGGTATGGGTTATCTCTGAACCCACAAAAACATTTGTTTTCTTTAGAAGAACAGAATTTTTTTGGTCATATTGTAACTAAAGCTCGGGTCAAAATTGATCCAAAAAGGGTAGAAGTAATAAACATCATATCCTTACTCGGAAACAAGAAGGAAGTTCAAGTGTTTCTTGGATTCATAAATTTTTTGAGGAGGTTCATACTGAACTATTCAGAGATAGTTCGGTATATAACGGAAATGTTGAAGAAAGATAATGATGTGAAGTGGACTGTCGAGTCAAGAGAAGCGTTTAATAGAATAAAAAGTGCTTTCGCAGAAGCCCTTGTACTAGCAGGTCCTGACTATGGTAAGCCCTTCATGATTTTATCGTTTGCATCTCTTCATACTATAGCAATGGTACTATTACAGAAGAATGCAGAAGGGTACGAGAAACCCATCGCCTTTTTTAGTCAGGTGCTTCGAGACGCTGAGCTGAAATATAATATTTTGGAGAAATAGGCCTATGCCCTAGTCAAGTCCCTGAAGGCTTTTCGGATGTACATATTGCAGTCAGCTATAACTGCTTTCGTACCCACTGTTGCAGTGAAATATATTTTGATCCAAGGTGACAGCGAGGGTAAGAGGGGTAAGTGGATAGCAAAGATCCAAGAATATGAGTTTTATATTCGCCCCACCAAGCTTATAAAGGGACAAGGACTAGGAAAGATCATATCCGAATCTAATTGTCAAGCCTTGGGAATAAACTTAACCATGGGATTTGAAGAGGTACTTGAAGGTACAGGCAAGTAGCCCGACATAGAAACTGCCATTCAAAAGACTCACATGAAATACCTACTCAGTGCATGGTACAAGGAGATTATAGAGTATCTTCTAACTCTCAGGTGTCCCCTGAGCTGTGATAAGACGAAATACCAAAATCTAAGATTAAAATCCCAAAATTTTATTATAGAAAATGGTCGGTTGTATTGGAGAGACCCCTCAGGAATCTTGCTCTTATGTCTCATAGAGCTCGAGGTGGAGGAAGGTATCGATGAATTCCACGAAGGCTTTTGTAGAGGACACTATAGTTGGAGGGCCACAGTCCACAAAATTTTGAAGGCAGGTTTCTTCTGGCCTAAAATTTTTGGAGATGTTCATGCTCAGGTCAGGGCTTGCGAAAAATGTCAAAGATTCATTAAGAAGCAAAATTTTTCACCCTTGCCCATGATCCCAGTACATATATAAGAGCCTTTTCAATAATGGGGAATTGACTTTGTAGAAGAGATTCATCCTAAGTCGAGCGAGCAGTACAAGTGGATCCTGACAGCCACATACTACTTTACTAAATTGGTAAAGTGGTGCCAGTGAGGAATGCCATAGATGCAGTAGTGATCAAGTTCATGGAGGATAACATCATATCCAGGTTTGGCTGCCCTACTAAGATCGTAACTGACGATGCATAGGCTTTTAAGTCTACCAAGTTCATTAACTTTTGCCAGCAATACAATATTGTGTTGGGACACTCCACTACATACTATCCACATGGAAATGGGCTAGTAGAATCCTCTAACAAGACATTGGTAAGAGCATTGAAAAAAGCTATAAACGAAAACCAAAAAAACTGGGATTCTTAGCTCAAGTTTGCACTATGGGCAAACAGAATTACCAGCAAGCGATCAACTGGCAAGTCTTCATATGAATTGGTATATGGACGAGCAGCGATGTTTCCAATACAGCTAGCTCTACCTGTAGCTCGTTTCCTGCAAGATAGTGAGGAGGATCCAAATGATCTTATCAGAAGAATGAATCAGTTGGTTGAGTTGGAAGAAACCCGGAGTCAGGTAAACCAAAGGTTGACAGAGTATCAAGAAAAAATGAAAGACTTGTTCGACCAACATACTAAAGATAAAGAAATTCAGTTTGGAGATCTGGTACTAAGGTGGGATTTCAAGAGAGCCAAGAAAGGAAAGCATGGGAAGTTCGATCGATTGTTGTTTGGACCATTCAAAATTGCAGAATCTAGAGGAAATAACACTTTTAGGCTGGAAGATTTGGAAGGTGATCTACTTGAAGCCCATGTAAATGGGAAACTTCTAAAACCTTATTTCCAGTACTGATTCAGGTTGTGAGGCCTGTTGTACATATATATTGTACAATATCTATTTTCTTTTACTCTTATGTTTGATGTTTTTTATTAAGACCTAAGGAAGGTAGAGGTGTCACGAAGGTTGTGCCTACAGAAAGAAGTTAACAGCTGGTTTGCGGAGTTCTCGACATGTCCGAGGACGAATGTGCCATCCCCAAATGGAGCCAATGTTTTTATATCAATCCTCATCACTCAAATGGGATTAAAGACTATTATCCTAATAAGAAATGGTAAGAAAGAATTAAAGGAGTAAGCTGATTGGTGTGCGTGAAAATGCATATAAAAAAGGGGATAGGACATAGAGTTTTAACTTTGTGGTAAAACCTTACTCAACATAAAGGAGCATATATGTGCAAGACATCTAGACAGGGTGGGACACACCCAAGTGCCAAATAGTCAAAAGAGGAGAACAACGCTAAGCATTTCTGGGGGTATCAAAGAAGGCTAGGGAAAGCGGAAGCTCAACCCGCCGAAAGCATGAGGTGACGTGATAGCAGTGGGGCCCCAAGAGACACATTCTGTGGGGTGATGGCTGCGGGCTTAGAGCTGCTCCAAGACCCCGCTGGACTACTTAGTGGGCCCATTTAGGTAACAGCTCGCGCAAGTAACGCAAGGGTATGCTAAGTCCTAGGACACCCGGTACACAACCAGTATCAGTATTTAACTCAGCATGTGGTATACACCTAACCAAAATTTGATAACCAATAGCCGAATGCCACGTGTCCCAATGTCGACAGCCTTATGACGTTACACCTACAAGTGTCGTCCTAGCCTCGGTTTTCGGGTAATCTAAATCCATTTAACCCTGTTCTATGTTCAATGTGGTAAAATGTTTTCTTTTACAAGATATCATATAGCAAATGCGTGAGCTCCCAATACCAGGTCTACGAAGTCGCTTTCAACTTCCCTGCGTCATTTTCTCCTGAGAATTTTCCTTACTATGCAGGTATTATGTCCCTCTTTCACTATCTAGTTTCCTTCCGCTTTTCATTTTTCATAATGGTCATGGGTAGAATCAAGATTAAGAAGTCGGAGCTCGAAACCCCCCAAGTTCACGAGTCTAGGGCTGCCCCTGGACTTGAGCCATTCACCGACATGCAAGCCCACATTCGAGACCCACAATACCATTTCCTCATCAGTAGCATCAAACCTGACATATTTAGGAAACATTTGGAAAATAGGGATAGGTTCAGAGTTATTTTGTCCAGACTATACCACCAAATTTCTCCACCTGTCTACCAAGTTGTGGAACTAATATGTTGGCTTAGAGAAGCTTATGATGAGCACCGAGATATGTTCCTATCAACTCAAGGGAACAAGATATTTAGTATATCTCCTGAGATCATCAGGAAAGCACTCTGTTATCCCCCTAGTTCAAATTATGTCAGTTTCACTGAAATGTCTTTATCCCGTCAGTTTTCCAAGTTACCCTGGAGGCAGTAGAGCAATTTCATTGCTGCTATTTTTGACTCCCATCTTACAGCTTTCCCGTCTTTAGACTCGGTGCCTCTGAATACATTCAAGGAAAACCTTCAACCAACACTTTCTCTCATTGTGGGGTTACTAGGTATAGAGGGGGTCGAGCGTGTCTTGAAGGAATGTGTAGCCCTTTTATGGTTGATGTCACAATCAGGTGTTATATTGGATATCCCTAGTTTCTTTGCCTCAGCCATCCAAACCTAGTTTCAAGACCTCCCAGCCACAGGCCATTTTCGTTTTTTCTCCATGGTGTTCTACCTCTTCCTCTTCCAACAGGCTGATAAGTTCAAGGGTTTGGGTCTGGAAAAGGTTTCTAGGATAGATTCTCAACTAAGAATTGTCTTTGAGTGGAACCTCACAGTGCATTAGTTGGCTAATGGGGTGGGTTATTAAAACTTCTTAAACGAATTCATGACAATAGCCTATACTATTATTCATGACAACCCTCTGCCCAAGATTTTTCCTGAGCAGAGGAATTGGTTGCAGTTCAGTGAGGAAGAAAGCACAGGAGATTGGTACCTATTTGACGACTAGACTAAGATCAGGGTCTACGGTGCAGAGGCTTCCCCTTACAGACTGCCAGTTTTTCCTACCATGCGGATTTTTGCCTTGGAGTACCTCTGACAAACCTTGAAGGCTGACCAGCTCCACTTCATCCCTGCAAAAAAGGGGTTCATTCTTAAACTTCCTACCACCATCGGCCACTTTATTGTTAAATCAATGCATGCCCTCCCCATAGTGGAAACCCTGCTCAAGGGTATGGATTTAAGGCAAGGGAAAGCTTGTCCTTATGACCCAAAAGGCATCATCTCTAACAAGAGGAGGAAGATTAAGTCAACTACATATGGTCACAAAAATAGGCCCTCCATCAAGTGGAGAGCTAATATTGATACCTGGCCTTTTCTTTCACAGATGGAGACTGAGTCATCAACGACGGGGGAAAAAGGGGACACTGCTTCAACACAAGAAGCAAGAAAGAAATAGGTCGAAGAATTAGGGGTCACAGGAGAAAAGGTAGAGGTGGACATAGGAGAAGGTTTTCAGCCCCCTGAAAGGTAGAGAAAAAATTATGAGAAAGATGTCGAGGAAGAGCCGTTGCTTGAAAAAGTGGCACTGCATGGAGAGTCAGACAAAGGAAAAACAGGTTTTATGGTCATATATGATGGTCCATCTTCATCCGATTTCTCAGAGGTGTCACAAGTTGTCTCCATTAACAGGGTTGAGGTGGGGGAAAAAATAAAGGGCAAGAACAGATCTATCAGAGAGAAGCTTTGGTCTGAACTATCTGGATATGTACAAAAATATCATACACGGCTTATGGCAGAGCTTGATATGGATAACGAGCAGCTGCTGATGGCCATGACAAAAGCAGTTCTAGATCCAGAGGCTGGGACCACCAGCTACAGAGCTATGGAGGTTGCATTGAACATGTCACAAGTCCCCCCAATCGACAAATGTAATTTGTTTTAGTGTTTCAGTGACATGCTGAAAGACGAGGTCGTGAAACTCTCTCTGACCCTAAGGAAGCTGCAAATTAGGTATAACCAAGTGGTTGAGAACCTCGGGATAGAGAAGAATAATGCCTGGGCACTTTCAAATGATTTGCAGAGTCTCCAATCAGCTGTGAAGGGCAGAGGGAGTGGTAAAGTTGATTCTCAGGTTCATGTTATTTCGGAGTTGCAAAAATAGGTCGCAGCTTTGAAACATAAATTGAATATGCCCAGTTTTAAGCATGTGAAAACTAATGAATTAGCTCAAATAGAGAAAGATAAGTCTAACCTCGCTGACTCCCTGGCTAAAGAGAAATAGGAGAGAGCTATGATCAAGAATGAGATGGCTACCCTCAAGTAAGAGAGAGATGAATTGCAAACAAGATGGGATATGCATGTATGCGCTGCTCCCGTTCTGGAGGTTTCTGATACCACTCTTGCATAGTTACCCAAAACGCGGGATGACCTTCAAGTGGTAGAGAGACAGGCTCATACTACCTAACAGAAGATTCAGGAGCTCAAGGCTCGACTTAAGGAGAACGGTAAAATGGTAGTAGCCTTACAGAAAGAAGTGGAAGAGGCGAAACAAGAGAAGCTTCAACAAGAAAAGAGTATCAAGGACTTGATGAACCAAATGAAAGGAAATGTCACCCTCTTAGAAGCCAGACGCTTGATCTGGATGGACATTATCTCAGAGGTAAGAAAGCATTGGGCCTTTCTTACTTTAATTGAAGAAAATAGGGCAGTAGTTCGTCGGTTCAGAAGAATGCTACACAAAGGACACACATAGGCTGTAACTAAGGTTGAAAGTGCCAGAAGGTATATTACCTTCCTGAATAATTTAAGCTCAGAAGAATTGGCCAATTAGGGAATTAAAGATAGGTTCAAGGAGGTAGCAGAATGCAGAAGGGTAATGGAAAAGGAAGATGTGCACAATCATGCACTGGGTAGTTTGGAACGGATGGTGACGAGTTTGGGACAGTTTGAAAAGGAGTGGATCGAACTAACTAAAGCAGGCCTCTCATCATGTTGGGAGCCTGGAACACCTGTGTTTCATCCGTTACAAGTATATGAGCTCAAGATGATAGAAGTGATGAATCAGACAGACGTCCCGTTTGAAAAGACCACTTGGCTTAAGCCGAAACAATAATTGCCTCACTCGGTAAGGAGTTCTCCCTTCTCTACCAAGTTAAGCAGTGGTTGCCTACTCAAACGAACTATGCCGAATTGACATAAGTACATACCCTGGTCGATGCTTTCATTGCAATACCTAGTCCTGCAGCTAACATCTAGCAGAGGTGTAGTGATCATACGAGCGCTCCAGTTACCGCATCTTCACCTCTGTCAACACTGCCTCTGAAGCAGAAAGACAGCTCTTCCATGACTACAGTACTTCCTTCTCCAGCAGCCACTGTGACTCCATCTCACCGGAATTAATGATAACTCATGACTGGGCCTACGTGGCCTCTTACCTTATTTTTCTTTTCACTTTTTAATTTCGACTGAAATTCATATTTCACTCATACATTTTATTTTTTAGTAAGTTGTTTGTATCTCCATTAGGAATGGCTTCAAGCCCACTTTGTAAGATGATGGGAGGCGTTCTACCCCATCATAAATTTTGATTTTTGATTAAGACTTGGAACAACATACAGGTACGCGGGAAAGATATTTTCCTAAAATATCTTTCTGCGCATAGTAATTAGAAGTTATAAAATCAGAGAGAAAAGACTTATATAGGGTTCCAGATTTTTGGAGAGACTATCAACGAAAAGTGCTCTGTGTATGTATTTTTGTATGGTCTGGGTAGTTGATGTTAAAGAACCCATTGGGACTTGGTATAAAGAGTTTTGTTGTTGAAAAGGATTCCACATGAAATGATATACAGTTTGTACTCCTTCTTGTTTGATTATATATAAATGTTCACTTCGCTTCCATCCATTTTCTTCTATCTAAATGTTCTGGAATGCGAGTTTTTTGTATTGGATGAGAATTTATCATAGTTGGTACTCATATATTTAAATTTATAGCACTTTAAATATGGCTCAGGCATGATACTCTGTTCACTTTCTATCTCATTTCTATAATTCTTCTGATAAGCACTTTATGGATTCTTATCTTAATATAAGCCCATTTACAATGTATATCCCACTTCATATTCCTTCATAGTTTCCACTTACGCATACCTTGATTGTTGTTTATCATTTTAATAATTGGCCCTCTTTACAGCAAGATAATTTGTACTTGTTTGACGCATCTACTTATTTAGTCTCATACAGAATCCTCATAAGTATTCCTAGTTGTTACGTTTACCTCTGAAGGCTTGGTCCCACTATCACCAAATTACCACCATTTTTTAGTAGCAAGGAAGCCATATCATTTTCAACTGCATTCAGTTATATCAGAAAATCCTTGCATTTAAGATGTCCTAGGCACTGGTCCTTTTACAACTCAGCGCTGTCTCTAGGAGTTACAACACCCCTTGAGAAGCTTTTTGACCAGAATGATGTGTTTAAGTCTCTTAGGATAAAAGCTAATGATGAGGAGGTGGAGAGTTGTAACCTTGGTACAGTAGCAATGCCAAAAATGATTACACTTTCAAAGTTTCTTTCAGTTGACATGAAACATAAATACATTGAGATGATGAAAAGGTTCATGGATTTTTTTGCATGGAGTTATGCTGATTTGAAGAAGTTTGATCCTACTATCATTCAACATACCATTCCTATTAAAGAAAATGAAAATTCTTTCAAATAGAAATGGAGGAGGATTAATCCACTTGTCATTCCTCTGATTGAGAAGGAAATAAAGAATCTCTTTGATGCCAAAATCATTGTTCCAATTAGATTCTCAAAATGGCTTGCAAACTTGGTTCGAGTAAGAAAGAAAAGTGGGGAGATCGGAATTTGCATAGACTTCAAAAATTTGAACAAAGCCTCTCTGAAGGACAACTACCTTCTCCCAAAGATGGATCAAATCTTGCAGAATATTGTTGGTTCTCAAAGGATGTCAATACGAGATGGTTTTTCAGGATACAATCAGATACTTGTACATCCAGAAGATCAGGAGAAAATTGCCTTTACTACACCATGGGGCACATTCATGTATGCCAAGATGCCCTTCGGTCTGATGAATGCGGGAGAAACCTTTCAATGAGCAATGGACATTGCCTTTACGGAAGAGAAGGAAAATATGGTGGTTTTCTATCTGGATGACA
This sequence comes from Pinus albicaulis, assembly GCA_034641835.2. Taxonomy (NCBI): domain Eukaryota; kingdom Viridiplantae; phylum Streptophyta; class Pinopsida; order Pinales; family Pinaceae; genus Pinus; species Pinus albicaulis. The sequence goes on along the minus strand of CM076584.1, from coordinate 976,206,219 downwards.
TAAAAATATTCTCAAGGAGAGAAGAAGATCACTTGAAGCACCTAGAAAAAATTCTACTGAAGTGTAGAAGGTTTGGAATTTCTCTCAATCCCACTAAAATCATTTTTTCTCTGAATTTTGGAAAATTACTTGGGCATATTATTTCTAAAGATGGGATTAAGATTTATCCAAATAGGGTCATTTCAATTTCAAAAGTGGATCTACCTAGAAGCAGAAAGGAAATTCAGTCTTTCCTTGGAAAAGTGAATTTTGGGAGGAGATTTATTCCAAATTTTGCAGAGATTGTCAAGGACATAACTAAGATGCTGAAGAAGGGAGCTCAAATTAAGTGGATAGTAGAAGCAAAGCACTCATTTGAGGAGACTAAGAAGGAACTCACTCAAGCACCAGTGTTGATCAGCCCAGATTTTTCAAAAGAATTTATGGTTTTTACATTTTCATCAGAAATACAATTGTTGGAGTTTTTCTACACAAAGGACAACAAGGTACTGATCAGCCCATCTCATTTTTTAGCAGGACATTAGCTAATTCAGATCTAAAGTACAAGATCTTAGAGAAGCAAGCTTATGCCTTGGTCAAAGCCATCAAAGATTTCAAAATTTACATTTTGCATTCTCATGACATAGCTTTTGCTCCTAATGCTATTGTGAAATACATACTAACTCCACCTAATCCTGATGGTAAGAGAGGGAAATGGATAGATAACTTGCTGGAATATGATATAGATATCAGACCCACAAAATTGGTAAAAGGTCAAGGCCTAGCAAAGATGATGGCACACTCAAACTTTGATTGTCTTGACATGAATTTAATTGCAGAAATTTCAGAATTATCAGATGAAGATGAAGAGCCGATTCCCGTTGAAGAAAAGTACATAATTTCATATTGGTACAAAGAAATTTTTTTTGTCTTACATCATCATAGAGCACCTAATGAGTTGACAAAGTCCAAGGCAAGGTTTGTGAAGCTAAAGTATTTGAGGTAATACATCATTGCTAAAAGTCTGTATTGGAAAGATACCGGTGGTATTCTTTTGAATAATTTGCTGGAAGAGGAGGCTAAAAAAATGATTGAGGAGTTTCACAAAGGATATTGTGGAGGTCATCATTATTGGAAGGCTATATAAAATAAGATTACCAGAGCAGGATACTATTGGCCAACTATGTTCAAATATGTCTATAAAAACATGGCTACCTCCCATGAATGTTAGATTTTTTTATGGTAAGAAGAAGCTTGTTCCTTTACCCTTGATGCCTATCTATGTTGAGGCACTATTTCAGTAGTGGGGGCTAGATTTTATTGGTGAGATTCATCCATCATCTTCAGGTCAGCATCACTGGATTTTGACAGCAACTGATTATTTCACCAAGTGGATTGAAGCAATCCCAACTAGGCAAGCAAATGATTCAGTTATCATATCATTTTTTGAAAATAACATATTGTCTAGGTTTGGCTGCCCTATGAAGATCATCACTAAAAATGCACATGCATTCAAATCCAAGAAGCTGATCAGTTTTTGTCATCAATATCACATTACACTTAGGCATTCTACAACATATTATCCACAAGGTAATGGTCTTGCTGAATCTTCTAACAACAGCATTGTGAGGATTATTAAGAAGGTGTTGTACAAAAATAAGAAGTCATGGAATTTGAAACTGAAGTATGCTCTATGGGCTGATATATTGTTCACAAAGAGATCAATTATAACTTCACCTTATGAGTTGGTTTATGGGGCTAAAGCCATTTTTCCTACATCCTTGGGAGTGCCTGTCATGAAGCTACTGCAAGGATTAGAGAAGGAGCCAAATACAATTTAGAGGAGGATTAATCAGTTCATAGCCTTGTAAGAGAAAAGGGAGGAAGTCTATAATAGTAATCAGTAATCTCAACACCAGATCAAGAAGACATTTGACAGGAAGGTCAAGGAAGAAAACTTTCAAATCCAAGATTTGGTTTTGAAATGGGAGGCCAGGATTGAAGAAAAGGGAAAACATGGTAATTTTGATAATATTTGGAAAGGTCCATTCAGAGTAGCTACATTTCATGGGAACAACACTAACATTCTGCAGGAGATGGATGGACAACCTTGTGTTGGAGGGCTTGTCAATGGCAGGTTTTTAAAGCACTATTCCTCTTAAGTTCTGCTAATCATTCATTCCATTGTATATATTCCATTTTAGTATGTTTTTCTGCTAATAAAGAAAATTTTATCATCAAGCTTGAGCCCAAGGTGAAGGCCATTAGAGTTTGAAGGAAATCTTGGAAAATTTTAGAGTTTTTATCTTTGGTGTACCATAAGGGCACACCATCCCAAGTGGAGCCACTATTATCTCTCAGAAAAGTAAAACGTCATTTGAAAAATTCTTAGAGGTTCATGTGTCAAAGGTATGGTCATAGAATTCATATTTCATTACTTGGTAAAGGAAAATTTTAAATTTTTCTTATTAGCCTATCCTAAGGTCCAAACCCACCCCCATTCAAGTATTTTCATGTCAAATCAGTCATTATTTTCTGAAATTTTTCATTTCCCAAGCATGCAATTCTGAAAAAGTCATTTTAGCCAAGAATCCCTACTTTCATAATGAAATACATAGAAAAAACACACTTTTCGCTACGAAACTGCTAATACTTTCGTAGCAAAACTACCTAGAATTACACTAAGCATGCTATGAAAGGAGGGATTCTTGTCTGTCTTGTCAAAATAGCTGCTCGGTGTCAGTAAATGATTGAAAGGGATAGGGTAGATGCCTTTCAAGTTAATTAGGGTTAAATTAAGGTACAATGGTCATGGTTGAAGTCATTATTACCATTTTAATCATGTATGAGTCATCATTATGCCATGATTTATCATCAAAATTTAAAATCTTTCCCAATTGAGTCATTTTTTATTCTCCATTCCCTCTTTGTGTGTTATTGAGCACTGGAGAGCTATTTCATTGAGCCTAAGTCATGGCTGGTATTTTCAAAGGTTTGCAAGTATTACTGATCAAGCGAGGCAGAGAAGACATTAAAGTACCATGGTTGCAAAGAGGAAGACCAACAAAGGTGGCCACTATCTTAGATATGAGCCATCAGACATGAACTTGATAAATGAAGACCCAACAACTTTAGAAGTTTTTAGAAGAATAGTGTGTTTGCAGTTTTTCCAAATATTGCAAGGATGCCATGTACAGGTTTCTAAAGATTTTTCCCTAAATTTCAATGGAACAACTACAAAAGTGGGAATTCTAAACCTCACTATAACACCAAACACCATTGTGGCAGCAACAGGGATTTCAAGAGGAGAAGAAAAATAGTTCAAAGGTTTTAAATTCAGCATGCAGGAATTTAAAGAATTTATCAATCCAGAACATAGTGAGGTTGACCTTACAAATTCCATTCCAAGGAGCTGCATGAAAGATAATTTCTCAAAGCTACTACTTATCATTTATAAATACTTCACTTGTGAAGGGAGAGATCATAAGGCTTATTCTTACCACTTCCAGCTTCTTCTACATTTTGTTGGTAAGAAATATCTTGATATACCTTTTTACTTATATAGAAGCTTAGCAAAAATGACAGATAAAGTTCAAGCTAAATATGAAGGAAGTGCAACCTCACTTTTTCATCATGGTTTAATAAAATTGCTGGTTTTAGATGAGTTAAAAATACTAGGCAGAGACTGAATTTTTTTTCTATTTGTTAGTGGTTTTTAAGTTGATACCATTACCCTTAAAAGAACTCCTAAACCTAGAGGTATACCATCACCTTCAGTGGTAGAACAAAGTGAACCTTTAGCGGCAGAGAAAAGTGAACTAGTAATCATGGAAACAGAGCAATTGAAGAAACTTGATACACCTACTGCTTCACCTGCAAAATAAAAGCCAACTGTGAGAAAACATGCAAAACAAGAGCCAACTATGAGTAAAAATGGTAGCAAAATGATTACAAGAATCCAAACAGTGGCTAAGGGAAATTTAGAAGACATTCTGCATGTTATTGATATTGAGGAAACCCCCATAGTACAAGCTGAGGATATAAATAATTGAGGAAAGAAGTTCAAGAAAGCTAAATCAATAAAGAAGTTAGAGTTTGAAGGAGAGGATGCAAGTTATATGTTTCAAGCTAGGAAACCCATGACAAGACATGTTAGAAAACTTTTGGAAATTAGTAAAGAAGTTCATCCTGCCACTGACACTGTCCAGCCACCACAAAGTATTATTGACCTTTCATCACCTATAGAAGAATATCCAGTCATCAAGCAAAGGAATGGAAAGGAGAAAATTATCAAAAAAATAGAGATTGAGGTCCTAAAGGAGAAATTGAAGTTAGAAAATAATGAAGTAACAGTCTTGAAGAAAGAGGCAAGGAAACATAATGTTCAAAAAGTGTAGTTTGAGAAAATGAAAGAGATTTGGGAAGAGCATGTTGATAGTGTATCAAAGACCTTATATGACACACAACAATTAATCAAATGGACTCATCCATTGAGAGGAGAGGTGAAGCATGTTAGAGGAATGAACCTACACTTGAAATCCAACAATAGAAGACTGAAGGACCAAGTCATAGACCTCCAAGAGGAGTTAGAATTGATCCACAAGGAGCTGGAGAAGAAGGGTTTAAAGATTACTGTAGTTGAGGAACCCATAGCTCAACTCATCATTAATGAAGAGGAGACACCTCAAGGCTCTTAAATTGAGTTTATTTATTTTAAGAGGTTAATGGCATGTTGAAAACCAATTTTCTACAACTGCAGGTTACTTTTTTTAGGCAGGGTCAAAATTTGGAAATTGCATAGTTTTCCACAATTTCATAGCATTGCCTAGGCTTGAAGCTAGGAAAACGCTACGAAAATTTCTGTAGACTTATTTTTTCTTCTAAAACCATTTTATTTAGCTTTCAAGGAGAGGAAATGGTGGTGATGATGTGTCAAGTCATGATGGAAACCATGCAAGAGCAAGGAAGTAGAAATTTTGATTGCAAAAATCATTTTTTGGACACTACGAACTTGCCATGTTTTCGTAGCGAGTTGTTTTGAAGGTTTCTAAGTAGGCTTAAGAGTATTTTTGGATAGGTGGACACATTCAAAAGGTCAACATACCTTTCCAGCAATCATCCATGACTTGAATACCATGAAATGGAGACAGCTCATCATTTGAATACTTCGTTGAAGCTAGGGTCCTGTTTTCCGAAAAAATGGGGTTTGTTTCCATATGTTAAGGAGGATATTTAACATGTCAAGTAGTGATGAGATATGACATAGCCCATTCTAACATGTGAAGCATTAGTTGTCAGACATGTAACTGTTTTAAGAGATAAGGTATTTTGATGTAATAAATAGGAATTTGAGTCTTATTAGGAAAATGACTATTTTAGAGTGTCGCTGTCATTTTCTGATTTAAGCACATGTTTTAATATTATGAAAGGTGTCATAGGGAAAATTCAATGAATCTAGCCAAGAGGTAGATCATCTCTAATGTAATAAGGTTTATTAAAGGGCAGATGATGAAAATTTTAAAGGGTTGGAGATTTTTTTCACTACTGCAAGTTTATGTAATTTGGCTGATATCAGAAATACAGAGGACTTTTTCTTGACAAACCTAAGATTCTCATGGAGTTTTTAATGCCTTTCTAATCTATATTTTTATGTGTACTTTTTGCAGTGCATTTCATATTTATTACTAAGAATTCATATATGTATGCTCTGACTTCCTTTATTGATGAAATGAGCGTGTTGCCTTATGTTCCTTGTGAGATTTAACTTTGTTAAAAAATGTTACCTGCCTCAGCTTCCATATCAAGAGACCTTACCATTGAATTTAATGATTTTTTGACTCCATAAGCCCAACGGTTGCAGACCTGTGCTCTTTTCAACCTACATACATCAAAATCAAGTTAATTTTCAAAAGGACTTAGCCATCTATTTTCATCATTATCTAATATCATAAACCCCTTTGAGAGAGCCCTCTCACACTGCAGAGGCTAACCTTCGGTCAAAATATGGTTTGAAGCAGTTACATAAAATTTTCTGATCAGCAGCCAATCAAGTGCAATTTTGTGATAACACCCCTGATGAACGAGGGTTACAAGGCATGAAATCTATACCCCATTTCGAAAATGGTCCCACATAGAAAATAAGATGCATAGGCATTGGTGGTTTGCGAATATTACGATTAAAAATCTGGCACGCGTGACAACTTCTGACCACGAGGATAAAATCGCGAAATATGGTTGGCAAAAAGTAACTGGTGCTAAGTATCTTCTACATGGTAGCATATCCAGATAAATGTCCACCACAAGCCCAAGCATGACAATCATTTAAAACCTTTTCGGCATCCTCATGGGTGAGGCACCTTCTTAAAATAGTATCGACACCATGATGATAAAGTGTATCATTGACGATAAGATAATCTTTGTCTTGGTATAGAATATGTCACTATTCAGTGCGAGAGGTATCAGGCCGAAAAGTTTGGGTTTGGAGATAAATGATAAAATATCAATACCAAGGATCAAATGATCCGATCAGAAACAGAGATTCGTCAAGAATTGATGGTTATGATGTAGTAGCAGTACTTTCATAGGGAAGGTCACAGAGAAGCTCTGCCAAAACTAAAGACTTCTTTGACTTGGATTTCATAAATTCCAAATCAAATTCCTACAAAATGACAATCCATGTTGAATATTTCCCCCCCAGAGATTGGTGTGATAAGATGTAAGTCATGGGGTTGCAATTTGAAATGATAATGGTCTTCCGGAATAGGATATAGTGGTGAAATCTTTGGACAACTTGAACAGCTGCTAAGGCAAGCTTTTTTACATATGAATACTTGGCTTCCATATCATTGAGATTACGACTCAAATAATAGATCTAATGTTCTATCCCATTTTCTACTTGTACCAACACCATAGCAATGGTCGTATCATCCATGGCGATATATAAGAAATAATCGTTATGATAATTTGGGGGATACATTAATGATGCCTGGACAAGAGTATCCTTGAAAAAATAAAAAAAGGCTTGTGCAACTTGGTCCCAATGGAAGGGAACCCATTTTTTCAAGAGTTGAGCAAATCCTTTAGCCATTTCGATGTAGTTGGGTATGAACCTCCTTAGGAAGTTAGCATTTCCTTGAAGTTTTTGCATCTGAAGTAAATTTGATGGTGCAGGCAAATCAAGAATGGCTTGGACCTTCAATGGGTCTATTCGAGTTCCTTCTTTTAAGACTATGAATCCAAGAAAACAACCAAACCTAACAGAAAACACACATTTATGTGGATTGAGGCATATTTTGTATTGTTGGCATCGTAAAAATATGGCTCTCAAATGCGTCGTTTGATCAGTCCGATTTTGTGAATGTGTAGGTAAATCATCTAAATAGGGTTGAACAATGTGTTTTATGTCATTAAAATCATAATCCATTGCTCTCTGAAAAGTAGTCCTGGAAGTCTTTAAACCAAAAGGTAGTTTACTATAAGCGAATGTGCCCTAGGGACAAATGAGTGTTGTCTTATGTTGATCCTCTGGGTGGATATTGATTTGATTGTAGCTGTAAGATCCATTCATGAACGAAAAAATTTCACATCTAGCACAATCATCAATAATATGGTCGATAAAGGGAGTAGGATAGTTTTCTTTTGGACAAGCAAGATTAACGTCCCAATAATCGATGCACAATCTAATGGTTTCTTATTTTTTCATGATAGGAATGATGTTGCAAACCCACTTAGTTAATGGAAAAAGGTATATGAAACCAGAACGCAAAATTTTCTCAATTTCTTCTTTCATGGTAGCGGACTTCTTCGAATGAATAGGAAAAAGGTGTCGATGCACCAGCTTGACATCAAGATACATATTAATAGTGTGTTCGATGATAATAGTGTCAATACCTGGCATCTCCTCATAAGACCAGGAAAATATATCACAAAATTCACAAAATAGAGAGTGATATGTTTCAAGTTCTGATGGAGAACAAGAAATGCCAACATGAATATTTTATACCATGCTAGGTTTGATTGAAATATCGATAGAAATAGTTTCTTCAATATTTGACAAATTTCTCTCGAAATCGATTGCATTAATAGGTAAAGAATTTGAAAATAAATTTTGGATTGATGGGTGATATAGTTCACTAAGATTATCTTTATAATCAGGAGTATGGGAACAATGACAATAATCTTCCCATGGTTCTCCTTCTGACATCATGGTTTCCAAAATATTCTCATCTGTCATGAAAGTTGAGGAAAAAGGATCAGATGGAGTACCAAAATCTAAGGAACGATCAACCCATACAACCGACGACGATGATTTCGGATTCGCTACTCAAGCTAGATAGATTGATTGCTATGCCAGCTCAATAGGGCTGGGTTGCAGAAACTCATCCAACATAACAATTTCAGAATCACCTGTACTCTTCCTTAAGCTAGATGGAGTGGAAGAGATCATGTAGCAGGTCTTTATACTTGCAATTTCTGCCAACGTCATAGGCGGGGGTAATGCAAAGGTTCCCATGAGCGTGGAATCCTTTAAAATTTCTACACCAATGTTCTGAAGTAAAATTTGGGGTTCGTGAACAAATGTAACACTTCCAGTTACCCATGAGGAGGAGGCAAAGAAGGATAGTTGATTTATGACTGTGATAGTACCTTTATGTGGAAAGGCTACCATTCTAAAGTATGTAGAAACAATTACAGTCATAGCATATACCTAAGGCCTTCGAAGTAGAATATTATAGTCAAGGGGTCCGTCAAAAACCTCGACATCAAAATTCATTTTTTTCCCCCTAGTTCAACATGCAGGTTATTAATAATACCAGAAGGCTTATAAGTATGTCTATCAAAAGTCTTCAAAGTCGTTTATGATTGAGATAGGTGTGACGAGACAAGTGACTTCCAAAAATTTAGAGACATAAGGGATGTGGATGCTCCCTCATCAATAATAGTACGATGAACAAGGTGATTGAGAACATTTACTTGTATGCCAATTTTTATAGTAGTTATGACACATAGCCCATATGGTTAAAGACTACGAGATTAGAATCAGTCGAATAAATTCCACAAACAACTGACAATAAATCCTGTTTTTTGGAAGGAAAATTTTGCAACACCTCAAGAGTTGACATAGCTGAAGGGGATTGAGCCAAATCTTCAACAATATTATAATTTTGAGCAGCTCTTGCTCGAGAATTATATGTTGATTTATGAATGACTCCATTTGGTGGCTTGATTGTTAATTCAAGAATAGCAGTAGGCGGTACCGATTCCGTAGAAGGATTCATGGTCGTGGTAGAAGGTTAATCAGTAGCCTAACTACAACAATATTTATTATGCGTTGACACCAAAATATTTGTTGAAGGTTTCGTGAAAGATAACATAAGCACTTGGGAACTAGAAGATGGATCCGTAGATCCCAAATTGGTGTCCGGATTCGGAAACGGATCTGTCAACACAGCTAATGCATGTGAAGTTTTAACCATTTTTGAAACTTCAGCGTAGTGAGGAGAATCCTGAACAAAGTGTTCTTCATTACAAATTATGCATGGATAACGAGGATTCCTATTTCCAGACAATTGATCAGATGATCTTTCCTGCAGGTTAGAAGTTTTCTTTTTCTTTGATTTCCATTTTTTCTTAATTTTGGGTTGCTTACCACTTTTTCCTTTGTCAAATGACATGGAATTAGTTTCAGAATGAGGTGCAGGATAAAATCCAGTAGTATGATATGTGCTTTCAGTACCAATCATATCGTCTCCGGCATGAGAGTCTTTTAATTTAGGAGGAACAATAAATTTAGATCGTGGTGCATTTGGAATTTTTTCATAGAGCATTCTAGATTGAGTATAAATTAAGTCTAAATATTGAGCACGAGTAATGACCTACTCTTCAATGAAGACACCACCCTTAGCCACATCCTCAGTTATAGATGGTAATAGGGACTTAATGAACCACTCAGCAAGGAGTTGATCAAGAACAAATGTCTTAACCATTCTACGAGGATGATGCCACTCATGAATATGATCAGAAAAGTGAGTAGCATTAGTCTGTTTGAAGTTAGTCAAGAGTTCCATTCCAGTTTCATATCGTATGGGTAACTAGAAGTGAGTCAAAAATATAGTAGCTAGGGCAATGAAATTATAAAAAGAAGCTCTAGGTAACTCAATGTACGATTTTGCGGCCGGACTTGTGAGCGTATGCTGGAAAAGACATAATGGAACAGAGTCATCATTCAAGAAGTTTGGTGAACACCATAAATGATAAGTAATAACATGATTCGACAGGTCTTCCCATGGTTTCCATTGAACTTAGGAATATCCGATGCTAATTTGTGAGGTATCACCAGCCACCAAGGACCATAGTTGATTAGATCATTGGTTAGCTGATTTAAATCCGGTAACTCTAAAGTTGCAACAAAGGGAAACTGTCTATTAAGTTCAAGTTGGCATAGTTAGGGTATGATGGAATTGCTTGGGCAACAGGCCTTTGAGCACTAGCATAAGGAATCTGCTGTTGGTAACCCAGATAGGGGTTGTTTTGATAGGCAAACACTTGAGGATTCTGTTTACAAAAACCTCGATATGATACTTGTTGAAATGAAGGTTGAGGCATTTTCATCTGAGGCTTCCAAGGGGTTTATCCATCAATGTTATAACCAAAATTAGAATAACTTGGATTCGGTAGAGAGTAAGTATATCATGGTTGGTGTTGTGGCATCCCATAATATGGTAGTCTAGCTTGCGAATAATTGATTCCGGGTACAGGTTGTTGTTGTATATTGGCTGAAGGAGTTGGAGTTTGAGGGCCCAATACTTGATGGTATTGAGTTGAAGGACCCACCTGAAACAGTTGTTGTACAATAGTTTGTGTCTGTAACTAGGGTAAATATGAATTAACAAGTGGAATGGATGTGGGTGCAACAGGTTGAACTAGTTGATACGAGTGTACAACTGTTTGTGGTTGGGTAGGAAGAGTGGGCTACCATTGAAAAATATTCATTTCGACATTAGGTTGACCAAAAAATGATGGAGTACTGTCGAAGTGGGTGACCAAAGGTTACCCCCCAACATAAGGAGGATAATAGGACGGAAAATATTGTTCTCCAAATGCAGGGAGTCCAGTTGAGATGGTACCATATGGAATAGACCTAGATGGACCAACTTTATATTGCCTTGATGATGGATATAAAGTATCAAGCCATTCACTACTCTCTATAGGTTTATCAGTTAGAATACCAGACGATGACATTGGTGAAGTCCATGGATTTGAAGATGCACCAGAGAAAATTCCAGATAAAGATTTATAACCTGATGCAAGCAAAGGGCCTCCATGTAAATATGACTATGGTGAAGTTGTAAACATCTACGGGGTCGCGAGGGTAGGTGCTGACGTAATTGAAATAGATGGCCCAACCGAAGATGTTAGTTCAGGCATGGTCACTTGACCAAATGTGAACCCTTTTGAAATGACAGGAATTTGAATAGGTACAAGATCAATAAAAGCAGAGGGAGGTGATTGAGGAAAAGACTCGTATAAGAAAATATCCTCTCCAAAATGGATTTGAGTTACTGGAGTTTTGTCTTATGGGATTTCTTCAATCGAAATCAAACTAGGTGGAAGTATTTCACCGTCAGGCCCAAAGTATTTCGAGAGGTTGACTGTGTGATATGGGAGACTCAATGACTACAGAAAATTATGGAATGACCAATGTAGGAACAACTTCCGGTTGTTCAAATTCATGATTCAGATGTTCTGGAAAAGAAGAGATAAGATCTAGATCAACTTCCAGTTGAACAACGTCGGGTTTAGGAGGTATGGTCTCACTGATTGGATGGATTGTGACCACGGGTAGCTGTGAGGAACTTGTCTCAACAATAGTAGACAAAACAATATTTATAGAAACAACTTGTGCCGACTCTGGTATATGAGAAGATAATGCTTCACCGGAGGTACTGATAGTACTAGTTTTGATAGAGTGATGTCGCCTTCGCTTACTAGGAGTAACTTTTGGTGGTAAAGGTGGTTTCAATGCTAATCTATGCGAACTACGGGGAAAATGATTTTTTTCTTCCATGGTGACTTGTTTATTTTAACCAAAAAAAAAATAAAAAAAATAAAAGGTTAATGCTAGGCAAAAGGTTTACCAAGAAATTGTGAAGTGCAGAATACCTCCTGGCGAACCAAGAAGTACATGCAGGCAATCTCCCCGAATTTTGTGTTCGGTGTATTACAATTTACAAGGCATTCGACTCGGTTCACTATGGATGGATAGAAACCTAAAGTTGTCCTCCAAAATATACCCAAAGGTGCGTGGAGGCCCAAGTCAATAATAGTGTTGTCTAATGCGAAAATGCACAGTGAGAGCACCCCTTTATACTTTTCATACTATAACACTGCCTGATATACCCGAAGGTATGTGGACGAGCTACGATATACTCACATACGTGGAGTGAGGTATACACTCGCAATGTATCGCATATAACTAACAAGAGCTGCTATGTTTTACGATGCTGGAACACATCTCTAGCCTAGACCTTCTAAATGTTATTTTTATGGTTCCAATGCTTTGTTAGGTAAATTGATGTAAATTTTAAGTTGATCTTGTTTATCAATTTTCCTTTCAAGGTTCACCGCGATGATGTGATGGAAATTCATAAAATGCAAACTAAAATGATAAGAAAATTTTCAATTTTAGTTTCTTCAATGAAAATCCTAGCTACTAGAGGCAAAGAGCAATCAATTTGAGAGAAAATAACAAAGAGCAAAAACTAATATGCAACTTTCCTAATTTGCTCTTATGAAAAACACACAATCCACTACATGCAAATGCAAGTTTTTCTTTTTAGTCCCTTTAATGTGAATGCAGAAAAGGGAAATAAATGCATCAAATCAACAAAAAACAAATGCCTTTTACTTTGAGAAATGAGGAATTGAACAACAATTTCTCTTTTTAGGAAAAAATAAGAATTTAACTACAATTTCTCCTATAGGAAATGAAGAATTTAACGAAAATTTACTTTTCAAAAGAAAATGGATCTAATGCAATAATGAAAAATAATTCGAAATTAATTTTTCAATGATAAATAAAAACACTTTAAAGAGACATTGAACAAATTTATCTTTCAAAGGAGGAAGATTTAGGTAAAGTTACTGGTCTCTTTGAGGCATTAGGAAATTGAAAATACAACAAACAAAAGGCTGAAAGAAAATGCAGTAAAAAATTCAATAGGATTTTTTTTGGTTCTAGGGGGCAACACAGTCTCTAAGGGGAGACAGTGTGTTGCAAAGCACTCCTGAATGGGACACAGTGCTTTGTAAAGCACCGTGTCTCGTTCAACAGTGCGTTGGGCGCAGCATAGAAAAAAACTCAAGTTGTTTAACACACTTCTAATGCAAATTTTGATTTCAAAAAGCCTAATATTTGAGATTAAATGCTACTGGGTGGATAAACAGAGGCAAACACACTAAGGATGAAGGGTAAACTCCCCAGCAGAGTCGCCACTTTGTTATGTGAAATTATGAATTACGGATAAAACATTCTTCCCTAAATGTGGTGCTATGCATTAAGAAAAATAGGTTAAAGACTTTGCAAATAATTTTCCTAACAGTAAATAGACACACAGAATAGATCAAGAAACCTACTTGGGGTCCAAGCACTTCCTATTCTCCTTCTGTCACTCTTGTTGTAGCTTCAAATCCAAGCTAGATCGCCAAAATATTTCCTGCAAGAATGAACACTAAACAGTAAAGAGATTGCAATATATAGATGACTATTCACATTAATCAGTTAAATCAATGAAAAATGAAACATATACATGAGATAAGAATCCATAATATGAAATACATGAGCTTATACAGATACATATGTGGGAAAGTAAGCAACAATATTTATTAATGGATAGAAGGGGGAGGTTACAACTAGCAATTGATTTTATGTCACCAACTCCAACATCATCCCAGCCTCATCACAATGAGCATCTCTCCAGCAGCATATCACTCAAACCAAACCCTCAATTGAGAATCCAACAACATTTCTCTACCAAATTTCTTCCTTCTCAAGCACTAGGGTCTGTGCTCAATTTATAGATGAGCTAAAGGTTGTTTCACAATCAATGACTTTCTAATAATAGGCAAGACATGTTCCCAAGTTCAGAGGTGTAAAATGGAAACATGGATTCGAATTTTGACACATATGCACTCTTCTAGAAGGCACTGGCCAAGTGGAGATTCCAGAACAATGAGGATTTCACTCCTAATTTGACCAATGCACCCTTGAGTGTTAGGAAGTGGTTTGGAGAGCATCCTTGAATGGAGGTAACTGCATATGCAACGCAGTTAGTCCCTTGAGAGGCTGTGTTGTTGTGCTCATAGGTGATATAAAATGTACCTCAAATCTTGGAAACCTTGCAATGGAAGTCATGGATGATTTGTTCTTGTTCTTTGTCTTAGGGCATGTAGCAATCGAAATGATAAGGGATGATAGAAACTATTCATTGGTTCTGGGGATGATGTCTAGTTTAACCAGGTCATTGGGAATGGTGCCCAAATTGACCTATAACAACGATGTATCAATACCCATCACAACATAGAGGAGTTTTACATTGTATGGCATATGTGCTTACACGACACATGATTATCCAAGCTTAGGAGTTTTCACTAGTAAACTACATGTTTATTGATTTGTTTATATACATAACAATATTCTTTCACATATTAGTTATTTAATTCTTTGCTATTGCTTTGATCTTTATGATATTATTTAGTGTGCCATGCATATAAATTGTATACAATAATCTCGCAGGTCTTGTAACAAAAGGGTATTTTGGATGTAAATTTTGTGGACCTTCTCTAAAAGCTAGATGGTCCAATGACCTACGAAAGCCTTGTATGACTGCTCCAGGGTATTCCTAGCAGAAGAACACCCTTACAGAAGAGCAGCACCCGCTTTCAATGGTAAACGAGAGAGAAACGAAAGGCCTCCAATAATGACACGATATGAATGGCTTAGAGCATAAGAGAGAGAGATAAGGAGAAGGAGTTCATAGAAATGTTCAATTCAAAAGGGAGCCTATATTCAATGATCCAGAATTATTCGATACTTATGTTGAGAAATTTCCCACTCAGATGAAAAGGAAATATATCTTTTATAACCTCCCATATTGGGAGCATCTTAAGATTACCCACTTATTAGATCCCATGCATATATTTAAAAATGTTTCATCTTCTTTACGGAGGAACATATCATTGAAAAAAAGTGACACATTGGTTGTTAGGAAAGAGCTTATTACTTCAAAAACTAAAAAGAAACATTGGCCAAGATGATTAGAAAGTACAGGATCAGAGGTAGGCACTAGTCCCTCTAATTCATGGTATTTCAAAGAAGGTGATGTCCCATGGAATTTAAGAAAAAATGATCTTTCTTTGGAAAAGGAAGTTATAATGGGTGTGAGGGTGTCATCTTCATATGAGTCTTCACTACATCGCTACTTCACCGTGGATGACCATTTGTCATGGTTGAAATCGCATGACCATTTGAATATTCTAAGAGTACGTATAATGTCAAAAGAAGGATTTTATTATTTGTTATATTAATAAATTTTATCCCATGCAGGGATCATAAAACACAACTAATTTTGTATATTATTGCACGTGTTTATAACTTTGCAGTGTCATTATCCTTTGTTCATGGGTGGGTGTGTGAAACATGAATTCCCTCAAGACCTAGGACATTCCAAATCTAAATTACATGCATTTGTATGTTGGATCACGCCAAAGGAGATTCATGTGGCTAGCATTCCATGGTGGCATCAAGAGATAGTTGAGATTGTTTGTATGTTTCAGAAGGAACTGCCAACGAGTTTCATGGACTTGTAGGTTCATCTTATAATCCACCTAGTAGATGAAGTTGAATTAGTTGGGGTGGTTTCTTGTCTTTGGATTTTCTTCTTAGAGAGGTACATGAAGAAATTGAAAGGTTTTGTTCGACAAAGGGAAAAATCCAAGGGGTCTATGGCAGAGTGGTACATATCATATGAGTCTTTCTATTATGCCAGTGATTAAATCAAGCAGATTGACAATAGACCAGGTGTAGTGATTTGGGACAATGAAAGGGCTGAAGACAAAAGAGAAGGGGAGCTGCTCCAAACAAATGGAAAGAACTGCTTGATAAAGAGTAAGTGAATTATAATTTTTCAAATTCACACAAAGTAAATATTCATGTTGAACTTTGGTATAATGTATATTTTTATCTCTATGTACTATATAATATCCGTTTTATTTCATCAACGAATGCAAAAATTAAAGCAATCAATAAATTCATTCTTTACAATTATGAAGCAACACAACCGTGGGCCGCATTGTAAGAACAAAAGAGGATGAAATGGAATAATGACAGGAAAGAATTTAGATAGTTGAATGGTAGAAGTGTGCCTTATCCTGATAATTTAAAAGAAAATGATTTGAAAATGGGTGGATAACTTAAAATGTTTTTCAAGCGCAAGCACCTCCCACTTAGTTAAACAAATAAATGATCCTGCTTATACATGATTGTGTGGAATTTTATACTTGAAAATAGGTGTATGGGTTTTAAACTATTTTAAACCTTTATGCCTGAGGAATTAAAAAAAAATTATGCTGATATTAGGCATGTACAACAAAAATAAATTGTAAAAAATAAGCATCAACACATAACAAAAAATTTAATAAAGGAGTTCACCTGAATATCGTGGGTTACGTCTCCTTGAGCCTTTGTCAACTGACTTGGCTCTTTGGGATTATGATGTGAAATGTATTTTACAAGTTACTAAATCAACTCTAAAGTTTATTCATGCTGTACGATTGGCTTTAGAACATCATCATACCCCTGGAATGGCTATCATCACTCTGAAGAAAGAACTAGGCTTCCTTTGACATGATGTCGGTTGTCAGTGCCTTAAGCTTCCCTGAGCTTCACTGTGCCTTTTATACCTTAATAAATAATTTTTTTTCCTTGAAACCTCACCTAATGTCTCCAGCACACATTATACCTCCAAAATGGACTTAGCATTTGCTCAAAATGAGCAATGGCTCCCCAATCTAGATCTCCCTCCATGGTTGGCCCTACGCAGCCCAAAACTTCCCTTTGGCCTTTCAAGCTCTATAAGTCTCCAAATGACCTTGTAAATCATTTCATTGGATTAAAAATGTTTGAATTAATCATAATATACTATTCATTTGCATAAATTCACCTCTTACTGCTCCGGTTACGCCTACAACACCTGGTGGCACCCCCTGGCTCTAGGTTCACTAAAACATTATTTAAAGCATATTAGCCTTAAAAAGTCTTCAAAATATCCTCAAAACTCCTTAAATGGATTCATAAGACTCATTACAGTAATAAATGACTATTTTTTTTCTTCTGAGAATGGATATTGGCTCCTCTGGATAGGCCTCATTCTCCTGTTGGCACTTGATGGCCCTAGTCGCCCCTAGAAATTCTCTGAAGCATCTCAGCTTTCAAAAGTCCTCTACAGGCTCTAAAACATGCACCATTAGTTCCAAAATGTCATAAAAATCCCAAAACTAGTATTGGTTCACTGAATAATGCCTCTATCTACCCCGGCTAGGCCTCAAACTACTGTTGGTCCAAGGTGGCCCTAGTGGCCCCTAGAACTTATCTGTAGATACAACTCACTCATAAGTCCCTTTTTGGCTCTGAAAACCTCACCAATGGCTCTATAATGTCCCAGATAGTTGAAATTAACTATTCACACTCTCCAAATGGTTGAAAATTGAGTGAGTTATGACCAAAACAACTTTTCCCCAATTTCTCCACTAAATTTGTGAACTTTGCTGATTAACTCCACAAAAAGTGGAAGTGTGCCTAAATTTGGGGGTGCCTATATAATATCCAACATATTAAACTCCACATAGATGAATTTTAATTAAATATTAAACCTAGGATTAGGCACCTTAAGCATGATTAACATTAATCTCCCGCATTGGTCACATGATGAGGCTCCATGGGAGGAGGGCTGGCCCCTTCATGCTCCGTCGGACCCACTCGGCATTCAAAGTGCAATAAATTATTCATATGGTGTCAGTTTTTTGAACTTTTTGTGACACCGGAATTAGGAAGAAGAGATCTACACAACCATTCTAGTTTCAATAATTTCTGAGAACTTTGAATTTTTAGCTATTTCTAGGCCCTGATCCAAATTTGATCACACCTCCCCATTGGGAATCTTTTGGACACCAAAATAATGATTACCTAATATGTTTAGTAGATGAGAGTACATCACCCTCACTTTTCCAGCCTTTTTCAACTTTTCCTTGCATGGATTAGTGCCTTTGAACCCAACTTGAAGGTAGTCAACACTTCCCCTTCTTGGATGCTCTTATCCTCTTGTCAAGAATTGTCTTCCTTGAAATCACTCAGAAATTTCTTGCGAGAAATTTATCGATTGGAGTTGAACATAATGTTCTAAATGGACTACAAGCTTCCTACAATATCCTGTCACATGAACACACATCAATCTTGAAAAGAAAATCTCTTGCAAGATTTGAAATAAAGATCACCCCTTTTTGCTCCTTCAAAGCATTGAATGTCACCTTCCCGTAACATCAAATATATGGTAATAATATTTACACATTTGTGTATCCATCTATCAATCCACAATTGAAAAACACATTTGACTCAAACATAATTCGTGCAACATGCGACATCAACAACAAGTCGACATGAAATGTGCTATACAATTGACACAAAATCAATGTAAAAAGTGTGCAACACAATCGACACATGTCGAAAAACATGTGCGACACAATTGACACAAGTTGATAAACAACATGACACATCTTTACAAACACTTGTGCATGTATCAATGTACAATGAACCTATTTACTGTTCGCTATTTACACATACAACTTCCATGCACATGTACACCTTCAACTCTTCCTTTCAAGTACCAACAAGTACATAATCCCAAAAACATGTGGGTGACTATAATAGCTGAACTAAGAGATATTGATGCAATATAAGTGAGTATCATACTCATATTTTACACCTCCATGACAAAAAGTTTTCAACATCAAGAAATATCCTCAACTGAACTACATTTACATGGAATCTTGCATCAAAATTTTCAACAGAAATACATGCATACATAACTGAAATTTGCATATGTACAAATGAATGTATGTCTTACTAGGTCAAGAAGTCAAACCACTTCTCACCAAGCCACTTCCATGGTGATTTTTGCTGCTGAAAATCTTCTTCATGTGAAACATCTGTTCTCACATCAATGGTGGAATCTTTGGTTCCAATTTTGCCAGTCTTGTTATCCTCTTGATGTAAATGCTTCCGATGATTAGTTGGATGAAATGTCCAACATTGGGAAACAACATGTCCCTTCTTCTGGCAATGTGTGCAAGTCTTTTCCACCTTCTTTGCAAGTTTCCTTCACTTCAATTGTTTCCTGTACACCTTCAATCTCTTCTAGCATTTCGAAACATCATGGTTAGACATACCACAATGTGCACAGCTCTTTCTTCCTTTCAAGCATGCAGATTTGTCATGCTTATCAGAAACATAATAAACTTGACTATGGGAAGAATTATACCTCAAATGTTCTCATGCATGTCCATCATTTTTTCCTTCTTGAGGAGATGAACTAGTAGAGGTTCCATCTTTCCTTTGAAGATTAACATTAGTGTTCATGTCTTTATATTTGTCCGAACTCTCATGCTCACCATAAGCTGCATGTATACAAAAATCTTGTTGCAACATAGGCTTCAAACAACGGAAATAAACTTGAAAACAAACCTGACATGTTTGTGGTTTAGAACTTGGAACAAAAGTTCTTTTTCAAATTTCCTCAAATTCCTTCATGGTTGTATAGTTTTCACCATAATATTTAACATAGCCTAGACCAAACTTTTTAGGTCTTTCCTCAACCAAAATAGGATCGATCATGACTTGTGAATTTTTGCCTACACCCTTGTCTTCATAACCCATTTTTAACATCAACTTGGAACCTATACCTCTAGTGTGATTTTCAAATGAACCTACAGATCTTTCTGAAGAGGAAATTTAAGTCAAATTTAACTGATTTACCTCTGCTTCAAGCATGCTCTTAGTTAAGGCCTCTTGGGCTTGATGGAGCTGCATCTCCATATCATGCATTCTTTGAATAATTCCTTCTTTCTCTTGCTTCATAGCAACCAATTGCTCGTGAAGTCTAGTGCTTTCCCTTCTATCTTCATAAAAAATTTGCACCATATCCTTCAGGATGTAGAAGTCTTGCTTCATTTTTTCATCAAATCTTGTGAAGGAGAAGGATTTTGAAACTTCACTTAAAGAAGTTGTAATATTATGTAAATGAAAAAAATAACTTCAATCAAAAATTCAAAAATCTTTCAAAAACAAATGAAAAGCTTCTGAACAAAATGGTTGTACATTCAAGCTCTTCTTCAAGCAGCCTTTGCAAGAAAACCCTCTTGTGCTTCAAGGTTTTCCTTGAGGTCCTTTGGGTAAGGAGAATGCCTTCAACCTTCTTCCTTCTTGTCCTCTCCTGGACTTAGCAAAAAATATCTTTCCCTTCACCTCTAGAAAACTAAAACTTGCAAGAAATAGTCAATTTGCAAACGGTAAAATTCTTTGCACTGTTTAAACACCTTTCAAGTAAACAAGCAACCTAGTGCTCTCTAAAAAAAGCAACTTAATCTTTGTCAATAAAGAAACCTAGTGCTTTGATACCAACCTGATCTGAAAATTGGTGGATAACGTCAAATTATTTTCAAGCGCAATCACCTCCCACTCAGTTAAACAAATAAATAATTGTGCTTATACATGACTGTGTAGAATTTTATACTTGAATATAGGTGTATTTGTTTTAAATTGTTTTAAACCTTTATGCATGAGGAATTAAACATTTGTTTCTACTGATATTAAGCATGTAAAAAAACCATAAATTTTAGCAAATAAGAATCAACACATAACAAAAAAATTAATAAAGAAGTTCCCTCGAATATCGTGGGCTACGTCTCCTTGAGGCTTTGTCAACTGACTTGGCTCTTTGGGATTATGATGTGAAATTTCTTTTAAAAGTTAATAACTCAACTCCAATGGTTATGCATGTTGTACCATTTGGTTTATAACATCATCATACCCCTGGAATGGTTGACATCACTCCGAAGAAAGAACTAGGCTTCCTTTGACATGATTTCAATTGTCGATGCCTTAAGCTTCCTTGAGCTTCACTGTGGATTTTCAACCTTAAGAAATAATTTTCTATCCTTCAAACCTCACCTAATATCTCCAAAAAATATCATACCTCCAAAATGGACTGATCATTTTCTCAAAATGAGCAATGGCTCCCCAATTTAGGCCTCCCTCTACGGTTGGCCCTGGGCTGCCCAAAACATCCTTATGGATTCTTGAGCTATATAAGTATCCAAATGACTCTTAAAATCCTCTCATTGGATTCATAATGTCTTAAATAGTGATAATATACTATTGATTTGCATAAATTGGCCTACTTCTGCTCCGGTTATGGCTCCAACACTTGGTGGAACCCCTTGGATCTAGGTTCACTAAAAACTTATTTGAAGCATCTCGGCCCTCAAAAGTATTCAAAATATCCTAAAATATTCTTCAATAGATTCATAAGAATCATTATAGTCATAAATGACTATTTTGTTTTCTGAGAATGCATACTAGATGCTCTCGATAGGCCTCATTCTCTTACTGGCACATGATGGCCCTAGTGGTCCCTGGAACTTCTTTGAAGCATATCGGCCTTCAAAAGTCCTCTAAAGGCTCTGAAAACCACACCATTAGTTCCAGAATGTATTAAAAATCCCAAAATGACCATTGGTTCATTGAATAAGGCCTCTAGCTGCCCTGGCTAGGCCTCAAACTATTATTGACCCATGGTGGCCCTAGTGGCCCATAGAATTTCTTGATAGCTAAACTCTCTTAGAATTCCTTTGATGGCTCTGAAAACCTCACCATTGGCCCTATAATGTCCTTGATATATGAAATTAACTATTCACACTCTCCAAATAGTCAAAAATTGAGTGAGTTATGACCAAAACAACTTTGCCCCAATTTCTCCACTAAATTTGGGAACTCTGCCAATTAAATCCACTAAAAGTGGAAGTTCGCCTAAATTTAGGGGCACCTCTAGAATCTCTTCCATATTAAACTCCACTTAACTGAAGTTCAATTAAATATTAAACCTGGGAATATTTGATTTAAGTGCGCTTAACATTAAGCTACCGCACTAGTCACGTGATGAGGTTCCATGGGAGGAGGGTTGACCCCTCCGCGCTCCGTCGGACCCACTCGAAATTCAAAGTGCAATAAATTTTTCATACACTTTCATTTTTTCAAGCCATTCACGACACTGGAATCAAGAAGATGAGATCTACGCAACCATCCTAGCTTCAAGCATTTCCGATAATTTTGAATTTTTAGCTATTTTTAGGCCCTGATCCAAATTTGATCACACCTCCCCATTGGGTATATTTTGGACCCCAAAATATTGATTACCTGATCTATTCAGTAGATGAGAGTACAAAACCCTCACGTTTCCAGCCTTTGTCCACTTTTCGTTGCATGGATTAGTGCCTGTGAACCCAACTTGAAGGTAGTCAACACTTCCCCTTCTTGGATGCTCTTGTCCACCTATCAAGAATTGTCTTCCTTGAGCTCACTCAGAAATTTCTGGTGAGAAATTTATAGAAGGTAGCTAAACATCATGTCCTGAATGGACTACAAGCTTCCTGCAACATCCTGTCATAAGAATGGAAATCAATCTCGAAAAGAAAATCTCATGCAAGATTTGAAATGAAGATCACCCATTTTTCCTCCTTCAAAGCATTGATTGTCACCTTCCTGTAAAATAAAATATATGGTAATCCTATTTTCACATTGGTGTATCCATCTATCAATACATAATCGACAAACACATTTGACTCAAACATAAGTCGTGCAACATGCGGCATCAACAACAAGTCGACATGAAATGTGCTATAGAATTGACACAAAATCAATGTAAAAAGTGTGCAACACAATTGACACAAGACGAAAAACATGTGCGACACAATCGACACAAGTCGATAAACAACATGATACATCTTTAAAAACACTTTTGCATGTATCAATGTACAATGAACCTATTTACAGTTTTCTATTTAGACATACAACTTCCATGCACATGTACACCTTCAACTCTTCCTTTCAAGTACCAAAAAGTACATAATCCCAAAAACATGTCGATGACTATTATAGTTGAACTAAGAGATATCGATGCAATATAAGTGAGTATCATACTCATCTTTTGCACCTCCATGAAAAAAATTTTGCAACAAAAAGAAATGTCTTCAACTGAACAACATTTACATGGAATCTTGTATCAAAATTTTCAACAGAAATACATGCATACATAATTGAAATTCACATATGTACAAATGAATGTATGTCTTACTAGGTCAAGAAGTCAAACCACTTCTTACTAAGCCACTTCCATGGTGATTTTTGCTACTGAAAATATTCTTCATGCGAAACATCTGTTCTCACATCAATGATGGAATCTTTGGTTCCAATTTTACCATTCTTGTTATCCTCTTGTTGCAAATGCTTGGGATGATTAGTTGGATGCAATGTCCAACATTGGGAAACAAAATGTCCCTTCTTTTGGCAATGTGTGCAAGTCTTTTGCACTTTCTTTGCAAGTTTCCTTCACTTCAACTATTTCATGCATGCCTTCAATCTCTTCCAGCATCTTGAAACATCATTGTTAAACATACCACAATATGCACAAAAACTCTTTCTTCCTTTCAAACATGCAGATTTGTCGTGCTTATCAGAAACATAATGAACTTGAATATCAAAATAATTATACCTCAAATTTTGTCTTGCATGTCCATCTTTTTTGCCTTCTTGAGGAGATGAACTAGTAGAGGTTCCATCTTTCCTTTGAAGACTAAAATCAATTTTCATGTCTTGATAGTTGTCTGAACTCTCATTCTCGCCATAAGACACATGTCTACAAACATATTGCTGCAACATCGGCTTCAAAAAATCGCAATAAACTTGAAAACAAACTTGACATGTTTGTGGTTTAAAACTTGGAACAAAATTTCTTTTTGAAATTGCCTCAAACGCCTTCATGGCTGTAGAGTTTTCACCATAAGATTGAACATAGCCTAGACATAACTTCTTAGGTATTTCCTCAACCAAAATAGGATCAATCATGCCTTATCCATGTTTTCCTAGACCCTTTCCTTCATAACCATTTTTTAACATCAACTTCGACCCTATACCTCTAGTGTGCTTTTCAAATTAACCTACACATCTTTCTGAAGAGGAAATTGAAGACAAATTTGATTGATTTACCTCTGCTTCAAGAATGTTCTTGGTTAAGGCCTCTTGGGCTTGATGGAGCTGCATCTCCATCTCATGCATTCTTTGAATAACTCCTTCTTTCTCTTGCCTCATAGCAACCAATCTCTCATGAAGTCTAGTACTTTCCCTTCTATCTTCATACAAAATTTGCACCATATCCTTCACGATGTAGAAGTCTAGCTTCATTTATTCATCGAAGAATCTTGTGAAGGAGGAATGTTTTGAAACCTCACTTGAATAAGTTATCATCTTATGTAAATGAACAAAAGAACTTCAATCAACAATTCACAAATATTTAAAAAAAAAAATGAAAAGCTTCTAAACAAAATGGCTGTAGATTCAAGTTCTTCTTCAAGCAGCCTTTGCAAGAAAACCCTCTTGTGCTTCAAGGTTTTCCTTGAGGTCCTTTAGGTAAGGAGAATGCCTTCAACCTTCTTCCTTCTTATCCTCTCCTGGACTTAGCTAAAAAAAGCTCTCCCTTCACCTCTAGCAAACTCAAACTTGCAAGAAACAGTCAATTTGCAAACAATATAATTCTTTGCACTTTTTAAACATCTTCCAAGTCAACAAGAAACCTAGTGCTCTCCCAAAAAAGCAGCTTAATCTTTGTCAATAAAGAAACCTAGTGCTCTGATACCAACCTGATCTGAAAATGGGTGGATAAATTCAAATTATTTTCAAACGCAAGCACCTCCCTCTCAGCTAAACAAATAAATGATAGTGCTTATACATGACTGTGTGGAATTTTATACTTGAATACAGGTGTATGTGTTTTAATTTTTTTTAAAACTTTATGCGTGAGGAATTAACCATTTTCTTCTGATGATATTAAGCATTTACAACAACCATAAATTTCAGAAAATAAGCATCAACATAGAACAAAAAATTTAATAAAGGAGTTCACTCGAATATCATGGGCTACGTCTCCTTGAGGCTTTGTCAACTGACTTGGCTTTTTAGGATTACGATGTGAAATTTATTTTACAAGTTAATAACTAAAATAAAATGGTTATAAATCTTGTACCATTGGGTTTATAACACCATCATACCCTTGTAATGTTTGTCATCACTTTGAAGAAAGAACTAGGCTTCCTTTGACATGATTTCTGTTTTCGGTGCCTTAACCTTCCCTGAGCTTCACTATGGATTTTCAACCTTAATAAATAATTTTCTATCCTTGAAACCTTTCCTACTACCTCCAAAACATATCATACCTCTAAAATGGACTGATCATTTTCTCAAAATTAGCAATGGCTCCCCAATCTAGGCCTCCCTCCACGGTTGGCCCTAGGCTGCCCGAAACTTCCTTGTGGCTTCTCGAGCTATATAATTGTCCAAGTGACTCTGAAAATACTTTCACTAGATTCATTATGTTTGAAATAGTGAGAATAGACTATTAATTTGCATAAATTGGCCTCTGTATGCTCTAGTTATGCCACCAACACCTGGTGGCACCCCCTGTCTATAGGTTCACTTAAAACTTCTTTGAAGCATCTCAACCTTCAAAATTCTTCAAAACCTCCTGAAAATTCCTTCAATGGATTCATAAGAATCATTACAGTCATAAATGACTATTGGTTTGTTGGGAATGGATAATGGCTGCTTTCGATAGGTCTCATTCTCATGCTGGCACCTGATGGCCCTAGTGGCCCCTGGAACTTCTCTGAAGCATAACGGCCTTCAAAATTCCTCTATAGGCTCTAAAAACCACACCATTAGTTCCATAATGTCTTAAACATCCCAAAATGACTATTGATTCACTGAATAAGGCCTCTAGCTGCCCTGGCTAGGCCTCAAACTACTGTTGATCCATGGTGGCCCTAGTGGCCCCTAGAATTTATCTGTAGCTAAAACTCACTCAGAATTCCTTTGACGTCAATTTAAACCTCACCATTGGCCCTATAATGTCCCATATAGTCTAAATTAACTATTCACACTCTCCAAATGGTCAAAAATTTAGTGAGTTATGACCAAAACAACTTTGCCCCAATTTCTCCACTAAATTTGGGAACTCTGCCAATTAACTCCACTAAAAGTGGAAGTCTTCCTGAATTTGGGTGCACCTCTAGAATCTCTGCCATATTAAACTCCACTTAACTAAATTTTAATTAAATATTAAACCTGGGATTAGGTGCCTTAATCGCGCTTAACATTAAGCTCCCGCACTAGGCACGTGATGAGGTTCCATGGGAGGAGGGTTGGTCCCTCCACACTTTTCCGGACCCACTCAACATTCAAATTGAAATAGCTTCTTCATATGGTGTTAGTTTTTTGAACCATTCACGACACTGGAATAAAGAAAACGCGATCTTCTCAACCATCCTAGTTTCAAGCATTTCCAAGAACTTTGAATTTTTAGCTATTTTTAGGCCCTCATCCAAATTTTATCACATCTCCCCATTGGGAATGTTTTGGACCCCAAAGGACTGATTACCTGATCTGTTCAATAGATGCAAGTAAAAAACCCTCATTTTTCCAGCCTTTTTCCACATTTCCTTCCATGGCTTAGTGTCTTTGACCCCAACTTGAAGGTAGTCTACACTTCCCCTTCTTGCATGCTCTTGTCCTCCTATCAAGAATTGTCTTCCTTGAACTCACTCAGAAATTTCTGGCTAGAAATTTATAGAAGGTAGCTGAACATCATGTCCTGAATGGACTACAAGCTTCCTGCAACATCCTATCACATGAACGCACATCAATTTTGAAAATAAAATCTCATGCAAGATTTCAAATGAAAAACACCCCTTTTTTCTCCTTCAAAGCATTGAATGTCGCCTTCTTGTAACATCAAATATATACTAATCCTCTTTTCACATTGGTGTATCCATCTATCGATCCACAATTGACAAACACCTTTGACTCAAACATAATTCGTGCAACATGCGACATCAACAACAAGTCAACATGAAATGTGTTATACAATTGACAGAAAATTAATGTAAAAAGTATGCAACACAATCGACACAAGTCAACAAACATGTGCGACACAATTGACACAAGTCGATAAACAACATGATACTTCTTTACAAACACTTGTGCATGTATCAATATACAATGAACCTATTTACAGTTCACTATTTTCACATACAACTTCCATGCACATGTACTCCTTCAACTCTTCCTTTCAAGTACTAACAAGTACATAAACCCAAAAACATGTGGGTGACTATAAGATCTGAACTAAGATATATTTCTGCAATATAAGTGAGTATCATACTCATCTTTTATACCTCCATGAAAAAAAATTTGCAACCTTAAGAAATACCTTCAATTGAACCGCATTTACATGCAATCTTGCATCAAACTTTTCAACAGAAATACATACATACATAACTGAAATTTTCATATGTACAAATGAATGTATTTCTTACTCAATCAACAAGTCAAACCATAGTTTCTTACCAAGCCACTTCCATGGAAATTTTTTCTGTTGAATATCTTCTCCATGTGAAACATCTGTTCTCACATCAATGATGGAATCTTTGGTTCCAATTTCGCCAGTATTGTTATCCTCTTGCTAAAAATGCTTGGGATGATTAGTTGGATGCAATGTCCAACATTGGGAAACAACATGCCCCTTCTTCTGGCAATGTGTGAAAGTATTTTTCACCTTCTTTGCAAGTTGCCTTCACTTCAACTGTTTCCTGTATGCATTCAATCTCTTCCAACATCTGGAAACATCATGGTTAAACATACCACAATATGCACAACAACTCTTTCTTCCTTTCAAGCATGAAAATTTGTCATGCTTATCAGAAACATAATCAACCTGACTATGGGAAGAATTATACCTTAAATTTTGTCTTGCATGTCCATTCTTTTTGCATTCTTGAGGAGATGAACTAGTAGAGGTTCCAGCTTTCATTTGAAGAATAACATCAGTGTTCATGTCTTGATAGCTATCCGAACTCTCATGCTCACCATAAGTTACATGTCTACAAACATCTTGCTGCAACATAGGCTTCAAACAATAGAAATCAACTTGAAAACAAACTTGACATGTTTGTGGTTTAGAACTTGGAACAAAATTTCTTTTTCAAATTGTCTCAAATGCCTTCATGGCTGTAGATTTTTCTCCATAAGATTGAACATAGCCTAGACCAAACTTATTAGGTCTTTCCTTAACCAAAATAGGATCAATCATGCCTTGTGCATGTTTTCCTAGACCCTTGCCTTCATTACCCATTTTTAATTTCAACTTGGACCCTATATCTCTAGTGTTCTTTTCAAATGAACCTACACATATTTCTGAAGAGGAAATTGAAGACAAATTTGAGTGATTTACCTATGCTTCAAGCATGTTCTTGGTTAAGGCCTCTTGGGCTCGATGGAGCTGCATCTCCATCGCATGAATTATTTGAATAAGTGCTTCTTTCTCTTGCTTCATAGCAACCAATTTCTCATGAAGTCTAGTGATTTCCCTTCTATTTTCATACAAAAGTTGCACCATATCATTCAGGATGTAGAAGTCTCGCTTCCTTTATTCATCGAAGAATATTGTGAAGGAGGAGGATTTTGAAACCTCACTTGAAGAATTTTTTAGCTTATGTAAATGAAAAAAATCACTTCAATCAACAATTCATAAAGCTTTCAAAAACAAATGACAAGCTTTTGAACAAAATGGTTTTAGAGTCAAGCTCTTCTTCAAGTAGACTTTGCAAGCAAGCCCTCTTGTGCTTCAAGGGTTTCCTTGAGGTCCTTTGGGTAAGGAGAATGTCTTAATCCTTCTTCCTTCTTGTCCTATCCTAGACTTAGTTAATAATAGCTCTCCCTTCACCTCTGGAAAACTCAAAATTTCAAGCAACAATCAATTTGCAAACAGTAAAATTATTCACACTGTTTAAACACCTTTCAAGTCAACAAGCAACCTAGTGCTATGTCATGCAAGAAAATCAATCTTTGTAAATCAAGCAACCTAGTGCTCTAAAACAAACTTGATCTAAAAATGGGTGGATAACTTCAAATTATTTTCAAGCACAAGCACCTCCCAATCAGTTAAACAAATAAATGATCATGCTTACACATGACTGCGCGAAATTTTATACTTGAAAACATGTGTATGTGTTTTAAATTGTTTCAAAACTTTATGCATGATGAATTAAAAATTTGTTTCTACTGATATTAAGCATGTACAACAACCATAAAGTGCATCAAATAATCATCAACAAATAACAACAAATTTACTAAAGGAGTTCACCCGAATATCATGGGATATGTCTCCTTGAGCCTTTGTCAACTTACTTGGCTCTTTGGGATTATGATGTGAAATTTATTTTACAAGTTAATAACACAAATCCAATGGTTATTCATGATGTACCATTTGTTTTAGAACATCATCATACCCCTGGAATGGCTATCATAACTCTGAAGAAAGAATTAGGCGTCCTTTGACATGATTTCTGTTGTCGGTGCCTTAAGCTTCACTATGGATTTTTGACCTGAATAAATAACTTTATGTCCTTTAAAACTCAAGTACCATCTCTAGCACATATCATACCTCCAAAATTGACTGATCATTTTCTCAAAATGACCAATGGCTCCCCAATCTAGGCCTCCCTCCACAGTTGGCCATGGGCTGCCTGAAACTTCCTTGTGGCTTCTAAAGCTCTATAAGTCTCCAAATGACTCTAAAAATCCTTTCATTGGATTAAAAATTTCTGAAATAGTCAGAATAGACTGTTTGTTTTCATAAATTGGCCTCCGTCTGCTCCGGTTACGCCTCCAACACCTGGTGGTACCCCTAGCTCTAGGTTCACTCAAATTTTTTTTGAAGCATCTTGTCATTCAAAATGATTCAAAAGATCCTAAAAACTCCTTCAATGGATTTAGAAGACTCATTAAAGTCATAAATGACTATTGGTTTGCTAAGAATGGATACTAGCTACTTTGGATAGGCCTCATTCTCCTGCAGGCACCTGATGGCCCTAATGGCCCCTATAACTTCTCTGAAGCATATCAGTCATCAAAAGTCCTCTACCATCTCTAAAAACCACACCATTAGTTCCATAATGTTTGAAACATCCCACAATGTCTATTTTTTCACTGAATAAGGCCTCTAGCTGCCCTGGCTATGCCTCAAACTACTGCTGGCCCATGGTGGCCCTACTGGCCCCTAGAACTTCTATGTACCTATAAATCACTCATAAGTCCTCTGATGGCTCTGAAAACCTCACCAATTGCTCTATAATGTCCCATATAGTCGAAATTGACTATTCACACTCTTGAAATGGTCGAAAATTAAGTGAGTTATGACCAAAACAACTTTGCCCCAATTTCTCCACTAAATTTGGGAACTATGCCAGTTAACGCCACTAAAAGTGGAAGTCCGCCCAAATTTGGTGGTGCCTCCAGAATCTCCGCCATATTAAACTCCACTTAACTAAATCTTAATTAAATATTAAACCTGGGCTTAGGCGCCTTAAGCACGCTTAACATTAAGCTCCTGCACTGGTCATGTGATAAGGTTTCATGGGAGGAGGGCTGGCCCCTCCACACTCCGTCGGACCCATTCGGAATTCAAAGTGCAATAATTTATTCATACGGTGCCATTTTTTTGAACCATTCATGAAACCAAAATAAGGAAGACTAGATCTATGCAACCTTCCTGGTTTCAATCATTTCTGAGAAGTTTTAATTTTTAGCTATTTTTAGGCCTTGATCCAAAATCCTGGTTTTAAGCATTTCTGTGAACTTTAAATTTTTAGCTATTTTTAGGCCCTGATCCAAATTTGATTAGAAAATATGCCAAAAATATGCCCCAGCAGTTGGGTTTCTAACCAAGTCTGAGAGAAATACAGTGCAACCGGTCGTTAATCGTGTGTTGAAGAGGATGCACTAAACATAGGGATTGGGTGCACCAACTCGGTAATAATATATTTAATTTATATGTACATTTGAAACTTAATAATGCACTTTTCAAATGTAATTACATCTATATTTCATATTTTAACTGTTGGGTTATTATAAGACATGTGACACTATGATTTTTTAACTTTTTTTGGTGCATTTGTTACCATCTATGTGGGCACATGGACACCATTTTTGCACAGAAAATGCTGGTGATGGACACATGACACAAGACTATGGAGTGGAAGTCGATTTCGATCAATCTAGTCGATCTAGCCACCGTGATCAAAACCTAGTATGAGGGACATTAGGCTACGTTGGAAAGATACAAGAGATCATTGAAGTGGATTTATCTTATTTCCAATGTGTTAATTTTAGGTGCAAGTGGTGGGACACCATTGATCGGAATAATGTAAAGGAAGATCACAATAGTAGAATAATATGTGTCAACTCTAGAAAGATGTGCGATGAAGCTAAGGAGCCCTATGTTTTCTCGAAACACTGGAGCCATGTGTTTTTCTTACCCAGATATGTTGGATATAGATTGGTGGTTTGTATTGAGACATGATCCTAGATAAAAACATATTTTTGAGAACAATAGTGTTATCATGCCAAGCGATTTGGAAGATAATGAGGGTGATCATGAGAACCGAGAGTGATATGGTACATGTGTTAATTCATCAATATTTATACTTTTTAAGATGGGTGTTTATAAAGAAGATGACTTAATTACCTTATAACTTATAAGACTCTTTTTTTCGAAACATTATAACATGTATTTTGAATTAATTGGTAATTTGTAGGTAATTTGCATTGTGTTAATGTTAAAATCAATATTTCACTTCATAATTTGAAATTATGTTGATCTAAAAAACAATGTCGTACTGTATAAAGTTATTTTTTTTGGTATGTAAGATCATAATAAAATAATGATAATTCTAAAGTACATGAATTTATTTGCATTATTTTTCAAACTTTATTATGTTACAAAAATTCATATTATTCTAGATTTATTATTTTACAATTATTTACAAATTTAAAAATTTAAAAATTTTCATAAAATCATTTCACATTAATACAATTAAAATTTTACAAATATTTTACATACAATTACAATTAAAATTACAATTAGAATTAGAATTACTATTACAATTTTACAATTTCATATACAATTACAATTTTAGAATTTTACATACAACTACAATTACAATTACAATTTTACAATTACAATGATTTCACAATAATACAATTAAAATTTTACAAATATTTTACATACAATTACAATTACAATTTTACAATTTTACATATATACGATTACAATTAAAATTAAAATTACAATCGTTTCACGATAAATTAAATATTACAAGTACAATTAAAATTTTGCAAATATTTTACATACAATTACAATTAAAATTACAATTACAAATACAATTAAAATTTTAGAATTTTACATACAATTACAATTACAATTACAATTTTACAATTTTACATGTATACAATTACAATTACAAGCATTTCACAATAAATTAAATATTACAATTACAATTAAATTTTTACAAATATTTTAAATACAATTACAATTACAATTTTACATACAATTAAAATTTCAATTTCAATTACAATCATGACATAATATTTAATAAATATCATGATTTAATATTAAATTAACTAAACATCACGATCATGATAACCATCGTACAAACATCATATTCAACTAAAAAACACATTTAAATTTGCTAACATCATCTAATTATCGTGATCATGATCATCTAACAAAACACAATTAGCATTGTATAACATCATCACAACACAAACATCAAATATACATCCCATGTCAAATAACTGCTATCACATACACATCTATCTGCAAGCTACACATTAAATGAACATATCTAACACAACCTAACAATATACACATCATGATGATCACCAACATGTAAATTAAGTACAACTGCACCATGAACATAAAATACATGGACGATATATATATATAGATATATAGATATATAATGTGAAAAATATACAACTGTAATATCAATGTCAAATATTAGCTGGTGGTACATCATGATCAATAGTAGTACTAGTCGAGGCCTACTCAATCAATGGTGCGGCCTTGACAAGCTCAGATAGATGTCGATCATCATGTGCCTATTGATTTGGTTGTGCCTCATGTTGATAAGGATCAACTGTCAGCTGCTCATGGTGACTCGACATGGATGATCCAGCCTGCTCATGATCATGAGTACTACTAGATGTTGCAGGTTGCTGATCATGATGAATCGACGTGGATGGTCCAACTTGCTCTTGATCATGAATGTTGGATCATGCAGGCTAAGAAGCCTGACTCGACGTGGATGCTCCAGCCTACTCATGATCATGACTACTCTTCGATGCTACAGGCTGGTCATCTGCAGTGTGAGGTGAATGATGATCACTCTCTTAATTGTGATCATCAGATGATGTGTCAGTGCTCGACCGTCGACCATGTACTGCGTCTCGATTGCGCCTACGTTGAAGGGCCCTCCTCACCCGCGTAACTAAGCTAGTAGCTCCTACGACATGCCGCATCCGGGTGAACATGTCACGTGACATGCCTCTCCACATCTGTACCAGCATAGCATCGACTTGTATCTCTCTCATAGTGGCGGGCCTGTCTCCCACCTCCAAAACAGTGGATAGAGTTGGTTTCCCAACTCCATCCTCAATCTACTATCAGACCTACTTCTCGCAAAAGGTGGTACCAGCGCATCATGAGGACCAAGTATGTCTACACCAGCCTGATCTTCAGCATCTACCATCTCCTGATCGTCATCAAGGTCTACACCTGGATCATTTGGTGGCGGTGACATATCATCGCCATCAAATGACCCATGAAAACCCATTTTTTGCAAAATATATATAAGTACACAACATTAATTAGACAATTTCATTAAATAGTTTAATAAAAACAAGTTAAAGAACATGTTAGAATAAATTTAAATAAAACAAAAATATTATCTCTATCATCTAGCGGCTCATCATCTATGAAGAGGATGTTGGCACACCCTCACCAATCTAAACCAGCATATGGAAAGGGGACCAGAACGAAGGGATGCTCATCAAAACTGGCTAGCAACTCTATTGCATCATGCGATATCCTCGCTAAAAACTCTGACTCGCCCCTCTTGGGCATCATCTATCCCCACATCTACATCCATACATGAAACATTGGCCTACGAGGTTGTCGAACAAAAGTATGCCTCATCTCTGGAAACCTCTCAAAAAATAAAAAAAATAGCTTTGAAGCAAAAGGGAAGTTCGCCCTCCCTTGTGCCTAAGCATGACATCTATCTAAAGCTATATATAACCGCCACAAAAAAATAGCAGACCACCTCACAAGTCGTGGTGCCTGTAATAAAGAATCAACAAAAAATAGAAGTGGGCAACTAATGTGTTTCCCATCACTAGTATGGTGTTCAATGGTCGAAATCAGTAGTGAGAGGCGCCTCACCTCCTCTCCACCAAATGAAGCAATACATATCTAACTTCTGGAGACCTGAAAATATGAAGGAGACAATATATCCATGCTAATGTATCTCTGTGAGTACACCAACTGACTCCCTACTGCATAGCCAACGGGGAGTTCTGGGAACGAGGGAAAATCCACCCTTCTCCTCAATAGGCCAGTAATGAAATAGATGTCCTCCTCGATGGGCACGTACCATTGGTTAGGAAAAACCCGGAAAGCCTGTAGGTGGGCATTCCACCTGCGGATAAACAATCGCAAAATCTCACCATGGCCCTTTAGGGATGTAGCCTCCTCATAGAAATTGAGGAGACTTATCTCCCTTAGGAGCCCCTAGGTGGCTTCTGTACTAGGGTGATGGTACGTATCTCTCTCCCTCTCTCATGCCTCCCACAGGTGAACGATTTTATATTCGTCCGCCTATTGTTTATGTTGTTCCCCCTCTTCTCTCCTTTGACCTCGCTGAATGATTGACATATTAAATACAATTATTTTATTAAATGAGACATTTATTTAGCAATATACATATATAATTTTTTTTGAAAAAATAAAAAAAACAGTCGGTGCTCCACAAAAAACAGGCATGCACTTGTAATGGTGCGTCTTTTTTTGTCGCGCACCAGAGGTGGTGCACTTGAAAATTTTCAGGGCACTGCCCTCTTGGCATTGTTACAAGTTCAACAGTCTAGTGGTATAGCAGGCCACACCGTTGACTATGTAGTGATGTCAGGAGGGTAGTGCGCTAACCAAACTATCCAACCCAGGGCATATAGTTTAGGAAGTGCACCGCCCACCTGACAACACTACCTAGTCAACGGTGTTGTCATTTATAGGACTGAACCATTGACTATGTCAAGTTCGGGGGGTGGGGTGTGGTGTGCTGACAAAATTACCCGCCCTGAGGTGGATATTTATGTCAATGCACCGCATTCCCGCAATTCGACATGGTCAATGGTGTGGCCGGGCAACCGATCACGCTGTAATTTTTTTAATTTTAAAAAATTATGATGCCCCGTTTCAATACTGCCCTAGAACCAGTGCCGTTACAGTAAGCATCAAGTGCGGTGCAGCCTATAAGTTTATAGGCAGCACCGCGAACTGGTGCGAGCCGAATGGCTCGAATGCACCACGCAAGAATTATTATTATTATTATTTTAAATAAGGTGAATTTTAAGATATTTTAGAAAACTAATCCACTAAAAGGTTTAATTATGGAAAAATAAGGAAAATACCTGTACATTTGGCCATCAAGGAGGCATATAAGCTGTAGAATTTGCAAAACTAAATTTTCCCACCATTTTGCAAAATTCAAAATGCAGATGATGGGAAATGGGCAACAACAGCTCGTGCAATGGGAGCACGGATGGCAGGGCGCCTCACACAAGGTAAATTTGCACCAGTGCTTGAGAGATTTGGAACAATAAAAAGTGAAAAATACAGTTTTTTGGCCATATTCTTTTATTTATTTAACCTTGTTCCGGTGTACCGATGTGGTTTCTTAAAACCACACTGGGTTGTTTTAGTTTTGGCGTGGGGTTTTAGGACGCACCAGTGCGGAATCTTTATATAGAAAAAGTGCGCTACAATAATGAGACACACTGTGCGGGTTTGTACCAAACGCACGGTGTCTCGGCGTGCCAAATTTTTGTGCACACCAGTTCTTTCTCTTGTTGAATACATCGATGCAGTTTAGGATGATAAACACACCGAAAGAAACAAAATCTGCAAAAACCTCCACCCGCCAACCTCCTCTATTAAGCTCCACTACAAACGAATGTCTAGGATATTTTTATAATGGGTTCCTCAAAAACATCCACTAGAGGGTCTTTTCCTTGTAGTGTTATCTTCTTCGATCCCTCTCTTACCTATCATCCGGAGCATCTGGAGGTCTAGGTATATTTCCCACCCTATGACCTAAACTGGGTTGGGGTCATCACTCATACATATCTAATGCCATTATACAGGCTGACTAGGAGGTATCTAATGGTAAACAAAACACTCTCGATCGGGTCCTTAGAGCACGAACAACCCATCCCCTCGTTACCCCATGAATATTATCTCTTTCAACTATCGCATACTGGCCAACTCCACCAAAAAGCTGGCCCTCAGAGGGTTGTTGGACTACATCCTGGTTGACATCATATTTATTTAGGAAACTCTTCGCAATTCTAATCACGTTATCATCTCTCTGTCTGCCATCTGCCTAGGTTGGACCTTCCATGCCATCGATGCTCGGGGTCCATTGGGTGGCATTTCCCTTGGTATTAACCCCCGGACATCAAGTTACTCAATCTATGGGTTGGGGAGGGATTCATGGGCCTAGATGTATATTCTACTGAACTTGGCCAAGAATATAGACTGATGAAGATATATGGTCCCTGTAATGCCCGCCTCTCATTCTGGAAAAACCTTCTCAATCGATCATTCATGTCTACTCATAATCTCATCCTTGGAGGTGACCTGAAATTCTCTCTGGGCATTGCGGAATCACAGGGTCCCATGGCCCAATCCAAACCATTCTTTGAATCCATTTCTCACCTCATTGAGGATCACCACCTTTTTGACTTCCCTATACCACATAAGCTACCCACTTGGAGTAACCACGGAATATGAGAGACCTCTATGGCCCACAGACTAGACTATTTCCTCCTTCACGAATATTTGGTGAATAATGCTCCACTGTATCGATAATGGGTGGGATCTGGGGGCTTATCGGACCATTCCCCCATTTACCTAGAACTAAACCTTGAGCATCCCAAACCCAATAGTCCTTTCAAATTTAATGCTACTTGGTTATCTCATCTTGAATACATTAATTTGGTCTCACACTATTGGTGCTCCCACCCCCCGGCTCTCGGATCATCCCCCTCTACATCCTTCTCTGCTAGGATGATTGATATCAAGAAACTAACCAATACCTGGGTTAAGGCACAAAAAAATAAAGATGAATATACCCTCAGAAAGGTTGAATCAAAGATTGCATCATTGGGAACTGCCTTGGTTGAGGGCACTATCTCTGAAGACACCATATCATAGCTCATTCATCTTGAAGCAGACAGGGCTCAGATCCTTAAAGACTGTGAGGAAATCTAGTGCCTTAGAAGCAAAGCCACTTGGTTGAGGGCGGGTGATGAGAACATAAAATTTTTGCACCAATTTTATAATGGGAAAAAAGTCATCAACACACTTTGGTCTTTGGAGGACGAACAGGGGAGCCAGGCTCATACTTTCCATCAATTGGATAACATGGAGGTGGAACATTTCCGCAACCTCTACAAGGCTCCACACTATGCAAATTTGGCAGAGATTATTAAAGTAGTTGTATTATTCCCAAGATTCATGGATCATGATGATGAGGAAAACCTGACCCATCCTGTCTCCATGGAAGAACTCTGGGACACTTTAAAATGGTTTTAGAAAGACAAAATCCCTGGACCAGATGGTTTTCCAATTGAATTCTAACTAGATTTTTTTGAGATCTTTGGACAAGACATCCTCAATATAGTCGAAGAATGTCGTACGATGGGAAAATTATATGATTCCTTCAACGCCACTTTCATTTTCCTTATCCAAAAATTGGACAACCTTTGGCTATTCTCTGATTACAGACCTATCTCACTCTGCAATTGAATCTATAATATCATTGCCAAAATTATTTCCAACCACATCTAGCCCATTCTCTCTGAACACATCTCACCTAAACATTTTTATTTTCTCCACCACCGTCAGATCCAGGAAGCCATTGGCACTGAACAAGATGCTCTCCACACTATCAAAAGCAAAAAGCTCAAGAGCATCATCCTCAAGCTAGACCTCGCAAAAGCTTTCGATCACTCCAATTGGCTCTACATCTGAATGATACTCACTCACCTGGGTTTCCCCATCAGTTTCATCAACTGGATCATGTGTTGCATCACTAACGTATCCTTCAATGTCCTCATCAATGGATCTGCCTCTTCATTTTTTCATTCAGAAAGAGGGATTTTTTGGGGATTCCCTTTATCTCCTCTCCTCTTCCTACTCATTATGGAGGCTTTAAGCCATTTAATATCTGAGGAAAAGATTCAGGGCCGCCTCCAGGGCATCAAGATAGTGAAGGGTTGTATTCTCACCCACCTCCTCTTTGTGGATGATGTTCTTATCCTCCTTAATGAATCCATTGGAGACTCCTTGTCTTTCTCAGCAGCTTTGGAATCCTTTAGTATCGCCATGCCCCGGGGAAAAAACTTCAATTATTAGGATTCTGATTCGATGATGACATGCCATCAGAATATCCTTCTACGTAGAGACACAGGCCCGGTCATGGAAATGAAAGTATTAAATGGAAGATTCTTTGTCTAACTCTTAGAATGTATTGGCTATGTACTCAACCACGAGTTTTACCATCACTCTTTCATATGTGTAGAGGAAGAGTTTATTTAGAAACTTTATTGGGAAGATGTCTAATAATCATTGTGATATTAAGAATGATATTAAGTATGGGTAAGAGAAAAATCTTCTGGTTTTGAAATAGCATACTTGTTCGGAGATTTTCATTTTCATTTAAAAAAATGGTAAGTACATTGAAGATTTAGAGAAAGGTATTTATAAGGAAATACAAATGAGCTTCTCTCATCTCTAGTATAAGGAATTGAGGAAGATATGTGACCATGTTTGGGGATTATGAGACTCAAGAAACAAATTCTTTCTAAGTTTCATTTATGGAGAGAAGATTTACTTCATAGATTTTAATAACTTGAGATTTATGTTAATTATAGATTTGCATATACAATAATCATAGATTAAAATTAATAATGAGTTTTATTTGATATATATATATTTTTGTCGGTCAAAGTCTGATATTATATTATCATATCAAAAATATAATTTACAGTAGTAGCCACCATGGCGTGATTACATTCATTCAGCCTAGAAGGCAGGCATTATCTATAGAAATTGGGTGCTAGCCAAGGCATTTGAAGCACTTGTTTGTTTACCAAAAAATTACAAAAAGCATACCGAGAACTATCATCATGGATGTGGGTGCAGGGGGTCGAGCAGAGGAGCTGCGAAGAGACGATCTTGATGGTGCAGGTGGTAGCTGATGTGATCCACTTGGGTCTCTAGGGCTAGAAGGTGGTCTTGAGAGCACCTCAGTATATGACACAGACTCTCCAGAGCCTCAATGGTCTCCATCTATAGGCTTTGGAAAACATTGATGTAAGCCACTAATTCATTCCGGTCCTTGTACCTTTACTCTCACAGTGCATCCAAATTGAGCTGAATCTACTGGAGTTGAGCGAAGATGGCTTCAAGGTGTTGAAAAGTGTAACTAGGTTGGTCTTCGTATTGACTATGTAATTATGTATTTTATGTAAAGAAGAAGTCAAAGATAATAAAATATTTGTTGGACTTGCTTCATGGGTTTCATGAGAAAGATTTTATCTTAGGTTAATATAATTCTTCTTGATGTATATTTAGGGTTTATATTTGGTTTATAAATATATTTACTGTCATGTATATGAAGAACCTAGTAGTCATGGAATGCTCCAAGACATATTCCAGTAACCGTGGAAGAATGGTTATTATTCAACCCCCATACAACGTTGATAGACAAGCCTAAATAATGTGTCAATTTGGCCTTCAATCAGCTGGAGAAGTTGGCCTCATAAACAGTCATGTCGACTCCCAAATAGTCACACTAGTTCACCTAGTAAGGCCAACTTATATACAAGGGGAAACAACTATATATACCCTTGTAGCCTTTGCAGAAAAGACATAATTTCGGTCATCTTTGAAAACTGCAGTGCAAATTTTTGGATGAGGTGCAGTGCAGACTTTGATGGGGTGTATTATGGAGTTTGAATGAGGTGCAATGTCGATCACAAAGGTACAGGAAGTGCGAATCATAGAGGTACAAAAAAGTGTGGATTTCCAGGGGTACAAAGGTATAGAAAAGTGCATATTTCCAGAGGTACATAGGTACAGGAAGTACGGATCAAAGAGGACAACAAAGTACAAATTTCAGTGTACTTGTACAAGATTAAGTATTGATATATCTGCGATCTACTGGGAGGATAAAGGTGCAGACTTCAGGGCACATCTGATATATATATATATATATATAGTGGATCCGCTAAAAGAAGGACACTACATGAACAACTCTAGAAAAATACATTTGTGGACAATGTGATAAATTCTGGAAACACAAAGTTAAGTGCAGAACTGATTGAAAGGATAAATAGTGTGAAAGGTGTGAAAAAGTGAGGAAGGTAAATCTATGGTTTACCTTCCTAACTACAACTTAAGGAATATGATACAATCTCCAATGTTTGTCTAAACAATAAGAAGTTAATCTTAGAGACTGAGTTCTCTAGTACCAGTGTAGAGCAGTGCAGATTGGTGAAGAAGAGAAGAACCAAGTTCAAAGAAAAAGTGACAAGGTTTGGAAGCATACCTAGGTTAAGGGTCTGAGTCTTGGTCATGGTACTTTTCATTCAAATATCTATAAGAAGAATTCTTTGCTCGTTTTCCTCTCCAAGAGGGAGAGGTTCTGCCCTGGCTCTACAAGCCTAATTTTGTGTCTTGTGTATTTTGATAATTGACTTGATGAAAGACTAAATAAGATAACGAAGAGAAGACATAAGTAACTCAAGTAAGCTCACAAGTAATTATCATGAAGAGAATTTGAATTAATCACTGACCCTCCAAATTCTCAACACAAGGGTGACCGAGGCCTCAATCTTGCCAGGAGATTGGGTTGGGGAAACCGCCATGGCCGCTGCTGAGTGTTGGCTCTCCGTAGACTTTGAGTGGGACCTTAGGTCTCCTGGAACCTCACGGTTATCCATACTGCGGCCAAAACCACAGCGTCGAGCCCGACCACGCTCTCTCGGCATACAAATGCCCACCTCTTCCACTCACTATGCTAGGCTAACATGCCAAGTCGCTCCAACTCCATCCGCCTGTGAGAGCCACTCTCCACCCTTGTAACCTCGACTGAGCTTATCTTGGTCCACGTCCTATGTCCTGTAGACGAGGGACACAAAACCACTCCCAATCTTTACATTGTTGTCTAGGGAAGGGAAAAAACTCCACCACCCATAGATATGAATTGTAAGAAGGTCGGACTGCTTCGCGAGCCCAAGGCAGAACCACCCAGGGGCTGGGTCGCCGAGGGATTGTTGTTGCCTAGTCCATAGGTTTGGAGTAGGCGCCCATGCTGCAAATCTGAATCTCCCGACCACAAACACATCTGCCTCTTAGAATTCACCACCATCTCCCTTGTCTTCCTCTTGGTGCAACATGCACGTTCCCATGTCTTTACCAGGAAGCCTCCCAACTCCCAACCTTTTGCCTCCACTGCCTGACGGGCCTGTCCCTCTACTCTTTCCAAGCCGGCAGAGCTCAAGCTAGGGCTTGAGAGTGAACGGATGATCATCTGCACAGACCACTACATCAACCTTCACCATCTCCTGCGAAAACAAAATGCGCAGAGCTACGTCCATCCCATGTTTAACCAAAACCAACTTGTTGTGAGAACTCTTGCCTCGAGGTTCTTTACCACTCGCGCATGTGAGGGTGGTGAGCCGGCGAGCACGTGGCTTGGGGCCAGACGTGCCTTAACTGCCCCCTCCCACTTGTCCTAATAATTAGACACCCTAGTAGAAAAGTTTTATTTTATATTACTCGAGAGTTATTATTACTATATTGCAACTTACACTTTACTTACATATTTTTTAATATCATATATATATATAGACACACATTTAGAATAAGAAAAACTACACTAATTAATTTTAAGAAAAATAATATTAAAATTATTAAAATTGTTAATAAATTTTATTTCCTATAACTCTATGGTTATTATTATTGCAACTTACACTTTATTTATATATTTATTTATTTATATTTAAAAAAAAACTACACTAAAGTATTAATATTATTTAGACTTACTATATTATTAAATCTAGTTTAAGCACAAAATTGTTTTCAATTAGTGTATTTAAAATTAAAAAAACTACAGTAAAATATTAATATTATTTAGACTTACTAAATTAATAAATCTAGTTTCAGCACAAACTTGTTTTCAATTAGCGTATAATGTATGCTTTATTTCTAATTTAAATAGCTTAATTGTTTAAGCAACATATCACTGTAATAAGGAGCATGTATTTCGAAAAATAAAAATATTTATTCTCCTACCTTCACTCGTGGAGCATTTGGTATTTTCCTAAAATTGCTATTTCGTTTTTCACACAACCAACCGACAGTTGGACAGTACGTTTAAGTTAGTGGAGTATTTGGTATTTTCATAAAAGTGTTTGTTATGTTTTTTACAAAACCAACGTACCAACTAACAATGTAGGCTGACAGCTAAATATATTTAAACAGATTAAATGCATAGCATATATTCCAAAGTAATGAGTAATAACGTGTTTAATTCGATAGTCAATCAAATTGAATATAAATAAATTAAATTATTTTTAAAAATGAGGTAATTTCAATTTTTAATGTTAAATTTAAAAATATTGCATTACATTTTTGGTCCAAGTCAAATTAATATGGTTTGATCAAAAACCCAGTACAATATCTACTGTTTTTTATACAGATAATAATGATAATAATTATTATGATTTTCTGAAAATTGATGTCTCACAATGGGGAAATGAACAACAAAAAGAAAAACGTGTACCGTTTTATTTCCTCCGAGTACTATGAAGAAACAAGCTAATAAGGTGTTAACAACCTTGGTGAGTAAACATAGAGACCTGAGCAATAATATCATTAAAGAAGAAACTTGAGCTTCAAGAGGATAGTGAGGTGTTGAGGTGTTAACAACCTTGGTGAGTAAACATAGAGACCTGAGCAATAATATCATTAAAGAAGAAACTTGAGCTTCAAGAGGATAGTGAGGTGTTGAGGTTTTGGATTGTTCCACCACTCTGCATGTCCAAGGAATTGGTGATATGGGAGGAGACCCATCTCTAGCCTAGCCAGCCATCCTTCAACCTCCAATATGAGGTCCTTGAGCTCACCTAGAAGGTGCATGACGGTTACCTAAGTCTACCTTTCGTTCCCAAAATCCCTGTCCATTAGTAGCTTAACATTCCAGTGAAAAGGTCCATTGCATGAAAATAATGGTTCTATCTTCCCCCTGAAATGCTTGTATGGAGAACCCAAGGAGAAATATTTACCATGACATTTGAGTCCAAAATATTATACTTTTCCAGCGAAATTTCCTTCTTGACGAACTAATTCTACTCCTAAATATCTAAAAAGGTGTACTCACTAAAGCTACACGCTAAATTGTCTACTTAAAATCAAGCTTTGGAATCGTCAGATGGTCTTCAACCATCTCCTCCTCTATCACAAGCAATGTGTTGACATGTCACAGCTTTTGGAGGTAGTATGACACCATTTTAGCTTGCCTGGGGTTGAGTTGGGAGGTGTATAACCCTATCATGGAAAAAATTGACTAGAAGATCATACCAAACCTTCGAAGAACTTTGTGCAAGTCCCTCTCCACTGGGAAAAGTCACTATGAAGTAT
This sequence comes from Pinus albicaulis, assembly GCA_034641835.2. NCBI lineage: Eukaryota > Viridiplantae > Streptophyta > Pinopsida > Pinales > Pinaceae > Pinus > Pinus albicaulis. The sequence goes on along the minus strand of CM076584.1, from coordinate 976,161,976 downwards.
CACTTTTATAATGAACTTTCAAATCTCATGTCATAATCTATCATATAATTATGATGGTTTAGATTCTCTACTCTATTATTTTTTATTTGGTTTCCTAAATAACAGAAATTAAAAAAAAACATTTCAATTATAATTATTTAACATTTTCAATATAAAAATTATTTTAAAAAAATAATAAACTTTCAAAATATATAATTTATTATTATTATTATAAAAACATAAAAAATATTGTCATTAATTAAAAAATACCATTACATTATTTACTATTTATACTAATTTTATACTAATTCTAGACATAGATTAAACATATACTAATCATATACATTGATTTGTATTGAAATTTAAAAATATTGGAATTTTGAAAAAGTTAAATGTAAATAATTAGTTAAAATGTTAGATAGTTTAAAAGAAAACCATTTTTTATAACATAATTGACTTCAAAAATTTGAAGAGATTAAGTACACGAGAGCACATCTTTAAAAATAGATTTAGTACATGAGAGTGCTTCTCTATTTAGCTGTTATAGTTAAAAAAGGAAACATATCGAAACACGTGTTAGCGCAATTGAATCACATTACAATATAATTTTCGGATAAAATGTATAAGTCAATGAAGAAAGAGAAAATCAATAAAAAAATCCACAAACGGAGACGGTGGTGTCAGAGACAACATTGGGATGAGACGCGGTCAGAAATTTGACATACGACATCTGAGGGAAAATTTCGACCTGTCTGTTATCCGCCAGATCTTTCAAGCTTTTAGTTCGCTCGACCAAGATGCCTCAGATTCACTACTCAAAGAAGTACACTGATGATACTTATGAATACAAGAATACATGAAGATTTTTCGATTTCTGTGGGAGTTTGAAGATCAGAGCTACATGCCTTCCAGGTCTTCAGTCGTTTGCAGCGTTCAGCCGTGAGGTAGCAAGAGACAATTGAGGAGAAGAGTTATAGGGGATTTTGTCCATCAATTTGACACAGACGATTTTTGCGCCGCCATGGAAGGGTGAAGCTCAGCACAGGTTTTGATGCAAATAACAGGTTTGTAAGCCACGAATGAAAATCAATTCTATTTGGTGAAATTTATTTATTCCAATGAAAAACATACATATGAACCTCTAGATTATGCGGTTTCATCGCAGATCCGCTGTTCGTTGGAAATTTTGTCCATACCGTCGTTTCATTTCTTGTGCGGTTTCATCGCAGATCCGGAAGTGGTTGAAAATGGCAAATGTTAAAAATGGAAAGGAAATATTAGATTGGGTGGAAACCAATTATTTAGGTCAAGTCAAAATTGCTTCAACAGACAAAACATGAAAGTGGATTTGGGTAAATGCAAAGCAATATCGGGGTATCTTAAGGTGTAAGCTTGCCCTCCTCATGTGGGAACAAGGACAAAGACGAAAAAAAATAAAACAGATCGAGAAAAATAAAATAAATAAGAGCAACAAAAATAAATAAGATTCAACCATTTACAGTCCCACATCCACATCTCTTACTTGGTCATCGAATCTTAATGTCGAAGAACAGATTAAGGCTAGGACAAGGCTGGAGATTTTGGAAGCCAAAGAACAAGAAAGGGACCACAAAATTTCATAGATCACATTTGCAAATCGATGTTTAATGGAAGGTAATATAATTTTAAAAGAACATGTAACAATGTTACAAGAGGCTCTAGAGATAGGAAAATAAGAATGACAAAGCATGAAGACAATATGGAAAACCATGACAGAATCAAGGGAAACAAACGAGGATGTGATAATTTCTAAAGCAACTCAGGTAGATACACAAGTATCTCAAGAAACAAATCGTTTGAAAGAGAAGGCAAAAACGAACAATAGGGAAGAAAGTCCAAAAGAAATCAAAGATAGAGTTGAAGACGATAATGGTTACATAAGGACAGAGGAAGAAGAAGATGCAAGTTCTAGTAGAGCATAGGAAAGAGAACACAAAGAAAGAAAACACAAGGAAACAAACTTTATTATCAGGGGAATAAAAGATTTTGGGAGGAATGAAAGTACTCTGAATTCGAAAAGGGAATTTCTGAAAGAGAAACTACATTGGAAAGGGAAAATTTTCCAAGCAAGGAGGGTGGGGAACATATGTGAAGAGAGGCCTCATCCCATAAAAGTCACCATGGAAAGCATGCAAGAAAAAAACCATCTCTTGAGTAAAAAGAAACCCTTGAAAGGCTCACACTTATTTCAAGATGAAGATTCAGCCAAAAAACAACAAGAGGAGAGAAGGGAAGAAGTGAAGATAATTAGGGCAACAAGAAATGAAGGGAAAAGGGCATGGTTGTATAAGGGTAAAGCAATTATTGCAATGTTTGGGACTCAGGACAAAACACGGCAGCAAGATGGTTGTGAAGAAAAAACAAAGAATTCTATAATAGGGAGGAAGACAACAAGAGAAACATGGATGAAAGGGGATGAAGATTCAAATTTCAATCTTATGTGTCAAACTGCTTAGTAGTCAAATCCTACCCAGGTCTACCTAAGTTTAATTTGTTGGAATTGTAGAGGTTACCCTTGGAGGAGGGGACTTGAGTTAGGGCCTATTGTGGAAGGTAGAAACATAATTTGTCTCACGAAAACTCATGAACATGATGGTTGCACTACTCTTGTGTTTGATAGTTATTTGAAGTTACCAGTTTAGATCAAGGTAGCATAAAATGGTAAAGGGTATGGGGGGATACTAGTTTTGCAGCATGCTATTTTTCCCTTCAAGTCTCAAAAACTTACAAAAATAAGGGGCTAGACATCAAGGATCTGTATGTAGCTTTAAAGCAATATATTTCTGTACTCTGAATAGCGAGAAGTGCTTTTAGTGGGTGATTTTAATGTTATAACAACAAATCCTCAAGCTAGTATTCTTTGTTGCAATGACGATCATAATCCTGATTGGCTCACTGAAGAGGAGAATCCCCAATGGGTGAGATGTTCAGAAGATGATAAATTTAGCAATTATTTTGGAGATGAGTTTCTTACACTATGTGGTGCTTTCAACTTAATTATTTGCAATGGTCTGAGCTTGAGATGGCAAAGGTCTGGGAGCTTCACTTGCAACACATACAATGGGGAAAGTGTCATTGATTATGTGATTTTTTCACAAAGATTGATAGAAAACATAAACAAAGTTAAGATTGGAGAGCATACTTGGGACTTAAAATCACACCATAACCCAATTTATATAAATTTATGATGGGTAGAAGAAAGGCAACATAGGAGAAAAACCCAATGCTCTCAGCAATCACTACCAAGGGGAAAAAGTATTCTAACAAAAGAAAATTATACTATGTTCAAAACAATGTTGAAGAGATTAATTCAGAAGGAGAAAACTGGTTTCCAAAGCTTCAACAATCATGAGTTACTAAATATAATTCAAAGGGCACTTGAGAAGTGCAAAAGAGAAAAAAATAAGAAATTAAAATAATTTTTTTTTCTTGTAATAGCTTGGTTTGATGAGGAGTAAAAAATGGCAAGGAGAACCTTGAAAAAGGCAGACAAGGAGAAGATGAATGTAAAGTTATATAAACTTATACTAAAAAGGAAAAAAGATGAGGTAATGCAAACAAGGCAATAAGAGTTAATATATCAAGGCAAGAATAACCCAACGCTTTTCTGGCAGGAACTTCAACCAAGGAAGAAGAAAATCTAAAATAATATTATAACCAATCAATGGTTTGAATATGCAAGACAACTATATGAGAAAGAATCATAGGCTGAGCCTCCCCCTGGGTTCAACATAACTACAAAGCTCTTCACGTTACAAGAGGTGGAAATTGGAATTAAGAAGCTGAAAACAGGAAAGGCAAAATAATTGGTTAAACTTCAAGCAGAGTATATAAAATGGTGAATGAACACTCTTGCATCGCACATCATAGAAATATTCAACAACATCATTCAATAAGGATTCCCAAGAGACTGAAAAAATATTCTAGCAATACCCCTTTTTAAAAGTGGAGACATTAATAATCCTTCCGATTATAGAACCATTATGATCAATCCTTTGTTTACAAATCTTTTTAGTAGCATGGTAGAAAATATAATCTGTAAGTGGGTAGAATTAAAAGAAAAGAGGGAAAATGACAAGCAGGTTTTAGGCCAAAGCATTCTACAGTGGATCATGGCATCATGTTGAGAAACATTATTGAAAAGGTTTGGGGGGATAAAGAAGAAGTATTATATTGTTTTGTTGACTTCAAAAATGCATTTAACACAGTCCCTAGAGATAATTTGTGGCGTAGAATGGAAGAACTTGAAAGTCAAAGACTTTATGAAGAGGTGAAAGTCAAAATTAGAACATCAGTGGGTATTTCAGAAAGCTTTAGAAGTGAGATTGGAGTCAAGTAAGGTTTTCCTCTATCCCCTAATCTTTTTTGGTTTATATATTGATAAACTGGAAGAGTGGCTAAATTTGCAAGGTGGGGATGGTTTTCAGTTGGGGGAGTTTGTGGTAAAGATTATTTTATATGCTAATGATCTTATATTTCTTTCTAAATCGTCACATGAATCGCAGATGCATCTGTATGCCCTTGAGCATTTTTGTAGAGCAGTGTGGATGCAAGTCAAGGTTAGCAAGACCGAAATAATGATTTTCTCTAATAAAAGGAAGTAGAGTCAGAATACATTCTTCTTTGAAGGCAACATTATTGAAGAAGTATATGAGTACAAATACCTCGGGATTAATTTCAACAACAAACTTAATTAGGAGGATTGCAGGAAGAAGAGAATCTTAGGAGCGTGGAAAGCATTATATTCTCTTCAAAACAGATGTAGAGAGACAGAGTTATGGGATAGGAAAATGATTAAAGTTTTTTTTGGACTCCTAGTTCGTCTAGTGATGCTATATGGGTGTGAATTGTGGGCTAGCAGTGCCCCTGCTTCAAAATGGAAGCAACTTGAGAAAGTCCAATTTTTTTTATCATGAGCAAGTTCAAAATAAAAAGTTTGGCACCTTATGAGATAATGTTGAGTGAAATAGGAGAAACTCCCATCGAAGAAATTGTTATGGTGCGACTCATAAGATATATAAAAGGAATTGTGCAAATAGGAGTAGGTACACTAGTAGAAATGGAGCCAAAATCCGACGTCACTTTGTCTCTTATATGACTCAAATTAGTCTACTTTTCAATGAACTCAAGACATAGATATCTTCGGGAATATTTTTTCAGATATTCGACAACCAGGAAATCCTCAGACTTGTACATCAGATATCTTCTGTCCTTGATACCAAATAAACCGTCGGCTAACCAGGAATTTTCTCGACGTATAGTTGTCGAATAGGAAACGTTTTAATTTGTAACCAAGGTCGAATACCTGACATCCATCTGTTAGATGTTTTTATCGAATATCCAACCATCATATGTCGGTTCTGACGATTTGTGTATACTTCAAATAGTTGACATTGTCTATGTTCCTTTGACAAATATGCGATGGATCCGATGACATTTTTCATTGGACAGGAGACAGATATCTGACACTAGTTCATTGATGAGGGCCGACGAATATTCGACACTTGTTAAATGTACATCGAATATCTAATGGGTTATTATAATTTAAAAATAATGGAGGATTCTCCAAGGAATGCTCGTTAACTTTAACAAGGTATTTTCCTTTTTAGGTTTTGGAAATTTTGATTTCAAACTAACTCATTCTAGACCTTTAATGTAGATGTAACCCAATTACTCAAATTATGGTTCATGCAGCAAAAAAAGGAGAATGTGTAATTTTCATGTGTTTCAATTCAAGAATTCGCTCAAATGAAATAATGTACATGGGATGTGAGCTTCAACGATGTTGTGCCAAAAGAGGATTGGCATGTAATCTACATAGAATTGCAGTAAAATCCTTTTCTAGCACAACATTATTGAACCTCGCATCCCATGTACATTATTTCATTTGAGCGAATTCTTGAATTGAAACACATGACAATTACACATTCTCCAATTTTTCCTACCTGAACCATAATATGAGTAATTGGGCTACATCTACATTAAAGGTATAGACTGAGTTAGTTTGAAATGAAATTTTCTAGAACTTCAAAAGGCAAATACCTTGTTAACGTTAGTGACCATTCCTTGGAGCCTCCTCCATTTTCCCAAAATTCATCTTGAAAACCAGGTAATAATGAATAGATAGAGAGGACAAGTATCTCTAATTCTAAGAAATATGATACAAATGACAATCTATAAAAGGGATAAGACACAGGTTTCTCAAATAATAAGAACCGCCAAACAAATTCCTAATAACAACAACGAAAAATTGAATGCTAAATGTAATGTTACCTTTTTGAGATATTTTATTTCGATAGTTGTTCCTCTTCAACATCAAAATCGATACAGATTGTCCTGCACATATTCATGATACCAATGAGGCAAACTTAGCTTAAATTTGACCAATTATTAAATTTAATTGTGCCAATAGATAATAATTAAAAAAACTTGAGTTCATGAATACCTGAATAATTGCCTCTTGGTTTCGAGAATAAATTGTTGGTGTAGTTTAATCTTGGAGCAAACCTCCCTCCACTCGACGAAGCAACAACGAAGTCAAAATTGATCTTGTTGTTGCTCTGTTCGATCTAAGAGTTTTACTGCAAGATTTTCCAAATATTAATTTATTCTCTACTGAACAGGGCCAACCACGTGAAGGTGGAAGCACTCATGGCCCCTCCCCCCCTCACATCACTCTCAATTCCCTAGTACCCAATCCATCTACTAGGAAATATTTGAAAGAAAGATATTAAGATGTGTCATAAATAAATAAATAAATAAATATATATATATATATATATATATATATATATATATATATATATATATATATAATCATTCATTCATTCATTCATAGAGTTTGAAAAATATTTGATCTCAGTATGATTTATAATAAACTGTATGCTATACATAATCTGAAATGAGGTCGTTCTTATTAGATTACAAGTACAATCAATTATTATTTTGTTTCTTGCAATTTTTCATGTATGAAGCAAGGACACCACTGATCTAGATTTATGAAAGAATTCAAGAGAATACACACATAACCATAAATACAAATATGAAATAGAAATAATACTCAATTTCATTAATATCAAAGAACTGAAATTTGTTTACAGACATAATGGAAATAAACTAGCTAGGGTGTTGCTAGCTTATCTCTAAGAAGAGATGTGGTGGCTACAAGCCTCTGAATTGTGTTACAATGAGGCTTGAGGGCCTATTGTTATTGATAAACAATGGAAAACCCTAAACATCCAAAAACCTAACCCTAGAAGACGAAATGCCAAAACTATGGGCCCTGTTTGGGTAAATTGGTACATCAACTTCTCGGGGATGTAACTTTGGCATACGATCTTCATTTGATGTGAACCATACCTCGTTAGAAAGATATATCTGAGGAATACAACTTATGATGTGAGAAATATCTATCTATACACCCATGTTGCTCCCTCTTTTCCCAAAAATTGTCGTTGAGGGCCTCAAAATGGCTCTGGAAGTTCGCGACCCAAAAAACTACTAAAAATAGTATGATGTGCTACAGTTAAGCAAACTGAAAAACTCAAAGAAACAATGGTGAGGCTCTAAGTGGAATAGGTGGGTGGCCACCAATAACCACCTGGATCATTTCTCCCCCCTTAGAAAGCAATGGTCCGCATTGTGTTGAGTTCCTCCATGAGAAGAGGAAACTTTTGCTGAACTTGGTCCCTGGTGAACCACTTTCCTTGGTGCAAGAGTTGGCCAGCCTGGACAACCAAATACAGTTGGATAGATTCTATTGGCGAGAGTTCTTGATTTGCATGTCCATGATAAAATCTGTGGTGGTCTATTCCAAGCAGTCTAGGTTTAACCTTGTTGGTGTGAGTTGTTCTGCAATGTCAGAGGTGTCCAGTAGAGGTGGGAAGCAGGGTCGAAGACAGTCCACATTGAATACTAGGTGTAGACCAAGGAATGGTGGAATATTGAGCTTGAAGTCATTGGTCCCTATACCCTTGTTGATGGTGTACAACCGATATCATAGCGGGAAAATCTTGTGGTGGGGTCCAGTGAGCTGCTCCTTCTACAAATGTAGCCACACATTGTCGCCCACCTGGAAGTTGTGTGGCACCCGATGTTGATCATGTAGTTTCTTGTACTAAGAATTTTCTCTGTTCAATATGTCATGAAACTGTTGTCAGATGTGCTGAATGTGCTCAATGAAGTTGTTCACTTTATCGACTTGAAACAGGACATGAGCCAAATCGGCCTGAGTAGCCGCAAATGACATAACTACATCAATGGGACATAATGGCTAGAATACCAAGCTCACCTGAAAGGGGATGTGGCCAGTTGAGCTATGGAGAGCCCAATTATAATTGTTTTGTACATAGGGAAGGCTCTCATCCCATGTGTGTGGATGCTTTTAATTTTACATGCACAAAATGTGTACAATCATCCTATTGACAACCTTTGTCTGGCCATCAGTTTGGGGATGGAAAGCTCTGGACTTGGTGAGCTTTGTGTCTAGCATTGACTAGAGGCTAGACCAAAATGTGACGAGGAGCCTATTGTCCCAATCTAAGAGATAGACTGTGGGATACCAAAGTGCACCCACACTCATTCAAAGAAGAGTTTAGCAGTGGCTTTTGTTGTGATATTCTTCTTGCAGACCGCCATAATGGCCATCTTTGAGAATCTTTCGAAGACCATGAAAACATAGTCGTTTCCATGCTTAGTATAAGGAAGGCCCGACATGTAATCCATGGAGATGGATTCCAGAGGTCGAATAGGGGTAGGTAGCGAAGTATAAAGGCCTTGCTTCTTGATGGTTGATTTGGAAATGACGCACGAAATGTAGGATATGATGTACTTTCCGACATCCTGTCGAAGGTTCAACCAATAGAAATACTTCTACAGTACAGCCACTATTTTCTTGACCCCAAAATTCCCAGCATCTTGACTGTAGTGCGCTTCCTAAATCATCTTGGAATGCTTGCTTGAAGGAACACAAATATGTACCAGGTGACACAACAGTGCATCTTGGAGCTGAAAATTTGAAACTTGCGTACCCTCCAAGAGTGTGTTGTATGTATGACCAAATTCTGGGTTGCCCTTGTAGAGAAGTGGCCAATAAGAAGTCTCATGCCCACAAGAGTTGAGAACGGTGGTTAGAGCCACGATCAGTGGTCGACTGAGGCAGTCGGCATCATTATTGGTGATGCCCTTCTTCTACTTGATGTTAAAATGAAATTGTTGCACATATGTGGACCACTTTTGATGGAAATCGTTTTGCAACTTCTTTAGTGTCTATATGAACTGTAGGGGTCGATGGTATATGTGCATGACCGTTTAGTTCTCCAAAATGTAATGCTTCCATTGTTGGCAAGCCTGGAATACATTTCTTTGTCATAAGTTGGATACTTGCGGACTATGTCAGACAGTTTCTTACTGTGATATCCCACTGGATGCCCTCTGTTGAGTAGGAACTACCCCAATAGCATAGTCAAAGGCATATGTCTCGATCTCAAATGGTTGTTGTAAGTCTGGTAATATAATCACTGGGGCAAAGAAGAGGTGATGTTTCAATTCTACGAATGCCTTTCGTTGATATTACGACCAAAATAGTTTTGCTTTCACTCCTCCCTTGGTGACTTGACTCAAGGGCCAAGTGATATCAGAGAATCCCAACATGAACCTGTGGTAGAAATTAGCAAGACCAAGAAATCTGTGAAGCTCTGTTAGAGTGGTTGGGGCTGGCCAATCCCAAATGACTTGGATCTTGGTTGGATCCACATATACCCCTCATTCATCAACAATGTATCCTAAATACTGAACCTAGGTCATTCTAAAAGTGCGATTCTCCAAATTGGCATACAACTTGTGTTGCTGCAATGTTTGAAGGACCTGTCAGATGTGGTGGAGGTGCTCTTCCTAAGTGTGGCTAAAGATCACGATGTCATCCAAGTACACTACTAAAAATGAGTTGGTGAATGGCCACAAGATGTCATCCATCAGCCTCATAAAGGTTGCGAGAGAATTCATCAACCCAAAAGGAATGACCAGCCATTCAAAATGGCCCTCCTTGGTTTTGAAGGCAGTCTTCCACACATTAGAGGGTTCGATTAGTACCTGGTGATACCAAGACTTCAAGTCAATCTAGCTGAAATATTTTTCCCCTTTGAGTTGGTCCAGAAGGTCATCAATCCATGGGATCGGGTACCTATTCTAGACAGTGACCTTGATCAGCACTCGATAGTCAATACAAAGTCTCCAAGTCCCATCCTTCTTCTGCACCAACACGATCGGGCTCCCATAGAGCGATGAACTCGGTCGGATGTGACCTTTGTGCAGCAAATCCTGAATCTATCTGTTGATTTAATCATTCTCCAGAATAGAGCATTGATAGATCAATCCATTGGGCAACGATGCACCTAGGGTCAGATCGATTGGGTGCTTGATCTGATAATGCAAAGGCACCCCTACGGGTGAGGTGAAGATGTCCCCGCACTCCTCGACGACCTTGTCCATTTGTTGTTGTCATGTAGAAAAACCTTCTTTGGAGGTCATGGCCACAATATTCTTCTTGCCTTGGGAGCAGATCATCAGGAAAACTAATTTCATTTTTTTGGAAATGAGCTTACTGCATTGTTTTGTAGTAACTAAAGAGATAGTGGTAGGCGGTGGTACCTCTGGTATCCTATAAAACTTATTTCCCAAAGTAACAATAACAGCGTGAGGTCGGGACTCATACACAACATGTCGCTTCCACAAGTATGGTTGGCTTAATAATACATCACAAACATCAAGAGGATAAATGTCACATAATAACTCATTCGTTAAGGGATTGATGTTGTAGAGGAGGCGACACTGTTGGTTTACACATAGATCCCATCCTTGGTGAAGCCACTCGATTTTGTATGGTTGTGGGTGTGTTGTGGTCGACAAGCCCAATGGCTTCACGACGTCTAATAAAATGAGGTTCTTTTGGCTCCCACTATTGACAATGAACTATAGTAGGGAACCCTTTACCCACATCTAGGAGTGGAAGAGACACTTCTCCTCCTCTAGATATTCGAGTTCCTCCTTTTGGAACTTCGTAATAGCAACAATGGCATTGGGATTCACATCAATAATCTGCCTCCCTTTGTCATTCCGCTTGTCAGGTTCTAATTTAGAGTCGAAGCATACATCTGATTCAGAAGCCCTCATCTCGGCCACCAGTGACTGCTTGCCCTGACACTCACTTGTGTTGTGAGTGGAGCTCTTATGGAACTCACAAAATTTTCCCGTGTCCTTCTTTGGCTTTGCATTGTTTTTCTTTTCTTACATATTCGGTAGGTTATCTTGGGTTTCCATGCCTTGGATTTTTCCTTTGTTATGTGGTTTGGGGGCACCTTTCCCTTGCTTTTGATTTGCACATCCAAAGTCTCATTTCTTTTGTTTGAATTTCTGCTCAATATTGGCAGCATATCAGTATGTCATACCAAGGGAGGAGATGTTCAGGAACTCCATTTCCTCCTAAATGTATCTGTGCAGAAAATTGTGGTACTTCAACACCAAATGTTTCTCTGAATATTTGATACCCAACTTTGTGTGCAGTGTATGGAACAGATTCATCAGCTCATGCACATCCTTATCCCTTTGTTGCCGCAATGTCATCCATTGTATGTACTTTTCCTCATAGCTTCCCATGGGATAACATTTTTCCTTGATGGTTTCTTGGAAAGAATTCCAATTGGGTACGACTGAGAACATAGAGGGTTCCCCCTCGCCGTTTTTCTCATAGTAGGTTTCCCACTAGCCATGAAATGATAAATATCCTTCTAATAGATTTAACCATCTATCTGTGATGTCTGCATATATTTGACCCTCAAATATGGGAATGTCAAAGTTTACTTGTACCTTAAAAGGACTTGCGCTTCTAGATTTTATACTAGATGCAGATGTGCCACCGGTGGGCAGTCGTTGAAGGATATGGGCAAAGTTATCCATCATCATGTTCCTTTGTTTTTAGAGGGCCTTCTTGAGAAATATTTTGATAGGATCTCTTTCTCCCTCATATTTCTTTTTGTCCCCCATGGGTGGTCGTTGGGGTTTGGGAGGATGATCTTGCAAAAGTTCCACCAGATCAAGCCCTAACTCCTTATACCCCGACCTCGTTGGGGACATGCAAAGAAGGATCGAGAAAGAGAAGACAACTCTAATACCACTGATCTAGATTTATGTAGGAATACAATAGAATACACATATAACCATAAATACAAATATGTAGAGGAAATAATACTTCATTTCATTAATATCAAAGAACTGAAATTTGTTTACAAACATAATGGAAATAAACTAGCTAGGGTGTTGATAACTTATCTCTAAGAAGATATGTGGTGACTACAGGCCTCTGAATTGTGTTACAATGAGGCTCAAGGGCCAATTATTATTGAGAAACAATAAAAAACCATAAACATCTAAAAACCTATCCCTAGGAGATGAAGCGCCAAAATTATGGAAATTGGTACATCAACTTCCTAGGGATGTAACTTTGACATACGATATTTTTTTTACGTGCACATTTCTTTGTTATAAATATCTATCCAATGGACTAATTTTTCTCCCAGTTTTCCCAGAAAAACATCGTTTAGGGCCTCAAAACAGCCTTGGTAGTTCGAGACCCGAAAAACTACTAAAAATACTAAGTTGTGCTAGAATTAAGGAAACTGAAAATTTGAAAGAAACATTGGTGGGGCCCCAAGTGGAATATGTGGGTGGCCACCAATATCCACCTCGATAATTCCTCCCCCCTTACGAAGAAATGGTCCCCATTGCATTGAGTTCTTCCATGAGATTAGGAAACTTGTGCTGAACTTGGTCCCTGGTGAATCACTTGCCTTGGAGTAGGCATTGGCCAGCTTTGACAACCCAATATAGTTGGATCTTCTGTTGGTGAGTGTTCTTGATTTGCATGTCAATGATACAATCTATGGTGGCCTATACCATGCAATTTGGGTTTAACTCTGCTAGTGTGACTTGTTCTGCAATGTTGGAGGTGTCCAGTAGAGATGGGAAGTAGGGCCGAAGGTGGTCCACATTGAATACTGGGTGCAAAATAAAGGAATGGTGGAATACTGAGCTCAAAGGAATTTTTCCATATAGCCTTGGTGATGGTGTACGACCCATATTGGAGTGGGTGAAGCTTGCGGTGGGGTCTAGTGAGGCGCTCCTTCTGCAAATGTAGCCACACTTTGTTGCCCACCTAGAATTTGTGTGGCACCCAATGTTGATCATGTCGTTGCTTATACTTAGCATTGGCTTTGTCCAACATGTCATGAAGCTGTTGGCAGATGCCCTGAATGTACTCAATGAAGTTATTCTCTTTGTCAGCTTCAGAGAGGACATGAGCTGAATCAGCTTGAGCATTCACAAATGGCATCGATACATCAATGGGACATAGTGGCTGGAATCCCAAGTCCACCTTAAAGGGGCTATGGCTAGTTGAGCTATGGAGATCTTGGTTATAACTATGTTGTACATAGGGAAGGCTCTCATCCCATGTGTATGGATGCTTTTAATTTTACATGCACAAAATGTGTACAATCATCTTGTTGACAACCTTGTTGGCCATCAGTTGGGGATTGAAAGTTGTGGAATTGGTGAGCTTGGTGTCTAGCATTGACCAGAGGCTGGACCAAAATGTGTTGAAGAACCTACTGTCCCGATCTGAGATGATAAACTATGGGATCCCAAAGTGCACCCACACTCGTTCAATGAATATTTTAGCAGTGGCTTCTGCTGTGATATTATTCTTGCAGGCTTCCATAATGGCCATCTTCGAGAATCTGCCGACAACCACGAAAACACAGTCATTTCCATGATTAGTTGAAGGAAGGCCTGACATATAATCCATGGAGATGGATTCCCAAGGTCGACTAGGGGTAGGTAGTGGAGTATAGAGGCCTTCCTTCTTGATGGTCTCCAAGTCCCTTCCTTCTTCTCCACCAACACGATCGGGCTCCCACAGGGCGATGAACTCGGTTGGATGTGACCTTTGTGCAAAAAATCCTGAATCTGTTTCTTGATTTAATCATTCTCCATAATAGAGCATTGATAGATCAATCCATTGGGCAATGATGCACCTGGGGTCAGATCGATGGGGTGCTTGATCTGATAATGTAGAGGCACCCCTATGGGTGAGGTGAAGATGTCTCCGTACTCCTCCACAACCTTGTCCATTTGTTGTTGTCGTGTAGAAAAAATTCTCTGGAGCTCATGGCCACAATATTATTCTTTCCTTGGGAGCGGATCATTAGGAAAACTAATTTCCCAGTTTTGGAAATGAGCTTACTGCATTGTTTTGTAGTAACTAAAGAGATAGTGGCAGGTGGTGGTACCTATGGTATCCTATAAAACTCATTGCCCAAAGTAACAATAACAGTGTGAGGTCGGGACTCATACACAACATGTCGCTTCCAAAAGTATGGTTGGCCTAATAATACATCACAAACAACAAGAGGAGAAATGTCACATAATACCTCATTCGTTAAGGGATTGATGCTGTAGAGGAGGCGACATTGTTGGTTTACGCGTATATCCCATCCTTGGTGAAGCCACCAGATTTTGTATGGTTGGGGTTGTGTTGTGGTTGGAAAGCCCAACTGCTTCACGACATCTACTGAAATGAGGTTCTTTTTTCTCCCACTATTGACAATGAACTATAGCAGGGAACCCTTTACCCACATCTAGGAGTGGAAGAGACGCTTCTCCTCCTCTAGATCTTCGAGTTCCTCCTTCTAAAACTTCGCAATAGCAACAGTGGCATTGGGATTCACATCAATAATCCGCCTCCCTTTTTCATTCCCCTTGTCAGGTTATAATTTAGAGTCGAAGCATGCATTTGATTCAGAAGCCCTCATCTCGGAAACCAGTGACTGCTTGCCCTGACACTCACTACTGTTGTGAGTGGAGCTCTTATGGAACTCACAACATTTTCTCGTGTCCTTCTTCAGCTTTGTAGTGTTTTTCTTTGCTTGCAGCTTCGACAGGTTGTCTTGGGTTGACATGCCTTGGATTTTTCCTTTGTTATGCGGTTTGGGGGCACCTTTCCCTTGCTTTTGATTCGCACATCCAAAGTCTCATTTCTTCTGTTTGAATTTCTGCTCAATATTGGCAGCATATCAGTATGCCATACCAAGAGAGGAGATGTTGAAGAAATCCATTTCCTCCTGAATTTATCTATGTAGACAATTGCGGTACTTCAACATCAAATGTTTCTCCAAATATTTGATACCCAACTTTGTGCGTAGTGTATGGAATAGATTCATCAGCTCATGCAAATCTTGATCCCTTTGTTGCCGCAATGTCATCCATTGTATGTACTTGTCATCATAGCTCCCCATGGAATAATATTTTTTCTTGATGGCTTCTTGGAAAGAGTTCCAATTGGGTATGGCTGAGAACCGAGAGGGTTCCCCCTCGCCCTTTTTCTCATAGTAGGTTTCCCACTAGTCATGAACTGATAAATACCCTTCTAATAGATTCAACCATCTATCTACGACGTCTGCATCTATTTGACCCTCAAATATGGGAATGTCAAAGTTTACTTGTACCTTAAAAGGACTCGCGCCTCTAGATTTTATAACAGATGCAGATGCGCCGTCGGTGGGCAGTCGTTGAAGGATATGGGCAAAGTTATCCATCATCACGTTCCTTTTTTTTTATAGGGCCTTCTTGAGAAATTTTTTGATAGGATCTCTTACCCCCTCATCTTTCTTTTTGTCCCCCATGGGTGGTTTTCGGGGTTTGCGAGGATGATCTTGCAAAGGTTCCACCAGATCAAGCCCTAACTCCTTATACTCTGACCTCGTTGGGGACATGTAAAGAAGGATCGAGAAATAGAAGACCACTCTGATACCACTGATCCAAATTTATGTAGGAATGCAATAGAATACACATATAAACATAAATACAAAGATGCAGAGGAAATAATACTTCATTTCATTAATATCAAAGAACTGAAATTTGTTTACAAACATAATGGAAATAAACTAGCTAAGGCGCTAGTAACTTATCTCTAAGAAGATGTGTGGTGGCTACAGGCCTCTGAATTGTGTTACAATGAGGCTCAAGGGCCAATTTATTATTGAAAAACAATCGAAAACCATAAACATCCAAAAACATAACCCTAGGAGATGAAGCACCAAAATTATGGAAATTGGTACATCAACTTCCTGGGGATGTAAATTTGACATACGATATATTTTTGACACGCACGTTTATTCGTTATAAATATCTATCCAATGGACTAATTTTTCTCCTATTTTTCCCAAAAAAACATCGTTTAGGGCCTCAACACAACCCTCGTAGTTCGGGACCTGAAAAAATACTAAAAATAGTAAGTTGTGCTAGAATTAAGGAAACTGAAAAATTGAAAGAAACAATGGTGAGGCCCCAAGTGGAATATGTGGGTGGCCACCAATATCCACCTCAATCATTCCTCCCCCCTTAGGAAGCAATAGTCCCCATTGCGTTGAGTTCCTCCATGATATGAGGAAACTTGTGCTGAACTTGGTCCTTGGTGAATCACTTGCCTTGGTGTAGGCATTGGCCAGCTTTGACAACCCAATATAGTTGGATCTTCTGCTGGCGAGTGTTCTTGATTTCCATGTCAATGATACAATCTGTGGTGGCCTATACCATGCAATCTGGGTTTAACTCTATTGGTGTGATTTGTTCTGCGATGTCGGAGGTGTCCATTAGAGGTGGGAAGTAGGGTTGAAGGCGGTCCACATTGAATATTGGGTGCAGACTAAAGGAATGGTGGAATACTAAGCTCGAAGGCATTTTTCCCTATAGCCTTGGTGATGGTGTATGACCCATATTCGAGTGGGCGAAGCTTGTGGTGGGGTCTAGTGAGGCCCTCCTTCTGCAAATGTAGCCACACTTTGTTGCCCACCTAGAATTTGTGTGGCACCCAATGTTGATCATGTCATTGCTTGTACTTAGCATTGGCTTTGTCCAATATGTCATGACGATATTGGCAGATGCGTTGAATATGCTCAATGAATTTATTCACTTTGTTAGCTTCAGAGAGGACATGAGCTAAATCAGCTTGAGTAGCCGCAAATGGCATCGATATGTCAATGGGACATAATGGCTGGAATCCCAAGCCCACCTTAAAGGGGCTATGGCTAGTTGATAAATGGAGAGCTCAGTTCTAACTATGTTGTAAATAGAGAAGGCTCTCATCCCATGTGCGTGGATTCTTTGAATTGTACATGCGCAAAGATGCCCTTCTTGTAGTTGATGTTAAAATGAAAGTGTTGCAGATATGTGGACCACTTCTAATGGCGACCGTTCTACAAATTCCCTTCTGTTTGTATGAACTACAAGGGTTTGTGGTCTATGGGGATGACCATCTCCTTCCCCAAAATGTAATGCTTCCATTTTTAGTAAGCTTGCACAATGAAATACATTTCTTTGTCATAAGTGGGATATTTGTGGACTATGCCAGACAATATCTCACTATGATATGCCACTAATGCCCCTGTTGAGTAAGAACTAACCCAGTAGCATAGTCAAAGGCATCTTTCTTGATCTAAAATAGTTTTTTTAAGTCTGGTAATACAAGAACTGGGGTAGAGCAGAGGCGATGTTTCAATTCTACGAACGCCTTCTATTGAGATTCTGACAAAAATAAATTTTCTTTCGCTCCTCCCTTGGTGACTTCACTCAAGGGTCAAGTGATATGAGAGAATCCCAGCATGAACTTGTGGTATAAATTACCAAGATCCAGAAAGATTCAAAGCTCTGTTAGAGTGGTTGGGGCTGGCAAAGCCCGAATGAGTTGGATCTTGGTTGGATCCACATGTACCCCCCATTCATTAATAATGTATCCTAGATACTGAACCTAATTCATGCCAAAAGTGCACTTCTCCAAATTGTCACAAAACTTTTTTTGCTGCAATGTTTGGAGGACTTGTCGAATGTGGTGGAGGTGCTCTTCCTAAGTCTGGTTGAAGATCAGGATGTCATCCAAGTACACTACTACAAATGAGTTGGTGAATGGCCACAAGATGTAATCCATCAGCCTCATAGAGGTTGCAGGAGTATTCAACAACCCAAAAGGCATGACCAACAATTCAAAAAGGCCCTCCTTGGCTTTAAATATGACTCCACACATCAGAGGGTTCGATTGGTACCTGGTGATGCCCAGACTTCAAGTCAATATTGCTGAAATATTTTTCCCCTTTGAGTTGGTCCAGAAGGTCATCAATCTGTGGGATCGGGTATCTATTCCAGACAGTGACCTTGTTCAGTGCTCGATAGTCAATATAGATTTTTCAAGTCCCATCCTTATTCTGCACCAACACGATCAGGCTCCCACAAGGTGATGGACTCCGCCGGATGTGACCTTTATGCACCAGCTCCTGAATCTGCCTCTTGATTTCACCATTCTCTAGAACAGAGCACACTTGGGGTTAGATCGATGGGGTGCTTGACCTGAAAGTGCAGAGGCACCCCTGTGGGTGAGGTGAAGATTGCCCCATCCTCCTCTACGACCTTCTCCATTTGTTCTTGTCCTGTGGAGGAGCTTTGTCTGGAGGTCGTGGCTAAATTATTCTTCTTTCCTTGGGAGCAGATCACCAGGAAAACAAATTTTTGATTTTTGGAAATGAAATTACTGCATTTTTTTTGCAGTAACCAAAGAGATAGCGGCAGGCGGTGGTACCTTTGGTATCCTATACAACTTATTGCCCAAAGTAACAATAATAGAGTGAAGTCGGGATTCATACATAGAATATCTCTTCCACAAGTATGGTTAGCCTAATAATATATCACAAACATCAAGAGGAGAAATGTCACATAATACCTCATCCGTGAAGGGCTTGAAGCTGTAGGGGAGGTGGCACTACTAGCTGACGCGTAAATTTTGTCCTTGGTGAAGCCACTCGATGGTGTATTTTTGTGGGTGTGCTGTGGTTAGCAAGCCCAACCGCTTCATGACCTCTGCTGAAATGAGGTTTTTTTGGCTCCCGCTCTCGAAAATGAACTATAGCAGGGAACCCTTTACCCACATATGGGAGTGGAAGAGATGCTCCTCCTCCTTTGGATCTTCCAGTTCGTCCTTCTATATCTTCATAGTAGCAATGGTGGCATTAGGCTCCACATCAATAATATTCTTCCCCATTTCATTCCCATTTTTAGGTTCTGATTCAAATTTAGAGCATGCATTTGATTCAGAAGCCCTCATCTCAGCCATTAGTGACTGCTTGGCTCGACACTCACTAGTGTTGTGAGTGGAGCTCTTATGGAACTCACATCACTTTCTCATGTCCTTCTTCGACTTCGAGATGTTTTTCTTTGATTGTGGCTTTGGAAGGTTGTCTTGGGCCACAATTCCTTGGCTTTGTCCTTTTTTCTATTGTTTTGAGGCACCCTTCCTTTCCTTTTGATTTGAAGATCCAAATTCTCTTTTCTTCTGTTTGAATTTTTGGTCAATATTGGCAGCATATCGATATGTTGTACCAAGCGAGGAGATGTCGAGGATCTCCATTTCCTCCTGAATGTATCTGTGGAGATAACTACAATACTTCAATACCAACTTTTTCTTCAAATCTTTGACACCCAACTTTGTGCGCGGGGTATGGAACATATTCGTCAACTCATGCACATCTTGATCCCTTTGCTACCGCAACATTGTCCATTGTATGTACTTGTCCTCATAGCTCCCCATGAGATAATATTGTTCCTTTATGGAATATCATAAATAATTCCAAGTGGGTACGGACAAGAATAGAGAGGGTTCCCCCTGTTCCTTTTTCTCACTGTAGGTTTTCCATCAATCCTTGACATGGGGGGTAGCTTTAAGGAGTGCAAAAATAATCTTCTCTCTGTCGGAAAAGTCATGAACTGATAAATTTCCTTCTAATAGATTCAAACATCTATCTATGGCATATTCATCTATTTGACCCTCAAATATGGTAATGTCAAAGTTTACTTGTACCTTAAAAGGAGTTGCGCCTCTAGAGTGGCTGCCAGATGCAGATGCGCTGCCGGTGGGCAGTCATTGAAGGATATGGGAAAATTTAACCATCATCACGTTCCATTGTTTTTCAAGGGCATCCTTGAGAAATATTTTGATAGGATCTCCTCCTCCCTCATATTTATTTTCTTCCCCTATGGGCAGTCGTCTGGGTTTGCGATGATGATCTTGCAAATATTCCACCAGATCGAGTCCTAACTCCTTATACCTCAACCTCGTTGGGGACATGCAAAGAAGGATCGAGAAAGAGAAAATCGTTATGATACCAATGATCCATATTTATGCAAGAATGCAATAGAATACACATATAACCATAAATACAAAGATGCGGTGGAAATAGTACTTCATTTCATTAATATCAAAGAACTAAAATTTGTTTACACACAGAATGTAAATAAACTAGATAGGGTGCTGGTAGCTTATCTCTAAGAAGAGTTGTGGTTGATAAAGGTCTCTGAACTGTGTTACAATGAGGCTTAAGGGCCTATTTATTATTGAGAAATAATGGTAAACCATAAACATCCAAAAACTTAACCTTAGGAGATGAAGCGCCATAACTATGGGCCTCGTTAGGGGAAATTGGTACATCAACTTCCCGAGGACGTAACTTTGGCATACAATCTTCTTTTGAAGCACACCATACCTCGTTAGAAAGATCTATATCAGAAATAAAACTTTTGATGTGATAAATATCAGTCCATGGACCCATGTTGCTCCTGATTTTCCCAAAAAAACATCGTTTAGGGCCTAAAAATGACTCCAGAAGTTCAGGACCCGAAAAACTACTAAAAATAGTAAGTTGTGTTACAATTAAGGAAAATGAAAAACTGAAAGAAAAAATGGTGGGGCCTCAAGTGGAATAGGTGGTTGGCCACCAATATCCACCTGGATCATTCCTCCCCCCTTAGGAAGAAATGCTCCCCATTGCGTTGAGTTCCTCCATGAGATGAGGAAACTCCTGCTGAACTTGGTCCCTAGTGAACCACCTGCCTTGGTGCAGGAGTTGGCTAGCTTTGACAACCCGATACAATTGGATCTTCTACTGGCAAGTGTTATTGATTTTCATGTACATGATACAATCTATGGTCACCTATTCCATGCAGTCTGGGTTTAACTCTGTTGGTGTGAGCTGTTCTACAATGTCAGAGGTGTCCAGTAGAGGTGGGAAGTAGGGTTGAAGGTGGTCCACATTGAATACTAGGTGTAGATCAAGGGATGGTGGAATACTGAGCTCGAAGGCATTGGTCCCTACAACCTTGGTGATGGTTTATGACCCATATCAGAGTGGGTGAAGCTTGCGGTGTGGTCCAGTGGGACTCTTCTTCTACAAATGTAGCCACATTTTTTCGCCCACCTAAAAGTTGTGTGGCACTTGATGTTGATCAAGTCATTGCTTATACTTAAGATTGGCTCTCTCCAATATGTCATGAACCTTTTAGTGAATGTGCTAAATGTGCTCAATGAAGTTGTTTGCTTTGTCAACTTGAGATAGGACATGAGCTGAATTAGCATGAGTATCCACAAATGGTATGGCTACATCAATGGTACATAATGGATGGAATCCCAAGCCCACCTGAAAGGGGTTGTGGCTAGTTGAGCTGTGGAGAGCTTGGTTATAACTGTGTTGTAAATAGGGAAGACTCGCATCCCATGTGCATGGATTCTTTGAATTGTACATGTTCAAAATGTGGACAATCATCTTGTTGACAACCTTTCTCTAGCCATTGGTTTGGGGATGGAAATTTGTGCACTTGGTGAGCTTCGTGTCTGAAATTGACAAGAGGCTAGACCAAAATGTGCTCAGGAACCTATTGTCCCAATCTAAGATGATAGACTTTGGGATCCAAAAGTGCACCCACACTTGTTCAAAGAAGAGTTTAGCAGTGGCTTCTACTGTGATATTGTTCTTTCAAGCCACCATAATCGCCATCTTTGAGAATTTGTTGATGACCATGAAAACACAGTTGTTTCCATTCTTAATAGAAGGAAGGCTCAACATGTAATCCATAGAGATATATTCCCAAGGTTGACTAGGGGTAGGTAGTGGAGTATAGAGGCCTTGCTTCTTGATGGTTGGTTTGGCAATGGCAAAATCAGTGTAGGATCTCATGTACTTCCTGACATCCTGTCGAAGGGTCGGCCAATAGAAATACTTCTGCAATACTGCCACTGTTTTATCAACCTAGAAATGCCCAATGACTCACCTATAGTGTGCTTCCAAAATCATCTTGGAACGCTCACTTGAAGGAACACAAATATGTCCTAGGTGACATAACAGTGCATCCTAAAGGTGAAAATATGGAACTTGGATACCCTCCAAGAGTTTCTTGTATGTATGACTGAATTTTGGGTTGCTCTTGTAAAGAAGCAACCAATCAGAAGTCTCGTCCCCACAAGAGTTGAAAATTTTGGTTAGCACTATGATCGGTGGTCGACTGAGGCTGTCTGCAACATTATTGGTGATGCCCTTATTGTACTTGATGTTCAAATGAAACTTTTGCAGATATGTGGACCACTTCTGATGGAGATCGTTCTGCAGCTTCCCTTGTGTATGTATGAATTGGAGGGGTCGGTGGTCTATGTGGATGACCGTTTCCTTCTCCAAAATGTAATGCTTCCATTTTTGGAAAGCCTGCACAATGGAATACATTTCTTTGTCATAAGTGGGATACTTGTGAACTGTGTCGGACAATGTCTCACTGTGATATGCCACTGGATTCCCCTATTGAGTAAGAACTACCCCAATAGCATAGTGAGAGGCATCTGTATTGATCTCAAATGGTTGTTGTAATTCTAGTAATGTCAGCACTGGGGAAGAGCAGAGGAGGTCTTTCAATTCTATGACTGCCTTCTGTTGAGATTCCTACAGAAATAATTTTTCTTTCGCTCCTCCCTTGGTGACTTGACTCAAGGGCCAAGTGATATGAGAGAATCCCAACATGAACCTACGGTAGAAATTAGCAAGACCGAAAAAGTTGTGAAGCTCTGTTAGAGTGGTTGGGGCTAGCTAATCCCCAATGTCTTGGATATTGGTTGGATCCACATGTACCCTCGTTCATCAACTATGTATCCCAAATACTGAACCTGGGTCATGCCAAAAGTGTGCTTCTCCAAATTGGCACACAACTTGTGTCATTGTAGTGTTTGGAGGACCTGTCGGATGTGGTGGAGGTGCTCTTCCCAAGTATGGCTGAAGATCCGGATCTCATCCAAGTACACTAATACAAATGAGTTGGTGAATGGCCGCAATATTTCTTACATCAACCTCATAAAGGTTGTGGGAGCATTTGTCAACCCGAAAGGCATGACCAACCATTCAAAAAGGCCCTCCTTGGCTTTGAAGGAAGTCTTCCACGCATCAGAGGGTTCAATTAGTACCTGGTGATACCAGAACTTCAAGTCAATATTGCTAAAATATTTCTCCCCTTTGAGTTGGTCCAGAAGGTCATCAATCTGTGGTATCTGGTACCTATTCTAGGCAATGATCTTGTTCAGCGCTCGATAGTCAATACAGAGTCTCCAAGTCCCATCCTCCTTCTGCACCAACACAATCGGGCTCCCACAAGATGATGAACGCACCCGGATGTGACCTTTATGAAACAACTCTTGAATATACCTCTTGATTTCATCATTCTCCAGAACAAAGTGTTGATAGATCGGTCCATTGGGAAATGGCGCACCTGGGGTCAGATCGATGGGGTACTTGAACTGATAGTGTAGAGGCACCCCTGTGGGGGAGGTGAAGATGTCCCCATACTCCTCCACGACCTTATCCATTTGTTGTTGTTGTGAAGAGGAGCCTTGTATGGAGGTCATGGCCATAATATTCTTCTTACCCTGGGGGCAGATCATCAGGAAAACAAATTTTCCACTTTTGGAAATGAGCTTACTACATTGTTTTGTCGTAACCAAAGAGATCGCGACATGCGGTGGTACCTCTGTTATCGTATACAACATATTTCCCAAAGTAACAATAACAGTGCAAGGTCAAGACTCATACACAACATGTTGCTTCCATAGGTATGGTTGGCCTAATAATACATCACAAACATCAAGAGGAGAAATGACACATAATACCTCATTCATGAAGGTCTTGATGCTATAGGGGAGGTGATAGTATTGGCTGACACGTAGATCCTATCCTTGGTGAAGCCACCCGATGGTTTATAGTTGTGGGTGTGTTGTGGTCAGCAAGCCCAAAAACTTCATGACCTCTGCTGAAATGAGGTCCATTGGCTCCCACTGTCGATAATGAACTGTAGTGGGGAACCCTTTGCCCACATTTGGGAGTTGAAGAGACGCTCTTCCTCCTCTGGATCTTCCAGTTCCTCCTTCTAGATCTTCACAGTAGAAATGGTGGCGTTGGGCTCCGCAATAATATGCTTCCCTTTTTCATTCTCCTTTTCAGGTTCTAATTTAGAGTCGGAGCATGCAACTGATTCAGAAACCCTCATCTTGGCCACTAGTGATTGCTTGGCTCGACACTCACTTGTGTTGTGAGTGGAGCTCTTATGGAACTCATACCACTTTCCTGTGTCCTTCGGCTTCACTGTGTTCTTATTTTCTTGTGGATTTGAGAGGTTTTCTTGGGCCACCATGCCTTGGCTTTGTCTTTTGTTTTGTGGTTTGGGGGCACCTTTCCCTTGCTTTTGATTCACACATCCAAAGTTTCATTACTTCTGTTTGAATTTCTACTCAGTATTGGCAGCATATCGATATGTCGTACCAAGCGAGGAGATGTCGAGGAACTCCATTTCCTCTTGAATGTATATGTGCAGACAACTTCAGTACTTCAACACAAAATGTTTCTCTGAATATTTGATACTCAACTTTGTGCGCAGTGTATGAAATAAATTCGTTAGCTCATCCATTGTATGAACTTGTCCTCATAGCTCCCCACAGGATAATATTGTTCCTTGATGGCATCTCAAAAAGAGTTACATGTGCGTACAACCGAAAATAGAGAGTGTTCCCCTCATCCTTTTCTCACAGTAGGTTTCCATTAGTCCTTGACATGGCAGGTGGCTTTGAGGAGTGAAAAAATAATCTTCTCCTAGTCAGAAAAGTTATGAACCAAGAAATATCCTTCTAATAGATTCAATATATATCTACATTCTCTGCATCTATTTTACCCTCAAATATGGGAATGTAAAATTTTACTTGTACCTTAAAAGGAGTTGTGCCTAGAGAGTGGCTGTCGGATGCAAATGCGCCACCAGCGGGTAGTCGTTGAAGGATATGGGAAAATTTATCCATCATCACGTTCCTTTGTTTTTAAAGGGCCTCCTCGAGCAATATTTTAATAGGATCTCCTACTGCCTTATATTTTCTTTCGTCCCGCATGGGTGACCGTCGTGGTTTGTAAGGATGATATTGCAAAAGGTTCCACCAGATCAAGCCCTAAATCCTTATACCCTGTCCTCGTTGGGGACATGCAAAGAAGGGTTGAGAAAGAGAAGATCGCTCTGATACCACTGATCTAGATTTATGAAGGAATGAAACTTAATACACATATATCCATAAATACAAATATGCAGTCGAAATAATACTTCATTTAATTAATATCAAATAACTGAAATTTGTTTACAGACAAAAATGTAAATAAACAAGATAAGGCACTGGTAGCTTCTCTCCGAGAAGAGATGTGCTGGCTACATGCCTCTAGAATGTGGTATAATGAAGCTCGAGGGCCTGTTAATGATTGATAAATAATGGAAATCCATAAACATCTAAAAACCTAACCCTAGGAGAAGAAGCACCAAAACTATTGGCACCATTTGGGTAAATTGGTACATCAAGTTCCCGGGGACGTAACTTTGGCATATGACCTCCGTTTGACACGCACCATACCTCATTAGAAAGATATTTCAGAGCAATAAAAATTTTGATGTAAGAAACATCAATCCATAGACCCATGTTTCTCTTGATTTTCCCAAAAAACGTTGTTTATGGCCTCAAAACAGGTCCAAAAGTTCGAGACTCGAAAAACTACTAAAAATAGTAAGTTGTGCTAGAATTAAGGAAACTGAAAAACTGAAAGAAACAATGGTGGTGCCCCAAGTGGAATAGGTTTATGGCCACCAATATCCACCTAGATCATTCCTCCCCCCCTTGGAAGCAATGGTCCCCATTGCGTTAGGTTCCTCCATGAGATGAGGAAACTCCTACTAAACTTGGTCCCTAGTGAACCACTTGCCTTGGTGCAGGAGTTGGCTAGCTTTGACAACTTGATGCATTTGGATATTTTGCTAGTGAGTGTTATTGATTTTCATATCCATGATACAAACTATGGTGGCCTGTTCCATGTAGTTTGGGTTTAACTCTATTGGTGTGAATTGTTCTGCAATTTCGAAGGTGTCCAGTAGAGGTGGGAAGTAGGGACAAAGGTGGTCCAAATTGTATATTGGGTGCAAACCAGGGAATGGTTGAATACCAAGCTCATAGGAATTGGTCCCTATAGCCTTGGTGATGGTGTACTACCCATATCGGAGAGGGCGAAGCTTGCAGTGGGGTCTAGTGAGGTGCTCCTTCTGCAAATGTAGCCACACTTGGTCACCCACATGGAAGCTGTGTGGCACTTGATGTTGATCATGTCATTGATTGTACTTAACATTGGATCTGTCCAATATTTCATGAACCTATTGGTGGATGTGATGGATATGCTCAATGAAGTTTTTATCTTTGTCATCTTCAAATAGGACATGAGTCGAATCGGCCTGAGTTGCTGCAAATGGCATGGCTAAGTTGCTGCAAATGGCATGGCTATGTCAATGGTAAATAGTGGTTGGAATCCAAAGCCCACCTGAAAGGGGATGTGGCCAGTTGAGCTGTGGAGAGCCCAGTTATAACTGTGTTATACATAGGGAAAGATTTCATCCCATGTGCATGGATGGTTTTAATTATACATGTGCAAAATGTGTAAAATCATCCTGTTGACAGCCTCTATCTGGCCATCAGTTTGGGGACGGAAAGCTTTGGACTTGGTCAGCTTGGTGTCTAGCATTGACTAGAGGCTGGACCAAAATGTGATGGGGAAACTGTTGTCCTGATTTGAGATGATAGACTGTGAGATCCCAAAGTTCACCCACACTCATTCAAAGAAGAGTTTAGTTGTGGCTTCTGTTGAGATATTCTTCTTGTAGGCCGCCATAATGGCCATCTTCGAGAATTTTTCGACGACCACAAAAACACAGTCATTTCCATGCTTAGTAGAAGGAATACCCGACATGTGATCCATGGAGATGGATTCCCAAGGTCGACTAGAGGGTAGGTAGCGGAGTATAGAGGCCTTGCTTCTTGATGGTCGATTTGGAAATGGTGCAAGCAATGCAGGATCTGATGTACTTCTTGACATCCTATTGAAGGTTTGGCCAATAGAAATACTTTTGAAATACTGCCACTATATTATCTTCCCAAAAATTCCCAGTGACTCGACTATATTGCACTTCCAAAATCATCTTGGAACGCTTGCTTGAAGGAACACAAATATGTCCCAGGTGACATAACAGTGCATCCTGGAGGTGAAAATTTCGAGCTTGTGTACCCTCCAAAAGTGTCTTGTATGTATGAAAAGATTTTGGGTCACTCTTGTAGATAAGCAGCCAATCAAAAGTCTCATACCGACAAGAGTTGAGAACGATGGTTAGCACCATGATCGGTGGTCGACTGAAGTCTGCAACATTATTGGTGATGCCCTTCTTGTCCTTGATGTTCAAATGAAATTGTTGCAGATATGTGGAACATTTTTGATGGCGATCATTTTGCAAATTCCCTTGTGTATGTATGAACTCTATGGGTCGGTGGTCTGTGTGGATGACCATTTCCTTCCCCAAAATGTAATGCTTCCATTGTCAGCAAGCTTGCACAATGGAATACATTTCTTTATCATAAGTGGGATACTTGCGGAATGTGTCAGACAGTGTCTTACTGTGATATGCCACTGGATGCCCTTGTTGAGTAAGAACTTCCCTAATAGCATAGTCAAAGGCATCTGTCTTGATATAAAATTTTTGTTGTAATTCTGGTAATGTGAGCACTGGGGCAGAGCATAGGAGATGTTTCAATTCTACGAATGCCTTTTGTTGAAATTTCGACCAAAATAATTTTTCTTTTTCTCCTCCTTTCGTGACATGACCCAAGGGCCAAGTGATATGGGAGAATCCCAATATGAACCTATGGTAGAAATTAGCAAGACCCAGAAAGCGGCTAAGCTCTGTTAGAGTGGTTGGGGCTGGTCAATTCTGAATGACCTAAATCTTGGTTGGATCCACATGTACCGCCCCGTTAATCAAAAATGTATCCCAAATAATGAACCTGGGTCATGCAAAAAGTGAAATTCTCCAAATTGGCACACAATTTGTGATGCCACAGTATTTGGAGTACCTGTCGGATGTGGTGGAGGTGCTCTACCCAAGTTTGGCTGAAGAACAAGATGCCATCCAAGTACACTACTACAAATGCATTGATGAATGGACGGAAGATGTTGTCGTTCAGCCTCATAAAGGTTGCAGGAGCATTCGTCAACTCGATAGTCATGACTGACCATTTGAAAAGGCCATCCTTGGCTTTGAAGGAAATCTGCCACACATCAGAGGGTTCTATTGGTACATGGTGATACACGAACTTCAAGTCAATTTTTCTGAAATATTTTGCCCCTTTGAGTTGGTCCTGAAGGTCATCAATCCATGGAATCGGGTACCTATTCCAGATAATGATCTTGTTCAGTGCTCAATAGCCAATACAGAGTCTCCAAGTCTCATCCTTCTTCTGCATCAACATGATCCCACTCCCATGGGGTGATGAACTCGGCCGAATGTGACCTTTATGTAGCATCTCTTGAATCTTCTTCTCGATTTCATTGTTCTCCAGAACAGAGTGCTGATAGATCAGTCCATTTGGCAGTGACGCGCCTAGGGTCAAATCAATGGGGTGCTTCACTTGACAGTGGAGAGGCACCCCTGTGGGTGAGGTGAAGATGTCATCGTACTCCTCCACGACGTTGTCCATTTTTTGTTGTCATGTGGAGGAGCCCTGTCTGGAGGTCGTGGCCACAATATTCTTATTGCCCTGGGGGAGGATCATAAGGAAAACAAATTTCCTAGTTTTGAAAATGAGCTTACTACATTGTTTTGCAGTAACCAAAGAGAGAGCGACAGTTGGTGGTACCTCTGGTATCCTATACAACTTATTTCCCAAAGTAACAATAATAACACAAGGCTAGGACTCATACACAGAATGTCGCTTCCATAGGTATGGTTGGCCTAATAATACATCACAAACATCAAGAGGATCAATGTCACATAATACCTCATCCGTGAAGGGCTTGATGCTATAGGGGAGGCAAAACTACTGGCTAACGCGTAGATCCCGTCATTGGTGAAGCCACCCGATGGTGTACGATTGTGGATGTGTTGTGCTCAACAAACCCAACCGCTTCATTACCTCTACTTAAATGGCATTTTTTTGGCTCCCACTGTCGACAATGAACTATAGCAGGGAACTCTTTACCCACATCTAGGAGTGGAAGAGACACTCCTCCTCCTCTGGATATTCGAGTTCCTCCTTTTCAATATTTGTAGTAGAAATGGTAGCTTTGGGCTCTGCATCAATAATCTTCTTCCCTTTGTAATTCCTCTTTTTGGATTTTGATTCAGAGTCATAGCATGCATCTGATTCAAAAGCCCTCATCTCAACCACCTTCGAATGCTTGGCCCGACACTCACTTGTGTTGTGAGTGGAGATTTTATGGAACTCACACCACTTTCTTATGTGCTTCTTCAACTTCGCGGTGTTTTTCTTTGCTTGGGGTTTTTGCAGGTTTTCTTGGGCCACCATGCCTTGGAATTTTCCTTTGTTCTGTGGTTTGGGGGCACATCTCCCTTAATTTTGATTCACACATCCAAAGTCTCGTTTCTTCTGCTTGAATTTTTGCTCAATATTGGGAACATATCGGTATGTCGTACCAAGTGAGGAGATTTTGAGAGACTCCATTTCCTCCTGAATGTATCTATGTAGAAAGCTATGGTACATCAGCACCAAATTTTTATCTGAATGTTTGATACCCAAATTTTTGCGCAGGGTATGGAATAGATTCGTCAGCTCATGCACATCTTAATCCATTTCTTGTCACAACGCCATCTATTGTATGTATTTGTCCTCATAGCTCCCCACGGGATAATATTGTTCCTTAATGGAATCTTGGAAATAATTCCAAGTGGGTAAAACCGAGAATAGAAAGGGTTCCCCCTCGCCCTTTTTCTCACAATAGGTTTCCCACTAGTTCTTGACATGGGGGCTAGCTTTGAGGAGTGAAAAAATAATCTTCTCTCGGTCGTAAAAGTCATGAACTGAGAAAAATAATTCTAATATATTCAACCATATATCTACAATGTTTGCATCTATTTGACCCTCAAATATGGGAATGTCAAAGTTTACTTGTACCTTAAAAGGAGTTACGCCTCTAGAGTGGCTACCGGATGCAGATGTGCTGCAAGTGGGCAGTCGTTGAAGGATATGGGCAAAGTTATCCATAATTGTGTTCCTTTGTTTTTTTAGGGCCTCCTTGAGAAATATTTTGATAGGATATCTTGCTCCCTCATATTTCTTTTCATCCCACATGGGTTGCCATCCAGGTTTACGAGGATGATCTTGCAAAGGTTCCACCAGATCGAGCCTTAACTCCTTATACCCTAACCTTGTTGGGGACATGCAAATAAGGATCGAAAAAGAGTAGACCCCCCTGATAAAACTAATCCGGATTTATGCAGGAATGCAATAGAATGAAAATATAACCATAAATACAAATATGTAGCGGAAAAAATACTTCATTTCATTAATATCAAAGAACTGAAATTTGTTTATAGACAGAATGGAAATAAACTAGCTAGGATGTTGGTAGCTTATCTATGAGAAGAGATGTGGTGGCTACAGGCCTCTGACCTATATTAAAATGAGGCTCGAGAGCCTATTTATTATTGAGAAACAATTGAAAACCATAAAAATCCAAAAATCTAACCCTAGGAGATGAAGCACCAAAACTATGGGCCCCGTTTGGGTAAATTGGTACATCAACTTCCGGGGACGTAACTCTGGCATACGATCTCTGTTTGACACCCACCATACCTCTTTAGAAACATCTATTCAAGGACTACAATTTTTTTATGTGAGCAACATAAATTCATGGAACTATTCTTCTCCCAGGTTTCCCAAAAAAACATCGTTTAGCGCCTCAAAATGGCTCTGTAAGTTCGGGACCCAAAAAACTATTAAAAATAGTAAGTTGTGCTACAATTAAGGAAATTGAAAAACTGAAAGAAAAAATGGTGTGGCCCCAAGTGGAATAGGTGGGTGGCCACCAATATCCACCTGGACTAGTCATCCCCTTCTGCTGTAAAATGTCTTGTTCCCAACTCGGTGAAACATCTATGCTGCTATAAAGGCGGCAGAGCATCAACTGCAATAAGAATAAAATGTAAAATTATTATTTGTAGTAATTATTAATACAAATTTTTTATTAATAAAAATGTAGTAGAGTGTGCATTACCTGCTTCGATAGTAGAGGGAAGTGGGATAATTTTGTATGTGGCCATAAGTTCCCCTTCTTGTCTGGCCTCATCCCATACATGCTCTAGATTAAAACCAAGAATATTTATAATTAATACACCGTTTGCATTTAAATATTTATAATTCCAATCCATACTGAAAAAAATTATAATTCACATGAATTACCTCCATAATCGATCTGAACATCAGTTTCAATTTTCACTCCACTGTCACTAGGCTCATGTCTTCCATCATTGCTTGGGACATATGTATTTACATTGTCTGCGTGATTTTTACAATCAAGCACATTACTTAATGGCAAAAAATAAAAACCAATAGATTGTATACAAGTATTAGTTTATAAATTATCTTCATTACTTTTATTTTCCTCAGTCTCAAGTGGGCGATCGTAACTAGTACGTGAAGACCTCATGCTTGTCCAATGTTCAAAAACAACTTGATATCTGCGCTTGTAAGCAAGCCTGAGGTCTTCCTCCATGGGTGTTTCATTGAATTGTTCACCCTTTAATTTTTAATTACAACATGAATATTTTTTCTTATGCAATATTAAATTAAAATTATTACGAATATAAAATTTGGATGCAATTTTTACTTACAATTTTTGCGGCCAGTTTTGAGTAACCCCCAGGTCCAAGATGATGTTGGTCATGTTTTTGCATTCTCACATTCATGGATTTAGATGTATATGGGAGCCTATATTTATAGTATTGATAAGCTTAATTACATGTCGCAATATTGATGAGAAAGAATCATAATTACATTAATAAAATTGCCTCATACCTTCTTGGTCTGAGTGGTGTCTTCCTTTCTTTTCAAAGTTTTTTCTCCCTTGCATCTTCTAGGAGGGATTTCCAATACTTAGGGTTATTTTTCAAATGAACCCTATATTAGCTGTAGGAATTTACAGGGTAAGTTCCTCAGATAAAAAACCAAAGGATCACAGATCAGTACACCAAGTATTTGATGTGGTTAAAACCCTTAAAGAGGGAAACAGTCCATAGCCTGAGCCAACGCGACCACTTTAGGAAATTTATTAATATAAAGAAAAAAAAATTACAAAGCTTCTCTCATAAATGGTTACCAGAAAAATGACCCTCTGTGCTCTTTAAATAGAGATCATGGACCAATTAGGTATTAAGCCACATATCAAGTGTCGGTAATACCAAGGAGAGAGTGAACCCTCGGATCACTACATATCATGACCGTTGGATTATAAGTTACAAATGTACATAGTAAAGAAACACAGTTTACCTAACTCTAAGCTAGACCAAGTTATACTTAACTATTTCCTATGTGTTAGAATATCCTAACATCCCCCCTTAAGAACAACTTGGGATATGATTGAAGGACTTAGAAAGGTGACACAAAAGGAGACTAATTCCTATGTGTCGAAATATCCTAACATCCCTGCTTAAAAAAAACTTAAGATAGGATTGAAAGATTTACAAAGGTGACACAATACGAGAAGGAAGGAGGCATTAGAGCCTATCCCCCCTTAATGATAACTTTCCTGAACTCCAAGCATAGATCAAAGTTTGGTAAACTTTTCTTCTGTGAGAGCCTTTGTAAAGATATCGACAACTTGATCTTTGGTTGAAAAATATTGCACTTTAATAACACGATCATGAATGAGCTTTATGATGAAGTGTATGTGGAGCTTAATGTGTTTCATATCTTGATGTTGAACTAGATATTTACATAGCTTAATGAAACTTTGATTATCACAACAAAGTGTAGTTGGATGCTATTGATGAAGACCAAATTCAGTCAGGATCTGATGAAGCCACATGGCTTCCTTGCTGGCTTCAACTGCACCACGATACTCTTCTTTTGTTGAAGAAAGAGAGATGGAAATTTTTTTCTTACAAGACCATGTAATATGTCCTGAACCAAGAGTGAATACATATCATGCAGTAGAATTTCGATCATCAGGGTCGCCAGCCCAATCAAAATTAGTGAAACCAATCAACAATGGAGATGCTCTTGCAGTATAATCAATCCTGAACTGAACTGTACCTCAAATATATTTAAGTATTTTTTTAGCTTCTTTCCAGTGAATTTCATGAGGTTTGTGCATAAGAGGAGAAACAAGACCAACGTCAAAGGAAAGGTCAGGATGGGTGAGTGTTAGATACAAAATTTTACCAACAAGTTGAAGGTATAAGGTAGCATCAACTTCAGGGGTGGTACAAGTGACTGAAAGCTTGAATCTAGACTGAAAGGGAGAAGGCGTTGGCTTACAATCTTCCATGTGAAACTAGCATAGAAGATCATAGGCATACTTGGACTGAGAAAGGGTAATACCTTCTTTGGATTGCAAGACTTGAAGACCAAGGAAATAATGCAAGTGTCCTAAATATGTCATTTCAAACTTCTTCTTAAGGCTAGAATTCACATGGTTTATATGGTTGGGATCACTACCAATAAGGATAATATAATCAACATAAAGAACAAGGATGATGAAGGAATTACCCACTTTCTTGGTTTAGATAGTTTTGTCAGAATGACACCTAGAAAAGCCATTATTTAAGAAAAATTTATCCACTTTGGCATACCAAGCCTGAGGAGCTTGTTTGTGACCATAAAGAGACTTTCTAAAGCAGCAAACAAGACTAGATTCATTTTGGATAAAGCCATGGGGTTGTTCCATGTATATTTCGTCATGAAAATCTCCATGTAAGAAGGCGGATTTAACATCCATCTGATGGATTTCCCATTTAAAAGAGGCAGCAAGGGAAAGAACAAGGTGGATAGAATTCATTTTGGCAACAGGGGAGAATGCTTCAGTATAGTCAATGCCTTCAAATTATGAAAATCCTTTAGCAACAAGATGAGCCTTATGTTTATCCACTTTTCCATCTAGTCCAAACATTGTTCTCTAAACCCATTTGCATCTGACAAGTTTTCTTCCCTTTGGAGGAGGAACAGGATCCCAAGTATCATTTGCCAATAAGGAATGATATTCTTAATTCATAGATTCATCCCAATATGGATGACCTAAAGTTTCTTCAAAGGTGGCTAGATTAGGAGTTTCTGGAACTTAAGTCAATAAGGAAGAGGCTCTTTCAAACTAATAACGTGTACATCATCAATCTACAGGGTCACATGCAAGAGAGCCTGCTACATCCCGAGTAGAGAGAACCCATTTTGGAAGTTTTGGAGCTGAAGAAACATCTTCAAGAGATGGAGGAGGATTGTCATCCTCGTTTTTGTCATCCGAACTAGAAGGAATGTTGTAAAAAATAGAAGAGATAGAGAGAGGTGGCACATATGCCGAATCGAGCTCGCAGGCCAAAGGTGGCACACCCACCGAACTAGGCTCACAGGACGATGTATTTTCATCAAATTTTACATCTCTTCTAATGATTACATTTTTTTATTTTGGCTGAAGAAGTCTATATCCTTTGACATCTTCAGAATATCGAACAAAAATACATGTTTCACTCTTAGGTTCTAAGGCTGTATATTTCACATCTGGAATATGGGCCCAAGCATCACTTCCAAAAACATGAAAGTGAATTACATCTGGTTTGATTGAGCTCCAGGGTTCTTCTGGAGTTATATTCCTTGAAACCTTAGTAGGAGTTTGATTTACTATGTGATTTTCACAGTTAATTTATTCTCCACAAAAATTGATACCAATTCCTTTAGATTGAAGCATACAATTAGCCATTTCATTTAACGTGTGATTCTTCCTTTCAACTACACCATTTTGTTGTGGAGTATATGGAACAGTATGTTGCAATTGAATGCCATGCTCAGTGCAAAAGTTGATAAATTTGTTGTTAACATATTCTCCTCCATTATCTGATCTTAACTTAAGAATTGGATGTCCATATTGTTTCTCAACAAAGGCCTTAAAGGCCAAGAACATGTTAAAAGCTTCACTCTTTAGTTTTAAGAAGCATACCCAAGTGTGTCTGGAAAAATCACCAATGAAAGTTAAGAAGTACTTGCAACCAGAGAAAGAAACAACAGGAAGTGGACCACATAAATGACTGTGCACAATATGTACAGGGGTTGAAGCATGCCAAGGGGCACGTTTGTCAAAACTATCATGATGATGTTTTCCGAGTACACATATAGAACAGACACCATCTCGGTAAGATACCAAAGGAAGACCTATCACCATATTTTCTTTACATACAGTTTGAAGATAGCGATAGTTTAAGTGACCAAATCGGTCATGCCAAAGTTTTCTCACTTCATCATTATGAGCAAAAAAAATGGAGGGAAGAGATGATGACCCAAAGTTTTCAAAATTATACAACCTTGTGGAATCATTAGAAATTCCGGTAGCTAAAATATGTCTAGGATATTTTAGGTCCTTAATTACAACATCATGAGGTGAGAATTCTACTTTTTTCCCTTCACCTGAATGAGTTATCTGATAAACAGACATAATTTTGCATGACAAGGTAGGAACACATAATACATCATTAAATTTACCATTATCTAGATGAATGGTTCCAAACCCTACAACACTAAGAGATCTATCATCACCAACATAAATATTTTTTGTGTTACAATCATTTAAAGAATAAAACATGGCTTTACTTTTTGCCAAGTGGTAAGAAGCTCCAGAATCAATGAGCCACTCATGAGAATGCGAAGAAGAAGATGCATTTCATGCATAGCCAGATATTAATTCTTGACAACCAAAAGAAGAAAGTGTCATTCTCGAAGATGAAGGTGAAGATTTATCCAAATTTATATTGTTCTTCTTCATTGCTGCTTCTAAGGCTTCTATCTTCTTAAAATATTTGGACTCTACATGGAAATCACGATTACAAAATTTGCAATGTTTATCTGTCTTCTTCCCTTTGTTTTTATTTTCCTTATCATTTTGTTGAGTTGCTCTTTAATTTTGTGGTTGAAATGGCTTAAGACCATTTTTTGGTTTAGGAACATTCTTTTTAGGATACTGCTTCTTAGGATTCTTTTGATATGGTAATTGTTGGGGTGCTAAGTCTTTCTTAGAAGAGTTTCCCATACTAATAAGACCAAGGTGTAATATTTTTTCTTGTTCTCTTATCAAAGAATCACAAAAGGCATCAAAAGAGGGGTTCTTGTAGGCTTTTCCTTGATAAATGATGGCTTCTTTAGTGGAATGGAAGGTGGAAACAAATACAGAGTATGCAGGGCCAAGCTTAGCAAGAATGGAATAGATAAGGCTACCATATTCCTTTTTTACCTTAAAACCTTCTAAAAGAAGTCTAAGGGTCTTGAATTTGGACAAAAAATATTCAATAGAGGAGAAATTATTGGGGTCTAAGTAAGAAACTCATTTTCAAGCTGGTGGGCCTTGATTTCATTTTGGATGCCAAAAATAATATTTAGCTTTTTTAGGGCTGCATCAGGGGTGTCAATTTCTAGGATATGAAATCGAAGATCTTGAGCAATGGTCATTCCTATCAACCCTCTTGCTTGATCTTTTTTATTTTCCCATTTAGCGGCTTTTTCTCCATCAGTAGGTTTAGTTTCTTGACCTATGGCTATTCTATAAATCCCTTTA
Organism: Pinus albicaulis; assembly: GCA_034641835.2. Classification (NCBI taxonomy): domain Eukaryota; kingdom Viridiplantae; phylum Streptophyta; class Pinopsida; order Pinales; family Pinaceae; genus Pinus; species Pinus albicaulis. Next base: position 976,124,888 of record CM076584.1, on the reverse strand, counting down.
CTTCTAAGTAAATCTACCATACATGGGTAGCCATTGGAAACAATTGGTGCTGTTAAGAATAACCAAGCATGCACTTGCCCTTTTTTTAAATGAAGCTGAAAAGGCTAAAACTAACTGCTTCAGTGGAAATATCTCGAAAAATTAGTCTAATTAAAAAAAATGGCTCGAAAAACGACTTCCAGATGAAGAAGTTGTGACTTTAAAAAAAAATGTGTTGTAGATGTCGGATAGTTATGGGAATGGTTGAAATTTGATGATGAAGTTCTACTTTAAACCCCCCCCCCCCAAACAAAAAACATTTTAGAAAAAGAAGCTTGAGAAAGATACTTGAACCCAAGACCACTATTCTCATAAACTAACTTTACACAAAGTGAGCTAGTAAAAAGATTCTGTAATTGTTTGAAAGGAGGAAGGGTTTTTTTTTCCCCCTCTTTGATGTGTGTGATTTTTCCCCCAAAAAAAGACAAAAAATCCATGAAAAGAGAAAACAAACCTTCTGGAAGAATGTTAGATTTTCAGTTAGTCTTACCGGCAACTATCAAATTTTTTCACTATTTATGATTTCCCCAGATCACATGAAAATGCGGGGAAAGAGCATATGTAGCAAAAAAAAAAATCACGCTTCTTCTTTCTAATTTGTCGAGATTGCACATGTTGGTTGGCTTAATTGTCGGATTAAACCTCTCAATATTAATTATCAATTCGGTGGTCGTAAACGCGAGTTGTACTGCGTATTGGCTCAGCTTAATGGTCAGAGTATAAATATACTCCTTTGTAATGATAAACTAGATACTGGAATGAAACACACCTTTGCTCACAAATAAACAATCTTGAAAAAGGGAACCTACTTAACCAATTTCATTCACTGCAAACTGCATACTGCAATTAAGCTATAATGAAATTCAAGACAATCCTCAATCATTCTCGTACTCGAATTTAAATCCCCTATGATATCTTGAAAACCCTATTCTATTTATTCCTCTCATCAATTTAGAAGCTAACACTTGAAACTAAGCTTGAGATAATAAAAAAACACACATTATCCTAATGGCAACTCATGCTTGAAACTAACTATCTAAACTACTCAAGATTGAAATCAACAAAGGATAGTTCTAACTATTTCTAGAAGAAAACCACCCAGCCTCATGTAAAATAACATTTGAAAGATCCTATTGAAAACCGTATTGCAAATGAATTATGAGAAACTTGCAATATAAATATTTTAATCTAGGTGAAAAAAATTATTCAAAAACAACTCACTTTTCAAAAGCATGCAACTCATAATGAAAACTAAATCCAACTCATGCCAATCGATAATGAAAACTTTAAATCACCACTACATGCAAAATTAAATCTTCAATCACACTTATAAATAAATGATTATAATATGAAAAATAAGAGAAACTCTAATTAAAAGAGATCTAATTACTAGTTGAAGTCCCAAAATATATATATACAAATTAAATGCGCATTAAATCATGCAACCTTCAAGCAAATCAAATCAAAATCTGCAAACATTCAAAAAAATTATATTATGCAAGCTTCAAATTATTATTCTAAAATGACCGTATTAACATACTGAAATCCAAAGCATCTAAAATCTACTTTTATTCCATACTCAAATTAGAAGTATTGAAATCTGTTCTAATTATGTGAGTAATACTTCTTTAATCCATTAATTGGCATGATGCTGCATTGATTGAGATGCTTTGGAGTTGAACCACACCTTCACACAGAACCTGAAATGTTAAAATTGCACACAACTAATTTGCCTACGTTATGGATCAAGCTTAACTACAGATGTGGTGGGCCCTCCCACGCCTTGAGAAAGATGAATTACTACAGCCGGAGAAATATTTAAAACATCAAATACAAAATACAAAATGAATCATCGGGAAAATTCTTCTGCTCATAGCTTGTAGATGATTTAGACAAATATTTAAAACAGCATTTGGGAAATCGATTACACAAATCACAACAACGATTCTGGTTTACACACAACAATTCCTCATTTCTCTACAAATCGATCTCTAAGAAACTCGACTTTGAGAAATTCCCTTCCTGTTCTACATAAAAAATTGATCTTACATCTGAAAAATTAATTGCGCACTCTACATCTCAGAAGAGATTAATTTCACCTTTTATTCCTATCAATCCCATCTAGTCTAATTGACAAACTCATGCCTATCTACATCTACCAATTTAATTATGTCTAATTGATGGACTTAACCAATCTATGCCTTCCTTAATTGATGGACAGACTCTCCATCTCAGCTAATTGATCGACTCTTAATTACACCCCCCTCATCGACTACAGTAACTGATATATATACATTTTTTTAATTGCAAACTTATGGGATCTCAACAGCTAATCAGAATATAGGAGGAGATTAACAATTTGTTGGAAATGAGATTAGTTTCAAAATATAATTTCAATTAAGGAAATCGTTCCTCTTTTTCTGGATTTTTGTTGCAGGAAGGTGTAATTGGCTTCTGGAGGAAATTCGAAGTATAGCTAGTGGAAGCAAGGTGTGGCTAGCGGAGGCATCGAAAATGTCGGCATTGGCACTTTTACACAAAATGGGATGAGATGCTGACTTGGGCATTGAACATTATGGAGATTGGAATGTAATATTCCCAACAATATAATTCTCAATATGAGATGCACATATAGGGCATGGCATAATTGTAGTTTCGAAATGTTTTGTCTGTTTTGTTCAACCCCATTCTCTGTCAAAGCTAGATATGCATGCAACGACCCTTGTGTATCTCTAGACTTAGTATCCTTGGAATGATTTGCTATAGATGCTACCCAAATTTCTAATCCAACAGCACCCATGAGTGGAAGCAAGATGCGATAATCCTTAGTAAGTTCAAAAAAAAGTAGTACTGTTGTAAGAGGAGTTGAACAAACAAAAGCTAAAGTAGCTGCCATTCCAACCAGAGCATAAGCTTGTAGGTGTGCCACTATTGCATTACCTGGTATTGCTGCATTGATTAACTTGGTAGCTAAACCACCAAAAACAACACCAACTTCTGCACCAATCATCAAGCATGGAGCATATAACCCTCCTACAAGAGCAAAACCTTTGCAAAGGGATGTGACAATGACTCTTGCACCAACAAGTTGTGTCAACGACCATATTTTAGGAGCATATGCACTCTTTCCAGTATGAAATATTTCATCAATATTTGTGAAGCCCCAATACAAATCCTACGATACCATATATGATCCATAAAATTCTTTGAAAAGGAATGTGGGTTTGATCCTTGTCGAGTGCTCGAAAGCTCGAAATTTGCAACCACGCTTCCATGAACCATAAGCTGCATCTGCGATGTCCATATCAAGTTTTAGCATGGTTAAATTGAATACCCCATATATGTTCTAAAGCTTTCATATCATCAACCTCGTTGCCATTATTAATATTGTTTGGAAATATTTTTGTCAAATAAACTAATGTTGAACTAGAAGAATGTGACAATGTTGATGCTAAAAATGAGACGGTAGGTGTAACAGGGGACTTTTGTTTTGTAAGAAGGATTTTAGCAGCATGTGCTTGGTCAAGATTCCACAAATTTGAGAGTAAACTGAGATTTTTTTTTAATCGCCAAACATAACCAGAGTAGCAATATTCATAGAGACCCAATACATTCACGTTCAGGAGTGGTTTTCAGTGGAATATTCCCCTGATCTTAACTCCTTCACGAAGCCAAATTTTTCCAAACAGTTTCTGGGTTATATGAAAAACAATGCTTTGAACACAACCGATGTCTTGGAATTTAGAGATTCTACTCCATTTGGTTGCAAATTTTACATTTTCACCTACATCAATTCAACTACCCAGCTGCTGCTTTTATGCATTTGGTGAATTCTTACTCAAATGCATTCCTGCGTCGAGCCTTCCTGCAACCAAGAAAACCTATTATTGACGATATTATTACACAAACACTTATTCAAATTAATTAATAACAAGAATTTACAATTTAATTCTAAATGCCTCTGATTAATAATATAATGGATAAACAATGATTAAAAACACTAGGTACAATCATAAATTTATTTGATAAAAATCGTAAAATCATGGACAAAAATGCGGCTCAACATCCCCCCACGCTGAATTTCTTGCATGTCCTCATGCAAGCCAAAACTATAAGACAATGAAATAAGGTAGGGAAAATGTCAGCAAAGAGTTTAGAAAGTAAGGATGAGGATTCCTGATGTATTGTAATGCTTTCATTAGCCGCAACATCACTAGTACAATACTAGCTAAAACCATGTGAACTGATAAAACAAGATCAGGTACCAAAAGTAGACATTATAGGAAAAGAAGTGTTGCACATACCTGTTACCTTGTTCTGAACGAATTCCCTATTTTGTTTATGCCCAAAGTCTTATGATAAAAATCAAATTTTACTGAAGAGGTGCAATTTTACAAATACTAACACAATATTCCTGCACCTACGATAATAATCTTGTACCTAGGTTATGCAACACATATTTAAAGGTAACTACAATCAATACGCATTGTCGGCAACCAACACCTTGTGAGTATTCATCATTGAGTAATTCATCACTCTGAATACCGTGAGAATTAAAGTGAGTTATGATACCAATCAGCAACCTCTTTATTGAACACTCTAAATTTTGTTGTCATCTGGATTCAAAAATAAATTTCCTCTTAATCTAGTACAATGGATTACCTTCACTAAGGGTACCACATCATTCAAATATCCTTGATTTTTGAAAGATAGAACTCAAAGCATCATCTTCAAATCGTCTTAAAACCATTGCCAAAGAAAAATGATGAGTCTTAGGGAAAGAGAAGGATAACCAAGCAAATCATAGTATGTAGTTAACTTTAATACCACAGACATGACCTTGCTGCTCGCAGGTGTCCATAACCTTGACAAGGGTGTCTTTTAACCTAGCGAAATGTTAGTATCCCATTTACTAGATACAAATTTAGAGTTAGCTTATTTTCCTCTTTTAGATGAAGGCCATTGTCTTGGCTTGGTAACCAACTGATGGCAGTGCCACTCATAAGAAGTAACATGAATGAATAGGCCGGCTCGTGATGAGACCTCCTGTCTTCCAAATTTTTGGCTAAAAGCCATTACTCTGGCTTGGTGACCAGTAGTAGTAATGTCATGCATGCTAGGTCTCATGATCGTGGTAGGTTGGCTCATCGAGAGACCTCCTATCCTTCGCTAAATCTTTCTAAGCTCTGATTATGATTAACCTTAAAGGTTACTTAATAAGTGGGGAGACAGATCTACTCCTTAAGAGTACAGGATGGTGTGAAAAGTTTTTAATGACTAATCATTGCTGGCTAATTCCTCCACCCTAAAGACTTGTTAAAGATATCATAGACAATGACTGAAAGATTCTTTGATTTAAGAGTGCTAGTGTTCTCCCGAATAGCTCATTATGATCTTTGCAAGAGTGGTCCACCATAGGGGTTTTACTATAGTATCTTCTAATGGAAACTGGAAATATATATTTGAGACGACAACTTTAGAGTGATTAATCATGGTTACGTTTTGCAAAATCATGAGGTATTAGAGTGAATTTTACTTAACAAGATTTGTCACAAATGTGTGTGTTAACAACTAATGTGGATCAAAAGTAGTTTTAATAGGCATTATTTAAAATTCAAAACCCTAATAGCTTGATAACAACTTTATTCATTTATTCTCCTACCCTATTTTACCCTAAGAGGCGAAAGACTCCCGTTTAAGTATAGGAGTACTTCCAATGAAGCCATGTGCGTAACAAAATGCTGATTATACTCACGCTTAGTTTTAAAGAATAGACTTCAAGACATACGAAAGCATGAGAAAACAATTGCTTCATTTGATATGGTATCAAAAGTTTTTGAAGGCTGAGGAAATAAGATGGCTTGATGACTGCTCTAAACCAGGATTCAATGGAATCCACATATTTATGATTCTCCAACTGACGCAAATCTTCCACAGTTTGATATTCACTTTCTTGGAGGCAAAAAGGATAGGGTGAAAGACAAAAGATAAATCCCTCAAGTTCAAGCTCAAATATTTGATTTTTAAATTGACAAGAATGGTTGAGAGAAATTCTAGGGTTTTGAGTTTTAACAACATTTTCAGAACAAGTTCCAATGAAAGTTTGCTCCTTTGGTGGTCTTTGAATTACATCTTCTTGGGGTGAATGTTCTGCGATAATGGGGGAAGTTTCTAGATTCATTCCCTTTTCCAACATGGAAGGTGTGACATTTTGTTCAATAGGGGAATCAACAGAAAGAATAGGTGGTGCAAACTGTCATGCAACCTGATGGTTTAGATTAGGTTTTAGGATGTGGTTTGGGATAGGGTTTTGGTTAATGTTTGGACTAAGGTTTGGATTTGGATTGAGGTTAGGATTTGAACTAGGGTTACTTCTAGGTTTTAAATTAGGGTTAGGGGTAGTTCTAGGGTGTGGATTAGGGTTAGGTCTAGGGTATGGATTAGGGTATGAACTAGGGTTAAGGTATGGATTAGGGTTTGGATTAGGACTAGGGTATGGATGAGGGTTAGGGTAAGTTTGCACATACGGCTGGGACCATGGATGAGGATAACTAAATGGTGCATTGGAAAGAAATTTTGGTTGTTGTTGGTGCTCATATGATTGAATTTGCATGCGAGATTACCCTAGAGAGAAAGATCCAAATGATTATTGAGACCATGGAGATATCTCGCTCAAGGATGAGGGCCAAGGTGAGGGCCATTGCGGCAATGAAGTAGGATTTTCAATTGGAGGAGGATTAAATGTTTGTCATGGAACTACATGATTATAAACAGGTTGAGGAACTTGTTTAGGAGAATAGTCATCATTCCAAGTATCAAATGGTGTTGGGTTTTGATTTATACCTGGAAGTTGATTCGATTCCTTACTTGATTCCCTGAGTACCTTTCGTAATTGTGGCAGTGATGGGAAACGTTCGGTTGCATGACCATCCTCACAAATTCTGTAAACTTCTAGACCACTAAGTGGACACTTTCCAAGGCAGTGTTTCTTTTGAAAGTGGCGCAAAGGATAAGCAACGGTTCTTCATCCCTCTCTTGTTCTTGCAAATCATCCAATTTTGAAATCAAAGATCTAATAATATTAAATTTATGTTCAAGCAAGGTGTTAAATTCTGCACTTGTGAATTGTTCATCGAATGAGCTGTTCGTTTTTGTAGCAACATGAAAAATCCTCATTGAATGATTCCTAAAAATACCATTTTCTTGTTTTCAACAAGAAAACTGGTACATTCTGTCATCACATGGATTAGTACACAAGGGTTCTTACAATACCCCAAAAATGATTTAATGTTGAAGATTGGATTCTGAAGATAAAAGAATTTTAAAATTTATTGGTTGAAATAAGGCTCACGACACTTGCATGAAAGGAAAATGCCGAATCAAAGTACTATTTAAGCTATGAAATGAAAAACAATTTGGAAATTAAATGTCTGAAGCCTGCTTCTACACGAAAGGAAATAAAAGTTCAAGAGATGAGCAAGATGGCCAGACTTTGGAGCAACCCCACACTAGTGGATGCGTGGCTCTTCACTCACGTCTTACCGTACACTCTCCACCCTTTGATGTCCTACAATATCCTTGAAACTATGTGACAAAATTTTTACCTGAGCCAAAATACAACTCCCCGGCAACGGCACCAAAATGTTGGTCAGCTTAATTGTTGGATTAAAACTCTTAATATTAATTATCAATCCGGGAGTTGTAAGCACAAGTTGTACTGTGCATTGGCTCAGCTTAATGGTCAGAGTATAAATATATTCCTTTGTAATGATAAACTAGATACTAGAATGAAACACACCTTTTCTGGCGAACAAAGAATCTTGAAAAAGGGAACCTACTTAACCAATTTCATTCACAACAAACTGCATACTGAAATTAAGCTATAATGAAATTCAAGACAATCCTCAATCATTCTTGTACTTGAATTTAAATCCCCTATGATATCTTGAAAACCCTATTCTATTTATTCCTCTCATCAATTTAGAAGCTAACACTTGAAACTAAGCTTGAGATAATCAAAAGACACACATTATCCTAATGACAACTCATGCTTGAAACTAACTATCTAAACTACTCTTGATAAAAAATTCAAGATTGCAATCAACAAATGATAGTTCGAACTATTGCTAGAAGAAAACCATTTAGCCTCATGTAAAATAACATCTAAAAGATCCTATTGAAAACCGTATTGAAAATGAATTATGAGAAACTTGCAATCTAAATATTTTAATCTAGGTGAAACAAATTATTCAAGAACAACTCACTTTTCGAAAGCATGAAACTCATAATGAAAACTAAATCCAACTCATGCCACTCGATAATGAAAACTTTAAATCACCACTACATGCACAATTAAATATGCACTCAAACTTGTAAATAAATGATTATAATATGAAAAAATAAGAGAAACTCTAATTAAAAGAGATATAATTACTAGTTGCAGTCCCAAAATATATATATACAAATTAAATGCGCATTAAACCCTGCAACCTTCAAACAAATCAAATCAAAATCTGCAAACATTCAAAAACATTATATTATGCAATCTTGGAATTATTATTCTAAAATGACCGTACAAACATACTGAAATCCAAAGCATCTAAATCTGCTTTTATTCCATACTCAAATTAGAAGTATTGAAATCTGTTCTAATTATGTGAGGAGTAATACTTCTTCAATCCATTAATTGGCATAATGTTGCAATGAATGAGATGCTTTGGAGTTGAACCACACCTTCTCACAGAACCTGAAATGTTAAAATCACACACAACTAATTTGCCTACGTTATAGATCAAGCTTAACTTCAGATTTGGTGGGCCCTCCCACGCCTAGAGTAAGTTGAGTTACTGCAGCGGGAGAAAGATTTAAAACATCAAATACAAAATACAAAATGAATCATGGGGCAAATGCTTCTACTTACAGATTGTAGACGATTTAGACAAATATTTAAAACAACATTTGGGAAATTGATACACAAATCACAACAACGATTCTACTTTACACATAGAAATTCCTCATTTCTCTGCAAATCGATCTTTGAGAAACTCGACTTTGAGAAATTCCCTTCCTGTTCTACATAAAAAATTGACCTTACATCTAAAAAATTAATTGCACACTCTACATCTCAGAAGAGATTAATTTCACCTTTTATTCCTACCGATCCCATCTAGTCTAATTGACAAACTCATGCCTCTCTACATTTGCAAATTTAATTCTGCCTAATTGACGAACTTAACCAATCTGCACCTTCCTTAATTGATGGATTGACTCTCCATCTCAGCTAATCGATCAACTCCTAATTACATCCCCCTCATCGACTATGGCAACTGATATATATATGTTTTTTTAATTGCAAACTTGGGGGATCTCAACAGCTAATCAGAATATAGGAGGAGATTAACAATTTGCTGGAAATGAGATTAGTTTCAAAACAGAATGTCAATTCAAGAAATCATTCCTCTTTTTGTGGGTTGCTGTTGCTGGAAGGTGCAATTGGCTTCTGGAGAAAATTCAAAGTATAGCTGGTGGAAGCAAGGTGTGGCTGGCGGAGGCATAAAAAATGTCGGCATTAGCACCTTAACGCACAATGGGACGAGATGTTGACCTGGGTGTTGAACATCGTGGAGCTTGGAATATAATATGCCCAACAATATTATTCTCAATATGAGATGCACATACAAGTCATGGCGTAATTGTAGTTTTGAAATGTTTTGTCCGTTTTGTTCAACCCCATTCTCTGTCAAAGCTAGAGATGCATGCATCGATCCTTGTGTATCTCCAGACTTAGTATCCTTGGATTGATTTGCTATAGATGCTACCCAAATTTCTAATCCAAAAGCACCCATGAGTGGAAGCAAGATGCGATAATCCTTAGTAAGTTCAAACAAAAGCAGTACTGATGTAAGAGGAACTGAACAAATAGATGCAAAAGTAGCTGCCATTCCAACCAGAGCATAAGCTTGTGGGTGTGCCACTACTGCATTACCTGGTATTGCTGCATTGATTAACTTGGTAGCTAAAGCACCAAAAATAGCACCAAGTGCTGCACCAATCATCAAGCATGGAGCATATAACCCTCATACAAAACCGAAACCTTTGTAAAGGGATGTGACAATGACTCTTGCACCAACAAGCTGAGTCAACGACCATATTTCAGGAGTAGATGTAATCTTTCCAGTATGAAATATTTCATCAAAATTTGTGAAGCCCCAATACAAAATCCCAGGATATCGTAGATGATCCATAAAATTCTTTGAAAAGGAATGTGGGTGTGATCCTTGTCGACTGCTCGAAAACTCGAAATTTGCAACCATGCTTCCATGAACCATAAGCTGCATTTGCCATGTCCATATCAAATTTTAGCATGGTTAAATTGACTACCCCATATACGTTTTGAAGCTTTCATATCATCAACCCCACTTCCATTCTTAATATTGTTTAGAAATATTTTTGTCAAATACACTGATGTTGAACTGGAAGAATGTGACAATGTTGATGCTGAAAATGAGATGGTAGGTGTAACAGGGGACTTTTGTTTTGTAAGAAGGATTTTAGCAGGATGTGCTTGGTCAAGATTCCACAAATTTGAGAGTAAAATGAGATTATTTTTAATCCCCAAACATAACTAGAGTAGCAATATTCATAGAGACCCAATACGTTCACCTTCAGGAGTGGCTTTTAGTGGAATATTCCCTTGACGATAAATCCTTCATGAAGTCGAATTTCGCCAAACGGTTTCTGGGTTATATGAAACACGGTGCTCTAAACACAACCCATGTCTCAGAATTTAGAGATTATACTCCATTTGGTTGAAAGTTTGATATTTTCACCTACATCAATTCAACTACGCAGCTGCTACTTTTATGCATTTGGTGAATTCTTACTCAAATGCATTCCTGCACCGAGCCTTCCTGCAACCAAGAAAACCTATTATTGATGATATTATTACAAAAAAACTTATTCAAATTAATTAATAACAAGAATTTACAGTTTAATTCTAAATGCCTTTGATTAATAATATAATGGATAAACAATGATTAAAAACACTAGGTACAATCATAAATTTATTTGATAAAAATTGTAAAATCACGGAAAAAAATGCAGCTCAACAGCACACATCGCATACACAAAGAAGAGGGTATAGACCCAGCAATAAAAAAAATATAAACCTAAATAAATAGAGGGAATCGAAATAAACAAAAAGATTAATAAATATAAGTGCAAAACAAAGACTTTATACCTCCAGATCTAAAATTTCATAACTTGGGAAACCAGAAACCCTTTCGCATGAAACGAAAGGGGTTCCTCACTGTAATAGATGCTTCGGACATAACAAAGTAGTTCTCTAGGACCGAAAAAGTTCAGAAATTGTAGATATGGAAAAATATAGTCGCATGCAGTCAAACCAGCTTCAGATTTGGATCAACAATGGATGAAAACCTCAAAATGGCTTTAATACCATGTAGGAATGATAGGGTAAGTTCCTTAGATCAAAATCAAAAAGTCACCGCTCACAAATAGATCATAGATCAATACACCAGTATTTGACATGGTTAAAACCCTCAAAGAGGGAAAAAGTCCACAGCTTGAGCCAACACAGCTTCTTCAGGCAATTTACTAATATAAAGAAAGAAAATTTACATAACCTTCTCTCATAAACAACTACCAGACAAATGACCCTCTATGCTCTTTAAATAGAGATCATTGACCAATCGGGTGTTAAGCCATAGATCAAGTGTCAGTAATAACGAGGAGAGAGTGAACCGTCGAATCACTACATATCGTGACCATCGGATTATAAGTTACAAATGTACATAGTAAATAAACACACTTTACCTAACTCTACGGTAAACCAAGTTATACTTAAATATTTCCTATGTGTTGGAATATCCTAACATTGGTCTCATTGATATTTTAAATATAGGCCTACCTTCGCAGTAGCTCCACTTTTATTGAAGGTACCATCTCTGAACAAGCCAACCAACCTATTGCTAAGTTCTTCCTTCAAATTTGAGTTTTTCGAATTCCACCTTGTGTAAATGGTGAACCCAAGGAGTTACAAGGTTGCTTCATTCAAGCGCATATAGAAGGTATCATTTCCTGCAAAATGATATCATAATTACTTGAAAATAATGACACTCTATACCTGAATTTGAATTAGATCATACTTAATATGTAAAACACTTCTTAAATACCTGGAAGCTTTTCTAATTTCATGGGAACATGGTCATCATGTACCAAGAATGTAACTAGTAGTGTTCCTGTGCTAGTACCAAAAGTAGACCCAGGAAAGCTTACTTGACTAGATGTGATGGAATCATGGTCTGCATCATGTGCACATAATTCTGTGCATTGTTCAGTGGGTGCAAATAATTGTGTGTCACCCTGTTTAGGAATTCCATTAATGGTTGATGTGTTCAATGCGTCACTCACAAGCGAAGCAACGATGCTACTACCAACATTGACCCACATAGTCTCACCATGAGGATCAAACTCCCTAAAAAAATCCTGTAAAATAAAGAGTTATTTTATGAGGGATGAGAAAATTAAAATCATAAATAAAGAAATGGGATAATTAAATGAGTTTCTTACCCCATGTTGACGAATTTGGGTCATCATGGTTCTGATTTGGTCTCCTATGTCTTCTGTCTGTGGCTTAATCGTAATTAAAAGGCTGAGTCTCTTGTTTAATTTTACAAGAATCCTCTTGTCTGTTTGGATCATATTGATCAACATATAAATTTTTTCTTCAGTAAGCACTTCCTCAGGAGCATTTGTGGATTGGTTTGAGGCTGGTGCCTTCCCCTTGTCACCTTGCTAATCAAATACATGGTAGTTGGTTAGAGATTATTTAGGGATAGAAATTCTAAATTTCAATCTTGTTTTTTTCCTCATTCGAAGAGGAAGAGTAGTTAGCTCTATTTTGTATATATGTGATGGATTTTTTGTGTGTAAAGGGAGACTCAACAAGTTTGAAAGAAATATAAAATTTCTCATTGTGGTAACTCACTATGTATCTAAGAGAATCGATGTGAGTGCTCTGTGATTGTTGGACAACGAGTTGTGAGTGAAATATCTTTGAATATGCATATCATTCAATGGGAGGAAATCCTAAAATCGAATCTTAATGGTTCTTGGACTCATACTCTAATTAGGTATATGGCGGAATTGTAAAAATAATTTTACAGAAAATGCTTCCCCATGTTGAATATTAAGCATATTGACATTAACATTACGCTAGAACACATGTAGAGCATTAAATTCAAAATGAACTTGATAAGTTTTAATAATATTTAATAATCCTTGGTGAAGTAAGTGTATTACTTGACCTTGAGTAAACTCTAATACATAGTGATCCACCTTCTTGATATGATTGAGTCATTATTACGTGGTGGCTTCCATGAGAAATTTGAAAATCAATTATGTGCATTGTATCCTTATCATTAAATGCTTTTGTAATGGAAACATTTGTGACTATATACCCATATTTAATATAAGGGAAAACTTCATATATATTTTCATGTAAGAGAGGATCTCAACACTGGTAGGCTCCCTTCTTTTTAAGGTTTTGTAAATATGCCCTTTAGAAAAATTGTGACCATGCTAAAACAAATATGCTACCATATATACATCTAACTTGATCACACTTGATATAAACACCTTGGGAGGTGGATTGATGTAACCATGAAATTATCAAGTGAAAAATAATGAAACCAACATGAATAACATTGGTTTGGAACTACATGTTAAACATATTACTAATATAAATTTGATCAATGAGAGTAGAATCACAAAGTTTTTCAAAATCATTTTTCATATTTTCAAAATCCTACTCCCTCTGAAATGGAGCAACTTGATCCCTATGAATCTAGAAACTCAACCTCATAGGTGCTATGGATACCAGCTAAATCTCTCCTGAAGTCATTTGACTATACCATCTCTTCCAGCTGGGTCCATTCCCCCAAGTGGGTTTTCTAAGGCAGTCCTTCTACCTCAAAAATACTGCATAGCTAGCTCTATGTCCCTCTCAAACTAGAGGTCAACTCCATAATCGGTACAATTGTCCCTCTTTGATCCCTAGTATGATGGAGTCCTCAACATACACAACTCCCTATAGCCATAACTGTAGTGACTCTCCTCTAAACTCAATTGTATAGCCTTGATCCTCCAAGGTTGAAACGAAGAGCACATTCACTCTCAGACGAGGAACATATAGAACATGATGAAAGGATACAATGCATCCTGATTCTAACTCAAATAAAATTGAACCCTCTCTTGTACCGACTGCTCCTTTAGTGTGGATCCCACACCTCACCAAGCATCCAATAGCTACTAAGCTAGGTGGCTGAAATATATCACACTCCCTTGTCGTATGGCATGTGGCACCACTGTCTAGATACCAACCATCTCTGGAAATATCCTCTGAATCTAGGAGTGAGAAATACTCTTTCTTTAACAATGTGGAGAATTTCTTGGCAAGTTGTGGCTCGTCCTCCACTGTAGCCTCTTTCAGAACCAATATTTTTCTCTCGTGCTTGGCCTGAAATAGTGAAATAATGTAATGTGAAATAGTGAAATATGTTTGTCAAGCATAACGAAATAGGTTGTTTTAAGTGCATAGACTAGGTCTTATGTAGCTATAGAACTGAAAATATTTGTGGTTGGATGTATGTAAAGATATAAGGAATGGGCAGTGGATTCAAAATCTGTAGTTTAAGATAAAACCAGAGGACTGGTCATAAAAATTGTTGTAACATTTCTTGTTTTGATAAGTTAGACATTTTAGAAGAAAAATGAAATATAAAAAATGTTAGGATTATATGCTAAAAGAAAACAAAAAAATAAAAAATAAAAAATAAAAAATTTTTTAGGCATAGTCAAATGCAATAAAAGAATACAAATTGCTTTTTTTCAAATAAAATAAAAAGGGAAAAAGAGCACACCACTTAAAAAATAATTTAGAATAAAGTATTTTTACAAGTATTAACCATATGTTTATATGGTTAATCCATTATGTAATAAATTGACATGTTATTGGCATGTGAAATAAAAATCTTGCATATTTGAAGGGTCGAGATCTAATGTTCTTAGATCGATGATGCGCTTGCAAACCCACACCCCCAGTGCTTCTGAACTTTATCTGCCGAGGGGGGGGGGTGTCTGAGTAAAGACGTTTCTCAAAACCTCCTCCTCTATGTGTCATCTTACCATTGAGACTACACCTCCCCCTTAAATTCCACTTACCATCTACCCCCTCCTCCGGGTAGGCTCCAAAACCACCCTTTGACCATTTGACTGCTCCCGTCGTCTCGTCATCATTCACATGTCATTCCATTTATCCAATGATAAAGTTCCATGTGTCTCCCAATTACTCATTACCATTTATTGTTACATACCCATCAACCATAACGTCTTCACATTAAGTCCTCCCGCGCATATCAACGTTTGTTATTATCTTGTTTGAACTTTGCACTTTCACTCTAATTCAAAACCTTTCGTTGGTATATTTTCATCACTTTTTATCGGATATTCGAAACCGTAAGAAAAGCGCATAGGTAGCATCTACACTATTTCAATTGGATTCAGAGTACCTGTACTTCCTTATCGAGTTATTTTTTAACAGGTAATTACAAACATCCACTACCCTTTCATTTCAATGACTCCTAAAGGAAAATCTACTTCCAAGGATACCTAAATACCACCTCCAACTATTGATTTAGATCATGAACCATTAGTATACAATTTATATATGATATATAAGGTCAATTTTGAATTTGATTTTCATGAAATTCAAAATTGGCTCCATCAAAAACACCTTGACAACAGTGACAAAATCAGTCTCTAGAATTCAACATTACCTCGGTATATTTTCCCTCAAGTGCCATATTTTCCTAATTTTTTTTCTTCTTGTCAACTTCATTACATACCCAGTCAAAGAGTTGTAGTTTCACAAAATGGAGAAACCATTTTCTACACCAATGCCCATGCAATTTCTAAAATGCTCCAAATCAAGGATGACCCCCTCGCAAAACCCTTCCACCTAGATTTTCTTATGGAAATATACAAAAAGCTAGACTTTCCACAAAGAGAAAAGGTTTTTGAAACCTTTCTATCAAATGATGTCCCAATACCTAAAACTAATCCTCCATATTTAGTCTCCATTTTCCCCAAAATGACTAAACAAATTGTCTCCATTATCTCTTATACTTTGGGCTACAATTCAAACGAGTGGATTGATGAGCATATCTTTGCTTTTATTTCCACTTGTTAAAGTCAACAAAAGCCACCAATTATTTTTTTTTATGGTGAATTTATAGCAGAGAGGATCCATGAGCTATTTATTAATTTATCAAAAGAAGGAGTTTTTAGATATGCCTCAACCCTTGTCTATCTATTTATTTATTATCAATCAGAGAAATTCCCTTTTCAACTATAGAAGATGGATGATCAGGGCAATCCTTTATCAACAATTCACTAGACCCCTCTCGTCATGAAGGACAACACAAATTTGTCCTTTAGTGAGTTTGTAGATCAGTTTTTTCATGTGGCAGTAAGTTTATTAAACAACAATACAGAACCAATGATAGATTCAAAGATAAAGATGATTTTACACCTTAGTGAGAAAAAGAAAAAGGGTTACTGGTACCTATATCAAAGTTACTCATAAATTAGGATTTATGGTTGTGAATTAGTCCCTTACAAGCTTCCTAAGTATGTTCCTATCATAATATTTGCTTTGGAATTAATTAGACAAATGATAAACATGGACTATATCCACTTTCAAGTAGCCAAGAAGAAATCCCATTTCAAATTAAAAACATGAGTTGGCCCTTTTATATGCAATAAAAGGGTAGCAGGACAAGATGTAGATGCTATCCTAAGGAGTATGAATTTTAAGAATTTTTACATGGTCTTATGACCCTTTTGGAGTTGTTTCAAAGATGATGATAGAACATAAATATACCCCTTATATTCATACATCTAGACCAGAGTTCGAACAATTCATGAACCAAGAGGAATGGCAAGAAAATACTCTCCAGGAGGCTAAAGAGAAAAATATGTCCTCTTCACAAAATCCATTAGCACAAGAAAAGGGAGAGAAAATTCCAAGGGAAACCAGTTCCCCTTAAACATCAGAAGTGCCAGTCAGAGATTTCATTGTATATAAAAAGAAACCAATGAAAACAAATGATGAAGACATACAACATGAAAATATTGAACAAATTCACCCAATTTTTCTTTTTGGAGCATGTACTCCATCATTTTTGGGGATAAAAGACAATATTCCACCATCTCCAACAACTCCAGGAACCGCCATGACTGCACTTACACCTATTTCATCACCAACAAGGGAATTGGGGTAGAGCAGTAAAAAAGAGCCCAACATTTTTGCTGCTTATCAAGAAATCAAAAGAAGGAATCTAGCCCACAAAGTTTCTACATTTTCTCAATTCTGGAAATAGAAACAAACTTCTCAACACAGGATTTTATCAATATTTGAATCCGAAGAAGGAAAAATGAAAATTTATTTTCTAGAGCCTAAGGTTCCTTAGCCTCAGACAATATATGACTACAAACAATCAATATTTTCTTTTGACACAAAAACTATTCATCCTATAGATTAAATGGAACTTTACAAGAAATTAGGTGAAATGATATTCAGTACTTTAACAAATTCTACCATGGCAACTGCTCATCTCCAAACCACAGTGAAAAATATTCAGACTCAGGTGATGTTAAAGAACATTTATTCTCTAGATAAAGAGACCAAGATAAAATCTTTAGAGGAGCTAGTGATGAAATTGGGATATGATCCCAAAGACATCAAAGTTGCAGAAGAAATAATTAAATCAAAGGATTTAGATATAGAAGCCCTGAGAAAGAAACTGAAACTCCGAACAACAAAATATACACAGGCTAAATATTTGCGAGAGCATGAGAAAGAAAAGGAGGATTTGTTCAAAATTATCATTAAGAACAAATGACTAAATCTCCAATATGGAAAAGGAGATTGAAAAAATCCTTAAAGAAAAAGAGAAGGCGGCTCCAGTACAATCCACTCCATTAGCCACAATTCCAACAACAGGTACAACAACAGGGAAGGCATCTTCTTTAGCAACAACTACAACATCAACATCAACATTAACAATAGTTTCATAGTCTACTACAACAACAACAGAATTAACTAAAGCCATGGATGATCTAGCCATCAAAGGTAAAGAAATTGAAAAGCTTACAAAAAAGTGTGATAAATTGCAGGAACATAAAATCAAATAATATGGTGCTTATTTATCAAAATTGTAGAAAACTCATAAGCTTGCACAAATACTTTCATATTTAGAAAATCAAAATATCATGGCTGACACCATTGCTCAAGCTAAATAAAGTATTTGGATTATGATAAATGAAGAAATATCTCACATATGGCCATCTATTCAAATCATATATGAACAAGGTGAGCTTCTTGTTAGATCCAACACTTCGATTGAAGATGTAAAGAGGGAAAATTATACTAAGCCCAGTGATGCAATATCCATCATCAAGTTCGTGAATTCAAAAAATAAAGATGAATTAGAAGAACTAGATATTGAAGACATAACTGACAATATTACGGAAGTAAGGAAAGTTATTACTAAGAAAAATCTGATGTTACAACTGGAGAACAAGTGTGAAAATTTACAGAATATTGTGCAAAGATTTCACAAAAAGTTTAATGTGTTACATCAGAAGGGTCTTCCTTGATTACAAGGTATGGGAGATGAATCAGTTCAACTTGAATATTATCAAACAAATTTATGTGAATTTGCCAGAGATAGGTCAAAGTTTTCAAAGGTTACATGAAGCATTACAGGAAAAGAATTCATGGAAGGACTCAACTTGGATTTATCAATTAGACATGAAATTACTCGTCTATTCTTAGCTAAACTGACTTTTGAAAGACACACATAAGTTGATGAAATTTACAGAAATCTAAGTAGATTTTCATTGCCAGATAAAAGTAAATGGGAAAAGTTATGTGGATTTTTAGAATGACCAGATCAGGTACCCATAATAGCTTCAACCAACAAGGACTCCTATTTCCGCAACCTCATCAGCATAAATCCTAAAATGTAGAGCCAACAACTCAATTTAGTTTCGAATTTACTATATTTTTGAAATTTTTTTAGTAAAAAATTTGATATATTTCCAAAAATATCTAGATATTTGAATCAAATATTTTTGAGAAAATTTGTATAAATACTTCCATAAAAAAATTGTAAAGGGTTGAACCCTTGGATGAGCGCTTGTAAAGTAGAATTGTATGAGCTGAGATCATTGATCATTAATGAAAGGATTATGGATTTGTTTCAAATAGCTTGCCTCCTTGTGAATCTTTCTAGTTTACATTTCATTTTGTTTTTCCACATAAATTTAACTTCTATGGAGATAAATAGGTAAGAGAAAACTGAATATCATTCTATCTTAAATCCTCTGAAGTTATCATTTATTTTACATATTTATTTATTAGACTATTTGTATATATAAGTCCCTCTATATCTATTAATTATCAATCATCTTCATAAGGTTAAATATATATTTTTAAGCTGTAAAAATTGTTTGTTAGCCTTTCTTTCTTATGATAAAATAAAGGTTCAATTTGAAAACTTAGTAGGTCATAGTTTCTTATATTTTCTACCTTTCACATATTATAAGATCAAATAATTATTTTGAAGTAAAATAACAACCCTTTCTTAATATTCAATACTATTGAAATTTTAAAACATCTGCTTGTAATTTTCTCATAGCATTAGTTATCCAAAAACCCCTTAAAACTATATATATATATATATATATATATTAGATGCTTTGGCATATTTTAATTAACCTATAATTATCTTAGAGGAAAACACAACTAAGGAAGTAAAGGCAAGGTCTTCGGTGTCTATCAGAAAAGGTAATTGATTTATCAATTTGAGAAGACGGAGAAGGACGATCCACTATATCATGAGCATATATCAAGGATGAATTCATAATATAGCTTTAGCAGAATGGATTGTATTTGAAACATAGCACTTATCAAAATGGTCAACTCCAGATGCTTTGCTTTTATGGATCTAGAAATAACCCAAATACTGATATTTCGCCTTGAATATTCTACTGCTGCTAGTGTTGACCTTTTAAATGTCATCCATATTTTAATGCCCAATCTCTGGCTTTGAAATGCTTGATCCAATTGCCACTAAAAACACATTTATGACCAAGAGTTTGAGAATTGACACCAGATATTGTGCATTCACTCCTTTCATTCTCCAAAATTTTTAATTATTCAACCAAGTTCATAGCTTTGGAGGAGTTGAATGGTGGTGGGTTCTACTTTTGTGCTTTGCTAGAGTTTTGGAATAATCAGGAAACAATATGAGCAGAAAGAATGGAAAAAAAGATGTGTTTTACAGTGAAGAGTGAAGTTTTAAACAAGGTGAGCGTGGGATGATTTATTACAAAAAAACTACGGTTAACGGATATACTAACAATAAATGGTAACGGGTAATAAAGAGACACACAGTTGTTTAACATTGGAAGGTGAAATGACATGTGAGTGATGATGAGATGGCGGGAGTAAATCAAAAATTCAAAGAGTTGTTTTAAAGCCTACCTGCTGGGGGGGAAGGGGGGTCTGAATGGGACGGTGACACGTAGCCGGCGGTGGTTTTGGTGAAACAAATTTACCTGGACCCCCCCTCCCTACCCCCCAGTGAATATCATTCAGAAACACTGGGGGGTGTGGGTTTGGATGCGCACCATTGATTTGAGCACAAAGGATCTCGACCCTTCAAATATGTGAGATTTTTATTTCACATGCCAATATAATGTCACTTTATTACATAATGGATCAATCATATTAATATATGATTAAAAGTTTAAAACATACTTTATTCTAAATTATTTTTTAAGATTTTCCTTTGGCATGACCCCTATTATATCCATCTTGGATGGTGATTCTCACTATGTGCCCCAGTTTCCTCATAAATACATTGCTCCAAAATATGGAAAAATCCTAAAAGAATATTCTAACGAATGAGGTTTTGAAAGAGATTTTGGAAGAATAGTTGTAAACTAAAGGTTGAAATTATATCTATTCAAAATAAAATATATACTAAACTATTATCACTCTTCTATATCCTAGGATTATTATTATTATCATGCATGAATTCTGAAATATTAGCAATAAGTCTAATATTTAGATCTTCATACTCACAACATAAATAAACTAGAACGAAAATGATATAAAATTAAATAAGTAGTTAATTGAATCGACTACATTCACAAAATTCATATATGTATCATTCACTTAATCATTATAATAATCAAATGAAATAAATAGTTAATAATAACTAATAAATTATACAGGATATCAATTATATCAAGAAAAAGTATTGATATTTAGATTTCACTAAAATATAAAAAGTAAAATTATAAAAAAATACCATATTTAGTTGGTAAAAAACAACTTGAAAATATGAAGTGGTTCAAGGTATTCTTCCAAAACAAACTTTACAATTGTTCAAAGTGTCTACTTCTTCCAAAAAATTAGAACCCGTAATACAATCTATGACGATTATTTAAATAAGCATTTTAAATTCAAGCGTCTATCCTAGTTTTGTTACAACAAAATTAAAAATAGAAAATTAAAGGATAATTTTTTCTGATCTCCAACAAATTTGATGAATTATTTTTTAGAATGATTGGACTAGAATCTTCAGGGAAGGATTTCCATTACCCATGTATTCTCAAGATGTGAGAAATATACTATGGTTGGTCAAAGAGCATACTAATTTGGCCTATGCATATCCTGTCTTCTAATAATAGTGATTGTTATGCTATTATGGATATCGCCTCTTTGACCATGACGCAGTTTCCATGTGGTTTGACAAAGAACTTTGGAAATTACTTCTAAGTTAGATCTTTTTAATTTTCTAGTATCATTTTGTTTACTACTCCCGTGACTTAACACATCATTGAGGAAAACATATGATTTGTTGGAATACTCTAGGAATGGTACATTAGACATGTCAAATTATCTTATAATTTGGAGCAATGAATCAATTAATTGAGAACAATATTGCTCAATTTCCTTGATCATATATTTAGATTGCTTTAAATTCCTTTTACATTTTTTGTAGGGAAGTTTTGCTTCTTATTATCTTGGCATCTGGTGCTTTGGGGATTCTTGATGTAGATGCTTTAGTTGTGGAATGCTAGGAGATTAACTGTAATAGACATTATTTCACCCCTATCCTTTCAAAAAAATTATCTATTACCTCACCCAAGAGTTATCAATTATGTCTTGTTGGTCTTGTACCATGCTTAAATCTTCAAAAAATCTAACTTGTGCATTTCAGAGTTAGTCATTTCCCTATTCAACTTCCTTGAATATTTCTACATTTATTATATTGTTGCTCAAGATTTTCATTTTCATTTTCAATTCAACTATTTGGGCATCCTTTCTATCTAGGAATTTGCGCATTATTTTATTTCTTCCTCATTGTATTAGTTGTAGAAGCAGGTGTTGTGTGCAGGGACCTATGAGAAAAAAATGAAAGAAATAAGCGAAATTGAGAAAACAAATGTAATATTTTAGTGAGTAAATGTGCTTTGATGAAGCTAAATAATTATATTATGAATCCTTAATTGCAATTACATGAGATAAAAGCTTGCTTATGCTTCATCGTATGGAACATTTACACTGTGAAAAGACTAACATTCAAATGCAAGATTCACAAGCGAGCTGTTTAATTACCTTTTTGATCAAGATTATTTTCTTAATTAACGTTTAATTTAAGACAATTGGGGATTAGCATCAATCCCTAGCCCCACAACCATAAAATGTATGTGAAATTCAATTACAAGAATGGCCTGGGGACCCAGGGATTGAGACAACAATATCGCTGGTAATTGATTGGGAAAAATCACTAAAATAGACAAATGACATCACAACCCTCAGAACATGGAAATTTAATGGTTTGTGATGTTGATTTAATGAAATCACGTAGGTTTTTGGTCTGGGATAGCGAAACAATGGGGGTATATTTATGTAAAAAGGCTTTATTAAGGAACATGATTGGGGATATGCTATTTGGCTTGAAACTTTGTATCAAAAGGATAACCACACAAAGCCTAGGATCCCGACATTTTATAAAAAGGTGTGTGTGTGTGTGTGTGTGTGTGTATGAAAATTGAATCAATACAAAGGTTTTAACACTAAGATAAATAGTTGTGATAAAAATTAAATACAAGTATTTAGACGTGAAAAATTTTACAATTATGAGGGTACCCATTATTTTATTTTATAAATACATAAATGGGGGGGGGGTTGTTGTCATTCCATAGCTATTCACATGAAAAATGACTTTCAAGACCCCTCACATGTGCATTTTTTTTTAAATTTAAATTTAAAAGACCTTATTCAAACCTATTTGACCCAACCTAATTAACTTAAGACCAACCTAGACTAACCTAATTGTTATCATAGATAACAAGAGGAAAATTCTTACCCAAGGATTATTAGCTGAGTCTTTACAAACAGATGTAAAACCTCAGAAAAACGTTGCTGACTGTGAGAGAGTTTACAGAATATTTCTATAAGGTTATCTTGAGAGCAGGTTATATAGAAGATAACTCTGAAAAGAAAGCTAGGTACATCAATGTATTAAGGATGGAAATTCAAGAGGACATTAGTGTTTTATCTCCTAGCACCATGGAGGGGGTCTATCGATATGATTTAAGAGAAGAAGAGAAGATATTCAGGAAACAAAAATTTGATAGAGGAAAGGTATCTGCCAAAGGAAGAGGGAAGGCTCCAACTTACAAGGATGAAGCTGGTGTTTCTAACCAGCGAGAACAAGTAGGGGAAGGATATGAGCTTGGAGGTGGAAGACCCTACCAGCAAGGTAGAGGTAGAGGTAGAGGAAGAGAGTCAGTATACGATTTTACAAATGTAACAAACTAGGCCATCGATCCTATGAGTGTCCTGATAATGAGAATGCAGGGAAAAGTGGAAACTATGTTGCACAAGGAGAGCAGGCAGAAGAAAAATATCCTATAGTGGAGAATGCACCTGAGGTTGGAGAGGCTCTTCTCATGAACAAGGTGCTATTGAAACCAGAGAAGGAAGTGGCAGAGTATTCAGAAAGGAAAGCCTTGTTTCGAACTACATGCAAAATCCAAGGGAAATGTTGCAAAGTAGTTATTAATAGTGGAAGCACTGATAATTTGGTGTCCACTGAAATGGTGGAAAAGTTGAACCTCTGAGAAGGTCAATCATCCAACACCCTACAAGGTGTCACGGTTGCATAAAGGACACAAATTGCTGGTTATTGAGAAAAGTGAGGCGGATTTCCAAATAGGTAGATATCAAGACAAAGTGACTTGTGATATCATTCCTATGGATGTATGTCATGTGCTGTTGGGCAGACCTTAACAATTTGACAAGAAAGTAGTGCATGATGGAACCAAGAACTGTTATACGTTCGAGATGGGTGGTATTCAACATACTTTGCTGCGTTTGCAAGAAGGGAATGTAGCTACAAAAAGTGAGCCAAAAGCTCAATTTATTGGTGGAAAATAGTTCTTACAATAGCTGACAGAAGAAAAGGTGAGTTATGCCATTATTTGTAAGCCAAGAAGTGAATTTGCTAATACTATCATTTTAGATCTGCCAATAGAAATTAAAAATATGTTAGTGGATTATAAAGACATTGTAGTTGATGATTTTCCCAATTTATTTCCACCTAATATAAGTATCAGTCACCACATAGATCTGATACCTGGATCAAGCTTACCAAACACGCCTTCTTATAAGACGACCCCAAAGGAAAATAAGGAAGTTAGAAATCAGGTTCAGAAATTGTTGGACAAGGGCCTGGTTAAAGAGAGTTTAATTCCATGCGTTGTCCCAATAGTGCTATATCCAAAAAAATATGGTGAATGGAGGATGTGCACTGACTCGAGGGCCATAAATAAGGTCACTATCAAGTATAGGTTTCCTTTTCCTTGTGATCATCTATAGCAACTCTTAGAGTGCTGCTATCTTTCTCTCTTATAGTAATAATAAGGAGAATCCTGGGGGTGAAATTCTCCTTGCTTCCTGCATCAACTTGTAACTTTCATTTAAAGACAAATTTCTTTCATCAGATGATTTTTTAACCATGTTTTCTTTAGACTGATACAAAGAAGACTCAACATGATCATATGTGAAATTTTGTACATTGAGGAAAGGCTTGAATTTTACTTCTTGATGACCTGCCTGAGATATGGTCCTCTATGAGCAAGAAATTTCTTGGGATATTTCTTTTCCTTGTGCCTTTTCTTCTTGTATGGGGAGAAAAAGTATTGCGGATTGCACAAGAGGATCCTCTAGTTAGGAAAAGTGTTTGTGGAGTTTGGCAACACCCAGTATGAAATATTTACATGAACAATATTTAGTTTGGCCTCTACCCTTGTTTGAATAGTAACACATAACCATGGATTATGTGTTGCAGTTTCCACACATTTAGTCTAAATAAGTAATGAAACCTACCATGGCCGCTGGTCGAATATAGGGTGGGGTCTGCTAATGCGGTGAGTCCTCTGCTGAGTGGATGGATGAAGCACCATCACTTGTGGATGAAGTACGAACACTGTTTGTGGTGAGTCCTATTCTGAGTAAGTGTTTGCAATGCATCGGTAGTAATGAGTGGGGTTTCAGTGGGGTATTTGTGTTGAGTGCAGGGAGACCAGGTCGGCGCTTGCGATGAGTTAATTGGTTGAGGAAAAGGGTTTGGGGTTGGGAGGAGGGTGTGGGGTTGGGATAAATATTAGGTGTAAGGAGACTAGGCTGGCATGCATGATGAGTTAATGGGTTGAGGAGAAGGATGTGGGGTTGGGAAGAATTCATAGCACGTGGCAATTAGAAGTAGTTTTGGTTTTTTGATTTTTTTTTAGATATTTATTTTTATTTTTTATTTTTAATATTGGTTATTTGATATATATATATAGTTATATTTATGTTTAATTTTATATATAGTTTAATTTTTTCATTCACTAGTTTTTCCGTTGCATTGTTTCCTCTCACCTCTAGCTCGATGGGTTTCCATATGAAGATCAAGTTAAAATAAATTTCCATAAGAATATCTTAGACAAAGTTCTTTACTATTGAAGGTAAATGAAAGAGAACAAACCAATTGAAAACATATAAATACATACCTCGTACATTTCAAAATTTTGATATCATTAATGTTCTTCTCTATCCAACTCATCATCCATATCATCGTGTTCAGAATTCATGTTCAAAGAATTGGCCATGTTAGCATCATGATCATCATCATCTATATCATCATCCAGGACATCCTCTCCCACATTTGGTTCAATCTCTTCAATTTCTTCATCCGACGTATTTTCAATATCATATAGTTCATCTAGAACATTATCTTGATTAACATGTCCTTGAACTTCTGCAGTGTATTCATCTGATGCATGAAACCATTTCTCCTCTACTTCATCTTCTTCTTCAATGCCATCTTCTTCCACTACATTATAATTTACTGGCCTTCCTCTTGGATCATATCTAACAACATAAGACCAACCTGCTTTACCTGGAACCTCTGAGTAAAATACTTGTTCAAATTGGCTTGGAAGAACATAGGGCTCTGAGCTTGGCTCAACATTCCTTATATTAACCATGGTAAATCCGTTAGCATGTTGAATAAAAATTCTATTGGGATCGTGTTCATTGATTCGTAGCCTGTACCATTTGACATCGAACACAAGTAATTTGAAGGATTTAAAGTCACACCGAAGTATATCATCCGGATACCCATAGTATCGATTGGAAGATACTTTTGGATGTCTGTCACCTCTATATGAAACGTTTTCTACTTGAAATACTGCAGTTATCCCACTATCTGAAGTTTTCCTCTTTTCATCCAACCCTTTGATGCAAAATTTGCAGCCATTGCAGCACATTTCCTTGCGGTGTTTCAAATGCAATATGAAAAACATGTAAAAAATACATTTTCATTATTTGATAAACATATTTATACTTGGAAATTTTTCAAATTAATAAAAATCACACCATATGCATCAAAACAATTGTAAGAAAAAAAAATGTAAGTGAATTATATGCTTTCCTGTTAATCTGTGTAAGATTGGTATCTCCACTATGTTCAAATTATTTGACCATTGTAGACACACCATAACATGATAACCTACCATTATTAGATTTTTTGCATCGTTCAATCCATACCTTCATCCAATCAACATTGTTTGCAATGTATAAATGTATTGCATCAAACTCTCGACCAGATGTATTACAATAAAATAGTTCACATGTGTATATATAATTGGTTAACACATTATACGACTATAATATTGGATTGTGCATGAAGAATAAAAACTAAATAAGTATGATATACATAAAAACAAAAATTCAAATGTACTATAAATCTCCACTATATAGTTACATCTCACTTTCCTCATTGTACATTTCCCCGATAGGTGCTCCCCTTCAGATTTTTTCATGGAGTTGAAATCCAAAATGAGATCCAATACATTGATACTTTTTCCTATTGTCAGACTATATTGACTAATATAAACCATGGTTTGATATATCGTATACCCCTCTACCATAGAACCCTCAGGACATACTCTTTGTCTGACCAAAGCCTTCAAATATTTCAAGTGCCTCTCAACCATCCACATTGATCTTGTGTGTACAAGTCCACACTTTTCAATCTCCTCAACTTGGTGTATGAGGTAGTGTTCTTGTGCATTGAAAAGTGCCACAGGTAGATACTTTTGCATTTAGCACATTATACGAGATACTTTATATCTTCTTTATCGATTTATTTAGATGAAAACCATCTACAAATGAAACAAGAAAATCACAAGTTTCAACAATAAGATATATAGTACATTACAAGTAAAACACATGTAGTCAAATATAAGTTAATGTACAACAAATTATTAAACAAATTACACTTTGCATATAATTTTCCACTTACCTCATGTATTTTCCAAGATGATATATAACTTGTTTGACATTGTTGTCAAAGTTGTCTAGGAGAGATAGAGGTAGAACATACTGTAACAAAAAAAAAATCCATGATTATTTATTCTAAAATAAATAAATAAAAAAATACTAACAAGATGTTTCACCATTAATGTACAAATATACACACTAAAATAATTACGAATGTATGCCAATCATGAGTATTTACCCCACCTAGTTCACCTTTCTTTGTTAGGACATTCTTTATGTTTGAAGAAAATCTAGTGGGACATTTAATTTTTTCAATAACCTCTTTAACATCCTTGCTTTGCTACTCCGTTAATAAACATGGAAGGGCGATTATATTTTGGCTGTCTCTATCGCTATTTGAATGAATCACACTTTGCATTGTCTGATTGACCTCCTTAATGTCATTACAAATCTTGACAATTTTTTCTTTATATCTCCTTCCATCTAAGATCTACCATAAGGTCTCTGTTACATTCTTCCCAATGTGCATTGTATCAAACAAATGAACAATCTCTAGGTGCTCATATTAGGGGAGCCTACTAAATTTCTCAGGATAGTTTTTCATTCCTCATGGTAGTTCTCCGTTATTAATACCTTGCCAACCTACAAGGTGAATCATAGTTTAAGATATTATAACAACAATAACTTTCAAATAGTACAATGAAGAAATTGCAATAGAAATATAAAATAATACAAACATTTCATTTATAATGATAAATAGTTGATTTAATCCATACCTTGAGAGATTATATTATATTGCAACTTCCATAGACCAGGTGTCATTCTCTGTGGCCTTAATATAGTCTCTTATTTCCCATTGAAAATATGTTTTTTCAATTTAGGACCACAAACTAGACAAGAAAATTTACCCTTTGATTGAAGACTTGGAAGAGATGGATTAATTTTTATTTCAATTATTAATTGAAGTATGTATAATGAATGGACTATTTACAAAAAAATGCATGAAATGAACTTCATAAAACTAGTAAACACTATTAAAGTGCATGGTAATGTTATAATATACCACATAAATCTGAAAGCCTTGGGGCATCATGAATTTTCCATACAAGCATTGCATGGAATTCAAATTCCCTTTTTGTATCTGATGGTCTGGAGATATCATACATAGTGATGCCCTTCCATAAGTCTAGTAGCTCATTGATAAGAGGCTCGATATATACATTCATATCTTTGAACTGGTACTTACCTAATTGATTGAACGTATAGTACATAATTCCATAATATATGAGTAAAATAAATAAATAAGACATAATTATAATACATGATTGGAAATTTATGAGTAAACAAAAAATGTAAGACATAATTATGAAAAAAACAAGACAAATCATGATATGTTATTGTGTAAACTAATATATTTATTCTAAACAAAATAATACCTATAACAATCATTGTCAACATTATGTGCTCCCTCTTTATTGACATCCAAGGAGGAATGCTATTGTTGATAACAAAAATGGGCCACACCGAGTAAATAGATCTTAGCTCTCCAATTGGATTGAATCTGTTAGCTGCTATGAAAGCTTAAGATTACGAGGTTCTTCTTTAAACTTTGGCCATATTTCCTGTATATTCGTAAATGCAGATCCATTTGCAGGCATTCGAAGAACACCATCTTGAATTCTTTTCATTTCATGGTAATCCATAAATTGTGTTATGCTTTTGCACCTGAAAAATTGTCGTAGATGTGGAATTATGGGAATATAACTAAGAACCTTGCGAGGCACTTTTTTTGTTGCTTTATCAGTTTAATATCTACTCTCATCACATTTAGGGAATTTTTATTTCGACGCATGTTATTTATAATAGAGAATATCATCATTAGGACATGTATGAATAACTTGATACTCCATTTCAATATCTTTCATAATGGCATGTAAATATCAGTACGTGTGAGGTAAAACATTTGACAGTGGTAACAGAAACTCATCTAACAATATACAACATCATAATTCAGTAGTGTTGGTTAAGATAAAAAATATACATAATGCATCCAAATGATGTTACAAATGGTGATCGACATACTAACATTGAAAACAAAGGAAAAAAATAATTGCTTTATCATGATGTACTAAATGTCACAAAATATATTACATACCTTAGGAGTTGTGTCACATATGTGTTTGAAAAACCATTCACCACCTTTAAGTTGAACAAAATAAATACAACAAAGAGAAGAGATATTTCTAAGCCTTCATAAATAGGTTGAGTTCCCCTCTCAAGTACAGGTATATCATAACCACCAACGTACGGGTAGTCATCATCATGCATTCCTGCAACATTATTAAATGTCTCCTAGATCAATCTATTCTTCCCATATTCATCCAATGTGTTATCAACATCATTATCTTCTTCCATAGGAACATTAGCTTGATCCGGCTCAATATTTGCTTCATGTTCTTGAACAAGCACTTGTACTACAACGACCTCTTCCTCGTTAAAGAATGCCCTAGGAGTACCATTCTATAAAATTACAATAAATAAGATAATATTGGTCAGCTATCACAAATATTTAAATGATAGAAATGTTTACAAATATAATATAGGAAAAAAAAGACAACAAAGAGCTAGACAAAGACAACTTAGCTAGTTAACTAATCATGATTTCC
This sequence comes from Pinus albicaulis, assembly GCA_034641835.2. Lineage (NCBI taxonomy): Eukaryota > Viridiplantae > Streptophyta > Pinopsida > Pinales > Pinaceae > Pinus > Pinus albicaulis. The sequence goes on along the minus strand of CM076584.1, from coordinate 976,094,189 downwards.
TTATGGCTCAACTTAAAACTTGCACGTTCATAATAATCAAAGTAAAAATACCCTTAATGGGAATTATTCCAATGAATATATTAACAAATCAATCTAACTGCATATATTTAACGAGTTTAATAATATGAACATGTAGTAGTGAAAATAAATAGAAACCAATATAGACCCATCTAACTTCAGTTCTACGAAGCATCGAGAGGGATCAAATCCATTGAGGTGCAAACCCATTTTTTGAGTAAAAAAATGAGGAAATTTTTGCACCTCAAGGGATTTGATCCCTCTCGAGGCTTCGTAGATCCAAAGTTATATGGGTTTGTTGTAACTTGGGAGACAATCTTTGGCTGATGGAGATCAGTGCCCAAGACATTTATCAATAAACATGATGATAATATTTTAGTGTCCCAATGTTCTTAAAACCCCAGAGATTCAATCCTTATAAATCACCAATGTGAGAAAAATCTTTCAAGTGGCCTTCTAGTGATGAATACAAATGGAAAATATAAGAAATGAAGAAGTGATAACGGAAATTCTTTGACAATAGGCTTCCTATGCAAAATCTCTTATTTCAAAATTTAGAAGAAAAATGGCAGGATTAGGAGGCGAAAAATAGAATAGAGGAGCACATCATTAAGGATTTTAAATTTAACTTAAAAAACAGTAAAATTAAAGACTAGTAGCTTCGTTACTCAATTCTAAAGAAGAAAGACATAAATAATATGACGCAACATGGAAAGACGAATCATATTCAACAAATTCTGGAATCACTGCGAAAGGTTTATTCATAAACACATGGAGATCCAAAGTACAAAATTTCTAGCTCTCATGCCAAAAACTTGGAACCTCTACAATGCCTTGATTTTCCATTTTTATTTCCCCCATCATCCTAGCTGACTAAGTGTCCCAGAATTGGTTATGGAACTAACTCATGGACAATTTCCTAACTATCTTTATTCACTAATAATAACTCCTCCTTTTAAATACATGATATCTTGTTTTGGAATACTTTTATAAAGTTTATATATATATATATATATATATATATATATATATATATATATATATAATATTATTTTATATCCTCTATGTGTTAAAGATACAAAATGAAAAATCCCTCCTTTTATCATCAATTTTTACATTATAAATTAAACATATATGGGAGTTTTAAATCATATGAAATGATATTTGGATCATAAAGAATGATGTGTTGATTTTATAGAAAACCAAAAATGGTTTTTGGAAAGCTCGAACCGCCTACAGGATCACCTCTTAGAGGTTTCTGGAAATTAGAACAATGATGTTGCAATAATTAATATCCGTTGATATTGCACTAAGCAGTTTTGATGAATCCACCCGCACGACCACTCATTGGCATAATTTTCGTGTACTTTGTGGCCTTGTGATTCTATTAGATCTGAGCGTGAATGATCTGGATCATCGATTTATTTTATAATTGAAAGATATTTGCTAAGAACATATTTTCCATCATCCAATATGGCATATAAATCACGCCCTCCTTGGCAATAAACTCAAGTACTCTACAACATGATGTACACTGTGTTATTTGAATCTTTGCATCTGTAACTTTTCTATAATTAATAAGAACAATATGCTCATAAGACTTATCAAGCATCCAATATATTCTACACTGGAAGTCTGGGTTATCTTCCCCATGTGCATAATTACAATGCACAACATCCAAATTTATGACCTTCAATTGTTCATGTGCTTCAGAGCTTTGATTAACTGCTACTGATGACCCTAAAGTACAATAATAATGTTACTTAGTAGAAGATGGATCAACGAGATAATCAAGCATCTTCCATGCTAAATTGAGATCATAATCTTCCTCATCTTGACCTTCTAGATCAACATCCTCACCAACATCTTCCTCATAAATTTCTTCTCTTTCAACCCCTTCCTCTCTGTTCATTTTCCTTCCATCCAAGGAGCGAGTCCAACAAAATTATTCGCTGCTTCAAATTTAGAAATTTTAATCCTATGCTAAAATAAAATTCTTTTTAAGATTTTTAATATTTTAGTTGTGTCAGATTAAGCTAAAACAGGGTTTATTCTCTTGCTTTTTATTGTATGTTTGCATTAGAATATTCATTTTTAATGTCCTAAGGAAAATGTCGCTTTCTAACCAATTTAGGAGAAAAAGGATGAAGGAAAAGATGGAAAAAGGTCAAAAGGAGGACAATTTCAAAACCTAGCACTGGAAAAAGGAACAAATGTGAAACTGATCAATGTTGTAATGAGGACTTTTTAAGACTCCTACCATTGGAAAAGGGTACAATTTCAAAATCAATGTTACTAGAAAATAGCCTAATTGCAAATCCTACTGCTAGAAAGAAGTCTAATTGACAAACTCAATGCTTGAATAAAGAGAAATTAGGAATCCTAACACTACAAAGGGCACATTTGGCATTCCTAGCAATGGAAAAGGAAACAAGGAGGAATATTAGCACTATAAAACAATGTAGATGAGAAAAAATATAGCACTAAAAAGCTTTAAAAGTGAAAAAGATAGTGTTATGAAAATGACAATTTAAAAAGCTATTGCTTGGAATGAAGGAAATTGGAAAACCTAGTGCTATGAGGGAGGGAAAAATGAAATCCTAGTAGTATAAAATTGAACAAATGAGAAACATAGGCGCACCAATGAGGAGATGTGGTTAGCTTTATACAAACATTCAAGGTAAAAACATGTGAAAATTATCCTTAATTATTTCATGAATTAACCTCAAAAAAATGCAAAAATATGTGTTGTAAATAGCCGCAAATATCTGTCATAAACCCAACCAAAATCTAGCAAGAAAATAAAAACAATACAAGCCCAAAACCCTTTATAAATCAACCTTCTCCTTGAATGTACATTCTTCTCTTGGTTGTGTTATCACTCATAATTTTGTGAGTCATTACTTGACATGGTCATACATTTCACTCCTCAAAGGGTAAGGTCTCCTTAAACCTTTTTCAAGTTGGCATATGAAATTTCATTTTTTCTTATTTAACCTATCATAAATTTCAAGACCACCCTCATTTCATCTCAAAACCACCTCCATATAGGTCGCATCATGTCTCATCAGTCATCATTTGTTGTTAGTTTTCATTTCCCAAGAATTTAAATCCGAAAAGGTCACTTTAGCCAAGAATCATTACTTTCGTAGCGAAACTACCCAGAAATATACTAATTATGCTATGAAAAGAGGGTTTTATGTTTTCAGAATGCATAATTTTCCTATTTTATAGATGTTTTTAGAATGCATATTTTGGACAGCTGGAGATGTTTTTCAAAAAACTAAGAGGGGTTTTTCTTGAAGACATATTGACTTACAACAACCTCCTTAAGTTTTTCAACAAATATCAAGGATAGGGAGAAAATAGCTAATCTATGAACCCTATATTTTCAGAAAAAACAGAGTCATTTTAGTGATGAATAAACTTGCTAAAGGTGAAAAGGATGTTTTTTGAAGATGAAACACCTCAAGGCTCTTAAATTGAGTTTTATTATGTTTTAAGAGGTTAATGGCATGTTGAAGGTCAATTCTCTATAGCTGGAGGTTACTTTTTTGAGGCAAAGTCAAAATCTGGAAATTGCATAGTTTTCCACAGTTTCGTAGCATTTCCTAGGCTTAAAGCCAGGAAAATGCTACGAAAACACCCGTAGATGTATTTTTTTCCTTTAAGACAACTTTTTGTGGCTTTCAAGGAGAGGAATGGTAGTGATGAGGTGTCAGGTCATGATGGACACCCTGGAATAGTCAAAGAGCATAAATTTTGAGTGCAAAAGTTATTTTTGGATGCTACGAAACTACCCTATTTTCGTAGCGAGTTGTTTTTTAAGGTTTTTGAGCAAATGAAAAATTATTTTAGAAATATAAAAGATTTTTTTCTTTGGCACAGGTCCATATACAAAAACCTCTCTTAGTTTTTGCAAAGGCATCAGGGTTTGGAAATTATACACTCATCTTTGAAGCCTATTGTTTCATAATTTTCACTAACTAGATTTATGAGAAAATTGTAAAAATTTGAATTGAAGGAGGTGCAGCTTAGCATCCACGTGGAATAATGACACAAAAAAACTCTATTAAACTCAAAAAATTAGTTGGTTACAGTTGATAAGGGCTATTAAATTGATTTGTTGAAATATTAATGAAAGAAAAGTCCTTTTTGTATTCAAATTTTGCAAAACAGAAATATTCGTAGGAAGTCTCCAAGTGATGCAATCATGTTTGAAATAGGTCTCTGAGGTGGGAATTCAAAGGGAGTAAGGTGGCATATCATTTGTATGAGTCATCACTTTATAAAGGACAAATTTTTAGAGTTAGAAAAGGGTTAGGATATGTTATGGCTGACTGTTACTATTGCAAATAGGTTTTTGATCAGTAATAAAGAGTGGCTATTGGTTTCATCCTTCACCTGAGATTCATTTGATACTTTCATGAAAAATTTACTATGTATCTTATTAATTTCTATCAATATGTTAATGTTTGATTACTCAAAATTATTTCTTTGCATGCTCTGAATTCCTTTCAAGCACTAAACTATTGGATATCTTTCTCAATGTCCTGCTTTCAGTATCTTAATGTTCATTACTCATAATTCATGTCTCTCATGCTCTAACTTCCTTTGGAAATTTATATATTGATTAAACCCTGTATGTGTGTATTATAATTTCATTTAAGTATCTACATGCCTCAACTTCCCCAAGGAGAGCCTTTGTCATTGAGATCCCTGTCACTGACTCCATACCCCAATGGTAGCAAGCCTTCATATTTTCAACCTGCAAACATACAAAACCAAGACATAATTCATAGAGTTATCCATCTATATTTACATTAACCAATATCATAAATTATCTGTGAGAGAGCCCTCTCAGACTCAAGAGGCGAAGCTTCAGTCAAAAGCTGGTTTGAAATAGTTACACTGAGTTGTCTGATCAGCAGCCAACCAAGTACAATTTTGGTGATAACATTTTGGTGCCGTTGCCTGGGAACGAAGGTGTAAATGTTTCCTGCGAAGAATGACAAAGTTTCAATTCTAAGGTCTGAGAGTAGCAGACACTTAGGCACATATTGGCTATATTTATGCTCTGGCGACTCCACACATCAAATAATAAATTGGAAGGTGAATCCACTGCTTGAATATTAGTAGCTTGATGAAGTTCCAAGATGAGTTCCATTGCAAGAATAAATGCCAGGTATGCCCCTATGAATCAGTCTCACACCCCTGTTTTTCCAAATCCTATGTCAAAGGTCGAATGGTTAACTGATCTTCCCATATTTGAAGATGAAAAGAAAGACAATGTTGCTCTTCATTTGGTTAGATTCCATATGCATGTATGCAGACTAAAGATTTAGTTCCCTGAGGATTGTCTCATGAAGATGTTTATGGTCACTTTAGAAGGAAAAGCATGGTATTGGTACGAAATCCTGCCAAATGGTTCCTTATATTCTCTTGCTGATTTCCACGTTTCATTTTATGAGATGTATGAAGAGTGTCATCCCTCCTTATTGCTGGTCAAAGATTGCTGTAAACATTGTGTGAGATTTATTGAATATTTGGAGAATTGTTATGAAGATGATGAGTTCATGGATAAGGAAATTTTAGAGGCCCTTCATGACAATCCCTTTCATCACTAAGAAGAAAGGATAGCCTCTCTCGTGGATGAAAATGAAACCCAACATGAGTTGATATATGAAAATCATGTTACATCCTCTGAGTTTGATGAAAAGTTGCAGCAGACTTGTCAGTCTTTTGATCATCAGGAGTATGAGAATAATTTAAACAACAAGAGGAAATATTGGAAGATAATTGCTATAATCCTCAGGTAAAGGAAGAAGTTTATTCTTCATGTCATTCCTTGCATCAACCTACATCAAATGATGATCACACTAATGAGGAAGTGGGTGAAATTTTTTCTTTACCCTTGTCTTCTTATTTAGAGTCATTTGAGTGCATGTTAGAAGATAAGATTCAATTTTTGGATGAAATTGTTAAGAACAATGAAAATGACATTTAAGTTTTAGAAGATCAAATTCAATCTTATAGTCTTCATGATCAAGATCAGTCTTTTCAAAAAAAATTAATGGTAGAACACAAAGAGAGCGTGTTGCTTCCTTTCTCTTTTGAGATTGAGGAAGAATACACTATTTTTGAAAATTAGTTTGAAAATCAGTTTGATAGCACACAAATGAAATCTTGTTTTGTTGAGAAAAGCACATATGAGTTGTCCAAAGCTACATAATGTCTTGAGAATTATCAAACAAATTATGTCTTCTATGATCCTCCAGCTGACTACATGGAAGAGTTCCACAGTCCAAATTTCCAATTATATTTTCATTATGAAGATTAGATACATCTTATGTTGCCTTGGTCATTTCAGTATCCTGTTTACTTTTGGTTCAAGCATAGTCAAGAGGTTTAAGTGTTAGATCAGATCAATGACTGGCTTCATTGGAAGTTTAATGTTTCTTGAATCAAACATGAAGATTGTAGTTGTTAGGGTCGGTAGGAGCGTGTGTGAATAAGCTCAAGTAGACTGAGCATATTTTCAGTATGTATAGATTTGGTTTTTCAGCACTAATCATCAAGCTTGAGCTCAAGGAGAAGGCCATAAGAGCTTGGCAAAGTTCTCATAAATTTCAGAGTTTTTATTTCCAAGAAAATGGATGACACTTGAACTACAGGTTCTTTGGTGTACCACAGGGGCACACCATCCCAAGTGGAGCCACTGTTATCACTCATAATTTTGTGAGTTGTTACTTTTCATGGTCATACATTTCACTCCTCAAAAGGGTAAGGTCTCCTTAAACCTTTTTCAAGTTGGCATAGGAAATTTCATTTTTTCATATTTAACCTAACCTAAGTTTCAAGATCACTCTCATTTCATCTTAAAACCACCTCCATATAGGTTACATCATGTCTCATCAGTCATCATTTGCTGTTAGTTTTCATTTCCCAATAATTTAAATCTGAAAAGGTCACTTTAGCCAAGAATCCTTCCTTTCGTAGCAAAATTTCCTAGAAATACATTAACTATGCTATGAAAAGAGGGTTTTCTATTTTCAGAATGTAGAATTTTCTTGTTTTATACATGTTTTTAGAAAGCAGAGTTTGGAAAGCTGGAGATGTATTTCAAAAAAACAAGAGAGGTTTTTCTTCAAGACATATTGACATAAAAAAACCTCCTTAATTTTTGAAATATCTATCAAGGATAGGGAGAAAAGAGCTCATCTATGAACCCTATATTTTTAGAAAAAAATAGTCATTTTAGTGATGAATAAACTTGCTATAGGTGAAAAGGATGTTTTTTGAAGAGGAAACACCTCAAGGATCTTAAATTGAGTTTGATTATGTTTTAAGAGGTTAATGGAATGTTGAAGAAAAAATTTCTACAGCTGGAGGTTAATTTTTTGGGGCAAAGTCAAAATCTGGAAATTGCATAGTTTTCCACAGTTTCGTAGCGTTTCCTAGGCTTAAAGCCAAGAAAACGCTACAAAAACACCTGTAGCTATATTTTTGCCTTTAAGACAACTTTTTTTGGCTTTCAAGGAGAGGAAATGGTAGTGATGAGGTGTCAGGTCATGATGGACACCCTGGAATAGTCAAAGAGCAGAAATTTTGAGTGCAAAAGCTGTTTTTGGATGCTACGAAAGCACGCTACAAAATTTCCCTATTTTCATAGCGAGCTGTTTTTTAAGGTTTCTGAGCAACTGAAAAAGTATTTTGGAAATATGAAAGAGGTTTTCCTTTAGCACAGGTCCATATACAAAAAAATTTCTCGTTTTTTGCAAAGGCATCAGGGTTTGGAAATTATACACTCATATTTGAAGCCTATTTTTTCAGAATTTTCACTAACCAGATTTATGAGAAAATTGTAAAAATTCGACTTGAAGGAGGTCCAGATCTGCATCCACGTGGAATAATGACACATAAACACTATATTACACTTAGAAAATTAGTTGGTTGTAGTTGATAAGGGTTATTAAATTGATTTGTTGAAATATTAATGAAAGAAGAGCCCTTTTTGTATTCAAATTTTTCAAAACAGAAATATCCCTAGGAAGTGTCCAAGTGATGGAATCATGTTTGAAATAGTTCTCTAAGGTGGGAATTCAAAATTATTAAGGTGGCATATCATTTGTATGAGTATTCAATCTATAAAGGACAGAGTTTTAGAGCTAGAAAAGGGTTGGGATATGTTATGGTTGGTTGCTACTATTGTAAACAGGTTTTTGATCAATAATAAAGAGTGGTTGTTGGTTTCATCCTTCACCTAAGATTCATTTGATACTTTAATGAACAATTTCATATGTATCTTATTACTTTTTTTCAATATATTAATGTTTGATTACTCAGAACTCTCGCTTTGCATGCTCTGACTTCCTTTCAAGCACTAAACTATTGGATATCTTTCTCAATGTCCTGCTTTCAGTATCTTAATGTTCATTACTCAGAATTCATGTCTCTCATGCTCTAACTTCCTTTGAACATTTATATATTGAGTAAACACTGTATTGAGTAAACCCTGTATGTGTGTATTCTAATTTCATTTAATTATCTACATGCCTCAAATTCCACAAGGAGAGCCTTTATCATTGAGATCCCTGTCACTGACTCCATAACCCAATGGTAGCAAGCCTTCATATTTTCAATCTGCAAACATACAAAACCAAGACACAATTCATAGAGTTAGCAATCTATATTTATCATTAACCAATATCATAAATTATCCATGAGAGAGCCCTCTCAGACTGAAGAGGCTAAGCTTCAGTCAAAATCTGGTCTGAAATAGTTACACTGAGTTTTCTGATCAGCAGCCAATCAAATAAAATTTTGGTGATAACAGGCCGCATAAGATAATCACTTAAGATATGTGTTAAAGTGTGTCCTTTATGGAGGAAATTTGAGCTCATATATATATTGGATAGAGGGGTTCAACGGGGGGGGGGGGGGGGGGCGATATGCCCATAGAACATGAAGCCAACCTAACAAAAAACACCAAAAAATTTAATTTTTAAAAGGATCAAACCTGATCTCCAACAAAAATATCTTAGGAGGATGAATTGAAAATAATCGTAGAAAAGTATGCCTAATTTTAAATATCGTTTTAGCTTGCCCTATGATAAAATATTGAGACTGATTAGGGAAATAATAATCCTTATTTGGAGGGCAGATAAAACCATACAAAAATAAACAAAGTTATTTCAACATTTTTTCAATCATCAAGCTGAATTTCAATATCAATTTGAGGCTTCTTGACCACACATATGGGGAACAAAATTTTATTGAGCATAGCTCCTCAATTGTGAGGATTTATAGGGCGTTCCACCTACAGTTGAAATTGACATGATGAGGAGAATTAAATGAATATGGTCTTGCCTAAAACTTTACTGATATTCACATCCAAATTCCTCATAAAAAGCAGGGCATGATGAACACACCTCATGAGCTCCTCATCCTTCTAGGGTTTCTTGACTATTGGAGCTTTCAATCAATTCCATCCATAGATGGATATTAATAGCATTCAATGAATATGCTAGCATAAATGAAAACACCATTCAACATCAACATGTATTACCACCATTTAAAATGTCAAAATTCTTCTAGATTTATGACTGTGTTGAGAATACTCCCATTTTAACATTATTTAGTGTGGTAGCAACCTCTTGATAATATCTATTGTCCTGAAGTGAAGAGTGGGCCTGTCTTTTTTAAATTGAAGTCATAAAAAAATATTTTAACATCCTCCAATTTTAAGAGGTCAGTGTGGCGAAAATTTATATTTGGAACCATTCTTTTTCTCTTTATGTTGATTTGTTTATAAACTACCAGTTATATGGTTTGTACACATCATTGAATGGGTGTGTGTATGTGGCATACCAATGTACTTTAACTGCTATAATGTATTCATTTTCTTTTCTTACATTTATAACTTTGGAAACCCAAAATGGATAACCATGTGGATCTTCATCCAATAACACTGCAATTATGCAACCCTCTTTAACATTCTGCATAGAGCCCATGTAAAGGTATTCCATGGCTTCAAGTTTTACACATGATATTCTAGAACCAATATACATTTCACTTTCCCATACCTATGAAGAATCAATAATACCTTGAGATTTTTGTTTTTCAAAAAGTTTCTTTCCTCATATTCATTTGGCATATTTTGTGGCCAAATAAATGAAGTCTTCAAATGTGTATTTTCATTTATTTATCTTAAAATGAGGCCACTTTGATCATTGAAAAATGACTCCCGCCAAACTAAATTAGCAACATCAAAGTATTCATATGTATCCCTATTTTTTTTCTTCAAGCATTCAGAATAATTTATATCTCTCTTATGCCTTCATGCATTATGGATTTCAACAATTGTTTGTAATAACCATAGATCGAGGAAAATATTGGATGATTTGGAATGAACTTCAAAAATGCTAAACTTGGTGATGGCCCTTATTCTATGGTAGTTGAATACTTCTTGCCCCATATAAGTGATTTCTCATCAAATTTTTTGATACAAAATTGATGTTGGAAGCTAATGTCATTAAGTTGTTCAATGCATTTCTCTTCACCATGCGATCCCAAAATAAATCTCCACATGTTAATAGTTTTTTCGAAAATGTGAAAATTAGGCTCCAGAATGTATGATTTTTTAATACATTCAATTAATGATGGTAGACTCCGAACATCCTTCCTCCCCAATGTTACTAAAAATTTACTAAACATCTGATCAATATGGTCATGAGTGTTCCCAACAAGAAGGAAACCAATTTTTATCTTTTGAACAATTCCCATTTCAACAAGAATTCTTATATATATCCAAATACACTTTGAATTTTTTTTTCACAACTAGTGTTTTCTAATTGTAGATACAAAACTTTAGAAAGATTAGCAGCCCAATGAGAAAACACATCATGAATTATGTTTATGCTCATATTTTCATCATTATGAATATTTAAATTTGTGAAGTAAACTGTTGGATACATTTTACCATTAAAGCCCATACAACCAACCAAGTGAAAGTGAATAAAATTTTCCTCTTGTAGACTTCATGGTGTGCAAAAAAAATGTGGTAGAAGCACTTTCTTTTGGTTCATACCATCAATTATCAAATCTAAATATTTATTTGGATTATCATAACACACACACACACACACTCACACACGCACACACACACACACACACTCACACACGCACACACACACACACACACTCACACACACACACACACACACACATATATATATATATATGCTTTTACAACCTTTTCCTTTCACTTGATTTCAGATTTCGATGCTCTTGAAGTGCTTTGACAATGGAATATGCACATAACATAAAAACAACTTATTAATTAACGCAATTTCATAGTTGATAACTATTCAATTTCATGAAATAATGTTGTAAAAATCATACCTATTTTTTCTCCTTCATATTTATCCCTTTTTTTATTTAAGAGAAGCACAAGCACTGGAAACCCCCATCATTGACTTCTTAGGAATACAAACATTATTGAATTCTTTCCTCCACATCCTCGTAAAATATGGATATGTAATAAAATTACTACATCCTTCAACACCTTCTACATATTCTTTTTTAAGTTGTATATTCATTGTCTAGAGAAATTATTTGGAATATGTATTGTGTCTCTATTTGGCATACACTCTCCATGTTCTAAAAAAAAATCTTGCATCCATGGCATTGTAGTCTCTCATCTATGATGTAATATTGAATAAAATGTGGGATCTTTTTCTAATATTTTTTTAATTCTTTATAGTCGAAAGTTACAAATTGAATGCAAATTTTTGAAAGTATTTCTACAAAATAATAAATTCCCAATATGATAATCATAACCTGTCAATGTAGATTGCATGTACCCATCTAAGTGTTATTTTTTCATGCTTTTATTCATTGAAAAATATGTCTTCCTTTTCTCTAATGAATACTTTAAATATATAGGTTTCAATAAATCATGTTGATAACATTCACTTTAAATCAAATCAGTAATATAATTTTTTGTCGTGAGATATTCTTTCCTAGACATTATATAATTGGAATATTTTGCATTGATATAAAAAGGTCTAGTCCTACTTCTAGATACACAATTTGATTGCAATGTCTCCATCATTTCATTATCCTCTCTACAATAATTTTCATCATCATTAGGAGGAATATTATCCTCACTATGATCATTCTGAACATGGTCAAGAAATTCATCGCCATCCTTGCTTGGGGAATATTCTTTACCATCTTGGCTTGGAGGAAATTCTTCACTATCATAATCTGTTCCTTTGAAATCCTCACTCGAAATAATTCCATCATCAACATCATCATAATTTGTGCCTTTGAAATCCTCACTTGGATTAAATGCATCATCATAATTTGTGCCTTTGAAATCCTCACGTGGAGTAAATGCATCATCATAACTGGTTCCTTTGAAATCCTTTCTTGGAGGAAATCCTTCACCATCCTCATCTATTCCTTTGAAATATTCACTCAGAGTAAATTCATCATCATCGTCAGTGATTTTGAAATCATCTCTCAAAGGTAATATATCATCGTCATAGATTCTTTTTAAATCCTCAGTTGGAGGAAATCCATCATTGTCATCAATGCTTTTGAAATCCTCGCTTGGAAGAAATCATTCACCATCCTTGTTTATTCCATTAAAAGACTCACTTGGAGGAAATCCTTCACCATCATCATTTATGATTTTGAAATCCTTGCTTGGAGGAAATTCATCATCATCTATGCTTTTGAAATTATCATTTGGATAAAATCCATCATTGTCATAAATGATTTTGAAATACTCACTTGAAGTAAATCCATCATCGTCATTGGTGTTTTCAAAATTCTCAGTCGTAGAAAATCCTTTGCCATCCTCATATGTTCCATTAAAATCCTTGCTAGAAGGAAATCCCTTTCCATCCTCATTTGTTCCTTTTAAATCCTCACTTGGAGGAAATTCATTATCGTCATGAACACCTTTGAAAACCCGACTCATAGAAAATGCATTATCCTTATATGTTCCTCTAAAATTCCTATATGGAGGAAATTATTCATCCCCCCCTTTGTTAGTGGTGCCTTAATAATCCTTAGGATTAGGACTTTCTTGATTAATCTGCTCAATATAATTACTTGTACTTACATCAAACTCCTCACTAAGTGAAAAAATTGACTCTTTATTCCTAGTGAAATCATTCTTGTTATATTCATAAATATGAATAGAGTTGTTGCGTGAATAAGATTTTACAGAAATAGAAACTTCACTATCACATGAATCCATGAAATTTTATAGAAAGCATTGAACGATACAAATTCTCTCTCTCCCAATGGAAATTTATAACTCAGAGAATTAAAATTTCCATCCAAAATTTTTGTTTAAAAATATTCCCTCCAAAATGTATTCCAATTCATTCTACTAAAAAATTTTCTTAAAAATTTTGATCGTACATTATATTAAAAAATTCCACAAAAATTTTCCTTTAATACTTTCCTTCTAAAATGAAATAATACTTTATTTTAATTATTTTACATTAAATAGGTAATTAAGTTAATTTTTGGAGGGTTTTTGAGGGAACCTGCTGGTCGCTGTTTGAGCGTTGAGACCGTTTGATAAAGGGCTACTATAGGAGTGCACCAGAAGAGTTGAAAATAGGGTTTGGAGGTGCAATCTGATCTCTGTAGCAAGCTCTGGCGGAAGGCAGGGCCCTTTTAGTAGAGCTTCTGAGGCTCGGGTCTGCTCTGACCACCCAAATGAGACAAGAGGGGGCCAATGGGGCCCCTTCTTACAAAAAAGTCACCTTGGACAAAGGAAAAGGTCCGAGTGAAGGGCTACAGATTTTTGGGTCAGAAACTGCAGGAAATGATGAGCTAGGTAAGAAGAAGAAAGTGAGCGGGACGACCAAAGAGGTACTGGGTCAGAGGAGGTCAACTGGCGTTAAAATAATGGAGAGTAAAGACAAAGAATGCCTTAATTCTGAGTAGGAATCTCTTGGGAAAAATGAAGGGACAAAAGATGCTGTAGAAAATCAAGCCCAACCACAAGAGGGCTTGAACCTGTCAGGATCTGCCACAGGGAGTAAAAATCAGGGGGAGAACGGTCGATGCAAGTCGAAAACCTCAAAAATTCTGCGGGTTATCATTACAGATCCAAAAATGAAAAATTATAGGGACCATATGGAAATACATGCACTGATTTGTGAATTTATGGGCTTTTGGCCAACTGAAAAAGCTTTGTGTCTCTGGATAAAACAACAGTGGAAGCCAAAAGGAGATGTCAGGCTCCATATTCCAGCTAAGGGTTTCTTTATGGTAGTTTTTGCTATTCTGGAAGACAGAGACCGTATCTTCGATTGGGGTCCCTACTTCTATGCCTTGACTGGTCTCTATGTGAGGCCATGGAAGCATAACTTCGCCCCAGAACAGGAGACCTTCACGCATGTGCCGGTTTGGATCCGCCTTTTCTCTCTCCCTATTGACTATTGGAGACCTTCAGTGCTCAAACAGATTGGAAACAAACTGGGAAAGTTTTTCCAAGCCTCAGAGGCCACCTTGCAAAAGAGATACACCTCCTGTGCGAGGATCTACATAGAAATGGACGTCTTAGGGGCTTTGTATGAAGGTCCGTGCCTTGAATTTAGAGATGAAGTTTTCTTTCAGGCCATTGACTATGAGTAGATTCCCTTCTGTTATCGTAGATGTCACGAGCATGGAAATATGTTTAGAGAATGCCCTCTAACAAAGCAAACATAAAAGAGTGAGGAAGGAGTGGCGAAAGATCAGGATGACTTTTCCTGCCCAAATGGGAGACAGAGAGAAAATCGAAGAAACCAACCTAAATTCGGGATATCAAACAAGGGCACTTGAAATGCCTTTGAATCTTTGGGATCTAAAGATGAAATTGTCGAAGAATCCCATCAGCGGGATTCCGTCCCAGAGACTTTGGGTTCTCCGAAGCAAGCATCACTAGATCCGAACATGGTCACTCTAGAAGATAACCTAGACAGCATCGATTATGATGAAGATGCAGAGGGAGATGCGGAAATGGAAATAAGTGAAGTAGGTACGGAGGACCTTGAACTGGGGGATATCCTGGAATGGGAAGGAATGGACCTAAATAATATGGTGGAACAATGGAAGAAAAAAGGATTGGAACAAATCCCGGTAGAAGAAGTTGATAGGATCAATTTCCTCTTTCTGGCCCATCAGGAGGCAGAGAAGAAGGGTCATAAAAGAGGGTACAAAGTGACAAAGGGTATGGGAATCAAAGTCTTAGGATTGCATCAAACGAACCAGAAGGCCAAGCACATGCGTAAGAGAGGAAGAAAGACCAACAATGAAGCCCTCCAGGAACTAGGTCAAATGCTCATAAATTCAGGTAAGATGAAAGCCCTTGAGGCTTTCACCCCTTCTTCTTAACTCATTTTGTTTATTATAAAGATCTTATCATGGAATGTTAGAGGGCTAAACAACCAAAGGAAACAAATACTTCTAAAGAAGAAATTCAGAACTGAAAACCCAGATATGATCTTCCTACAAGAAACTAAATGTTCGAGTAAGAAGTTGCAAGAGATTAGTAGGAAAATTGGAAAAGGGATGGACTACCTAGAGGTGGAGGGAAATGGGATGGAAGGAGGTCTAGTAACCTTTTGGAACCCCCACTCGTTCCATCTGGTTAGTGTAGAAGCAACTGGATCTTATGTATCCCTGGAGATGCATATTATAGGAGAACCTGGCTCATATTTATGCACTAATGTATATGGACCCCAAATATTAGAAGATAAGCTGCTTCTGATGGATCACCTCTTGGATATGCAACTTAGATACTCTGGTGTTAAAGGGATATTTGGGGGGGATTTTAATATGATAACCTCGTTAAGAGAAAATAAGGGGGGATTGAGGAGGCTTAACCGGGATGCTGAGGCTCTCAGCCATTTCATAAGGTCCTCCAACATTATTGACATTCTCCCAAAAAGTGGGTTGTACACCTGGAATAATAAGAGGGGAGGGGATAGGCAGATTTCATCGAGACTAGATCATTTCCTCGTTACTGAAGATATCCTCCTAGTGGGGGTCATAGTGGAGTCTAACACTATTCCAAGTGAGGGGTCTGATCACTAGCCCATCACCCTGGACGCAGCTATTTTGGGCACTCCTAAAAACAGGCCCTTCAGATTTGAGCGTTTCTGGCTTGAACACCCAGATTTCAATTCAAAAATCAAGCAATGGTGGCATGAACCCCTTATAGTTAGGGGTGCAAAGATGTTCCATCTTCAAGCTAAACTGAAACATATTAAAGCCCAACTTCGAACTTGGAACCAAGAGGTTTTCGGTAACATCTTCAAGGAGAATATTTTCTTGGAAGAACAACTGGAACGGATGCACATGGCTTGGATCAATGAGGAAATATCCTAGGACTCTGTCCGTGTTGAGCAAGACCTCATGAAACAATGGGAAGAAAGATGTTTGTAGGAGGAAATCCTATGGAAACAGAAATCTAGGGTCCAATGGCTTAAGGAAGGGGAAAAGAACACTAAATTTTTCCATAAATCTGCAATAGACTATAGACGCACCAACAAGATCATCAGGTTAAAATATGGTCAAGGGAACTCTTATGAATCGCATAAGGACATCTCTACCTTGCTGGTCGACCAATTTGCTCAAATTTCCATTGAACTAGATATGGACAGAGAAGGGGCAATTCAGGAAGTTGTGGCTTCCATCCCTAGGATTTTATCAGAGGACCACAATCAGAACCTGGATCAGCCTGTAACTCTGATTGAATTGGAGGAAGCGGTTCATGAAATGCCTAATGGTAAATT